>CM060964.1:237894017-238054017 GCA_030765045.1 Tenodera sinensis
CAGTAGTGGAGAGAGTTGGGACAAAGAGATAAGTGGAATGCATTGATGAAAAAGTATGCTGGGTTTTCTGTTTTGAAAAATGTGTGTAATGTGCTGAATAGTAAGTCTGCTAACACAAATTAATCTCTCAAATTTAGCAACATTTAAATATGCCCCAATCACTTCAGTTTCTGTGGAACAGTCCTCTTCAGCTTATAAATGGTTCTATCAGACAAAAGATGTAGTTTAACACCGGAAAATTTGGAGAAAATTAATAGTGATATATTGTAATGCCAATTCTAAATAGGGCACAAAATGCTGTTACCATTAATCGAGATTTTAAAAAAGTTGTAAGCTGAAGTAAAAAACAGAACATTTTATTTGTGTAATAAATGTCTTTTTTCCATTGTATAGTTCTAAGTTTGTCTTTGGCAAAGCCATCTAACTACTCCCTCACAGAAGTAAAAATATCCCACTGTTTCTCCTTTTCCAAACCTTGTTCTGTAATAGTTTAATAGCTGCAGTCAGGTGCTTGTAACTATGGACACAATCTAGTTCTGTCTGCAAATTATGTACAGTAGCCTCTGGTTAATTCGAAATATTGGGTAATTCGAACAAAAACCCTAATGACCTAGCTGTCAACGGGCCCTTAAACAATACAATACTCGAACAAAATAATTGTCCTGAAATTCCTGTTTAAAACAATGTTAAGAACGTATCTTTAATTCTAAATATCGAAACTAACATTTGGATAATTCAAAACCACAATTTCAGAAACTGAAAATGTTTTGTGCGTATATTCTAAGAAATTTCGAAGTAATGTTGATATACGTCCTGTGACATTCATTTTTGGACGTACTGTACTTTCTAAGAACGAGCAGGTAGTGCTAAAAAGGTTGATGACAGGGATGTGGATGGTCTGAGGGCCTGCATGCCTTTGTTTCATGAAGGTCTGCCCACTTTTATTCTTAGGAATGTGTTCACTGATTGCTCTTGTATTCTCCCATCCAAAGTGCCGAAACGAAATCCAGTTTTTCTGAATTTGCAGGAGCATTTACAAGTTTATTGCTAAGTGTTGTAGTATAATGTCGAAGCTTGGAACTTATAAGAGTGTAACTCTAGATAAAAAAGTTGAAGTGCTTAGAGAGGTAGAGAAAGGAGTTAAGAAGAAAATGCTAATTGCCAAAGAGTATGGAATACAGCCCAATATGTTTTCAACATACATTAAGAACAAAGAAAAAATCATGGAGAGCTGGAATCAACAATGAGGAGGGAAGAGAAAACGCATTAGAGGTGGCAAATTTCCTGAAATTGACAAATGTGTTTTAAAGTGGTTCAAACAATTATGTGACCATTACATTCCGATAAGTGGTCCACTTTTGCATGCCAAGGCAGACGAATTTGCAGGGAAAATGGGGATTCGACATTTTAAAGCAAGTTCTGGATAGTGTACAGGATTCAAAGAAAGAAATGGCATTTCTTTTTAAAATGTGTGTGGTGAAAGTGCAGCATTCAATGAGGAAATGGCGAATGAGTGGTTTGATGGTTTGACTGAAATGATTAGTGGAAATGAACCAAAAGACGTATTTAATGTCTGGATGAAAATGTGGACAAAATGAAATAAGGTAAGCCCATATAAGTACAAAAGTCTGTGTCATTAATTCACTAGAGTTCTTGTTAATAGCAATGATGTTCGATCTGTATTCAATGATCTAGTACGCAGTCACCTTCCACTTCTCTTGTTTTTAGTCACTTGTACAATATATAATTTTGTGCAAAACAATGTGTATTTATTTCACACCTATATACTGCATGTATTTTAATGCAATTTTTATTAATTCGAATTTTGGATATTTTGAAATATTTCCAATTCCCCTTTGGGTTTGAATTAAAAAGAGTACTGTATTTTCTGTGGTAATAGAAGTTGCTGTGCCTTGGAAATTTTACCTGCATCAGCTGGGTCCAAAGAAAGCACAAACTTTTTAATTTTGTCAAAATTCTCACCCAACATAGCAGCACACTCCATCCAAGATCCCCAGCGAGTAATGACTGGGAAATTTGGAAGGGGCAGGCCAGTGGTTTCCTTGTAGACCACAACACGATTTGGAGCTTTCAGCAGAATCTTCTTCAGGGCCGAGATGAACTGATTTGCCATGTCGTGTTTATTCCTTATGGACTCACAAACCCTGTGAAGGGCATTAACCAAGCATGTCACATGCTTCAACTTAGGAAATAAAGTCTTCAATTGGTTAACAGTTGAAACCATGTATGGAGCCTGGTCCATAAGCACAAGAAGAAGTTTTTCAAACTCGATACCAGCAGGCCAGAGTTTTTGACAAAAGTCCATAATTGATTGCATTACTGTACTGGCATTGGCTTTCTGCAGCTCATAAATTTTTAACAACATGGGCTTAACTTTTTCCCCTGCTAAGGGAAAAACTAAAATGTTCAAAACATATTGTTCCATTGAGTCTATGGTTTCACCCACAATGATTCCTACATTGTAATCAGACTCTTCCTCCTTGATTCTTTGTATGGTTTCTTGGTAAACAGGCTCCATGTAGTTTTTTCTTAAAGTATTCTCTCATTTGTCATTGACATCTTTGTGTATTTTTCAAGAAATTCCTTGAAGGCTCACCTTATGGAGAGGAATTCCTGCTTGTGTAAAAGCTGTACACAACTCAATGTTGATTTCCTTAAAATTGTGACTTTTTGAAATGCATTTCGTAACAGAGACTGCTGCAACTTGTTTTTTTTTCATCTAACAAAATTCCTGAATCACAAATAGTACATCGAATAACAGTTCGATCTGTGTCTAGGAAACTTTGTTTGAATTCCTGAGCCAGAAAAATAACTCAAGCACTGGACACCTTTGGCATGGTAAAGTGTAGTAATACACTTGTTTAGCAATGTAACAAAGGACTAACACCAGTTCACTTACTAACTCAATGTGACTGTTACACAACTCATTCACTTGCTGTCCACACTCTTATATAACACTGTGACAATTACCAGAATGTTCTCATTCTTGCTGGAACTCCAGTCTCAGCGATTTCTAGTAGCTTTGAGCAGAACCCAGAGTCAATTCTTGGAACTATCATGTACGGATACTGCTGTCTCTGCGTGACCATGGAATCTTTGCGTACGGATGACGTCTGTCACAGTAACAAACTCACATTTACGGACAGTAGGCTACTGGTTCTGGTGAAATGAAAAGGATAGAATGATATACAATGACAATGAGTAAGTTGCATTATTGCAGGCTACTTTATAATGGTAAAGGAAGAGAAAGAGGATTTGTCGTACACAATTATTTTCCATTGTTGTAGGTGTGCTTTCAACTCCCATGCAGCATTTTCTGAAAGAGTTAGGCTTACTCTTCACATGTTCACAGCAAGCTGAGGAGATGTTAATTAAAAGTTAAATATTTTATATTGATTAGAATCATATAGAGTAAAATGGAAGGAAACTTAAAAGAAAAAATCTGATGTGTTGCACTCACATGACTTTCTCTACTCTTGTACTAACCATTCTTACAAACTCTTATTTCTATATCTTCTTCGTGCTAGTTGAGATAAATATTTATACATATTATCTTATTACTCATTTTCTTGTATGTGCAAGGGGAATATTGGAATACAGTAGGCTTTGAGCGATAGTCAAATATTTTAAAGCTTTGAGATCCTGTTCTCTTTGCATGCTTAACATATAAAAAATTAACAACGATGTTCCATTGCACGAAAGTTCTAAGTTTTCGGAAACTGACACACAAAACAAGGAATATCTCCGAAATGGTTCACTCTACAAAAACATTTATTGGCATATAAATTATGTATTTTAGCAAGATCTACATTCCTTGTACAGTTGAGATGGTAATTATACCGTGTCCGAGATAAATATAAATTAACGCTATAACACATGATAAGCTCCAGCATTCTTTTCTTTTAGAACCACTCGCAGGGCAAGTGTCAGGATTAATATAAATTATTGTGTAAACGTGTACATGTAAATAATCATAAATGTTAGTGCATATATTTAAAATAATAAGAAATAACCCACGTAGAATGCAGTTTATGGGTAAAAGTTGAAAAGATTTCGCTTCAGAGACACTACATGAAGTCTTTGACCCGAATTAGTTCTGCTTGAAAGAGCGACAAACTGACGCCAGCCAAATTGTAAGCCCCATTGTTAGGCAGGATTATTCCTTTGTCAAGTAAAAGTCGTAAAGCTGTCTATCAAGCTTGTTCGAAACGCTACCGCAAGGGGGCAGAACATGGCATTTCAGCGGCAAAGTCTCGTCTTGTCCACCGACATGAGCCAATCAGAAAATTTAGAACTACACACATTTGAAATAATCAGCAGAACCCGCTCCAATGAGAGTGAAACTCAAAAATGTTATCTGGAGGGGAACCGAATTTGTCTTTCGTATTCCGGTATGGAACGAGGAGTCAAAGAATAACACACGAACTCTTTCTCTAGTTACCTTGCACACGAACAAGAGAGTCGAAGAAACACACACGAACAGGAGAGTCGGCAACCAACACACGAGCCGAGAAGTCGCAAACTACTACACGAACGGAACAGTCGTCAAATATTACACCGAGACATTACATAGAACACGCGCGAATTAAGTAAGTACACTAGAAATTGATAGGCTAAATTAACATCAAGAATTATTTGGCAACATTGCGTAGAATAGGAAAATTTTACTTCAAGAAATTATTTTGGCTCATCATAGAGTAGGCTAAATTAACATCAAGATCATTTCGGCTTTCATCCTAGTGACTTAAACTTTTGGCTTATGCGCGGCGACTCATACATAAATTTAAAAATCTCGGTAAAGCTATAAACTGCAATCTTCGTCAATTTATGTGTGTGTTGTAATTGTAATATTTTAAATTCCTTTGTGCCTCGTATACAATAAAGTAACATAATTATTCCTACTCAAACTTGTTCTAATTAGTAGCTTGAAAACCATTTGTAAGTGATTCCACGCCCTTTCTTGCAGTCTCTGGCCCGGCAAAGCTACTGAACAAGTAATAACGACTTAGCAATTGAACGAGAAGAAGAGGATTTTACATGCTAAGTTAACTATAAGTGTCAGGAGGATTGAGTGGCACCTCTTCAAACAAATTTTTCTCAATCTCTCCAATAATACTGCAATAACTTGCAGTGGCACTTCCGTAATTAATAAGTATAACAATTACTTATTTAATTACAATCATCACGTTTTTACAAGTGGCTTTCAATTGTTGAGGCAACAACCCAACCATTAGCCAAACTAAAGAAAGAACGCTGAACAGTAAGATTTTGTCTATCTCTTACGGTTTATGAGTTGTTCAAAACTCATCCAGACTAAACAGGACTACATAGCTATAGTCAGAAAATTCAAGATATACATTTAATTTGTCATAGAAGTATGTCAAACATGTGACATTTTAATCAAAATCATTGGAGCCATTTTCAAGAAAATTAAAATTTTCGAAAAATTTTCCATGTAAAGGGTAGTTTAAGGTGAGGCTATTTTCTTCAAAATCTTCGTGTTGCATCCTTAAAGGACAGCCTTAAATATCAACTTTGGTTTTTAACCAACTTTTCATTTTTTAGTTATGCTGTCCACAGACTGACAGACTGACAGACACACAGATTGACATACACACAGACCTTTTTCCAAAAATGCTTTTTTTGGATTTAGGGGGCCTCAAAACATATATTTCTGGTGAATATATGTGAATTTTTGGGTGGAATACAATACTTCCCCTACTTACCAGTAGAGAAAGTAAAAAGGAGCAAAAGGGGATTATGGGCATGGTAGGGGGAAAAAGGTGCATGAAAAAATGCCTCTTTTGGCAACTGGAAACAAAACTTCACACTGTGGTATCTTTCTGAAGAGCTTAAATCTATCCTAAGAAAAAAGGCCCGTACCTAAAAATCCTAACCCTGCTAATAATTAGGGACAGGAATTATATGCTCTTATAATCCCCTTAATATGCATGCATTTATGCAATGAAAACTTCCAAAATATGCACATAAATATGCCCATATAAAATATTCAAACATCATTATTAAGACAAAAAAATAAAGATTCAAACCAATTTTAAGAAATCTGAAAATTAAAATATTGCAAAAACCAAATGAATGATTTAACTTGACATCATTTCTGTTAAAGGTTCATATTGTTGTTATATAAGGAAAAATAAAAGCAGTATGTGTACTCACACTTAGTTCTCCTCTGTCTCAGCTTCCTTTTTGTTGCAGTTTACGATCGCCAAATGTTTTATATTTTCCATTGTTAGCTGCCTCCTGTTGCTCCTTAAAATATCCTTATATCAGGAAAAACTTCTCTCCCCCTCACAGGATGACAGAGGTGCATACACAAAAGCTGATATTTGATTAACACTGAGTAACTTTTCACTAGATTGTTGGGAACGTTCCCTGTTAAAGATTTCTTCAATCTCACACATTTGTTCATATCCTGGGTGTTTTGAAACAATACTACATGCTTTTTCCTTCACTACATTGCCGATGCTTTCAAGTACTGAATTCAATTAGAGATTGTGGTTTTGAATGCACTTAACAACTGGGAAACTTAGTGCTGTTGGTTTCCAAACAAGTTATGGCAGATGGAGGATGAGAGAAATGTGCAGATATACAGGATGAAAGTGAAATGATCCACCAGACTTTATCAGCAAATTTTTAATGTTGTGAATAACAAAAAAGTCTAATACCAAAATGTTGACGAGTTTATAGTTTTCTAGAAAAAAACATTTTTATCAAAAAAATTTATCATCACCTGGCCGAATTATTATTGACTGAAGGTTCTTGATTTATAGCTATATTCATAGAAAATTGAATAAACAACTTTTTCCTTTGCCGTATTTCAATAGATTTAACGGTTTTTGTGTAAATTAAATTTAAAGGAACCCACAATTTGTTGCCTTTTTATTGCAATAAATTGTGGGTTTTTTAAATGTAAGTTACACAAAAACAGTTGAATCTATTGAAATACACCAAAGGAAAAAGTTGTTGTTTATTCAAATTTCTGTTAATATAGCCATAAATCAAGAACCTTCAATAAATAATTGTTCAGCCAGGTGATGATACATTTTTTTTATAAAATTATTTTTTTCTAAAAAACTATAAACTTTTCAACATTTTGGTGTTAGACTTACTTGTTATTCACAACATGAGAAATTCGCTGTTAAAGTCTGGCGGATCATTTCACTTCCACTCTGTATAGGAAAGGTTACTTTCTACTTCTGGGTTCTTTAATATATCTTGGGCAACTTTAATTGATTCAAAATTTTTGGGATCAAATGTATTCACTACATTCCTGACTGTTTCCAAATGTTTGGTGTAATAGAGAACTGCACATAACCATGTTCCCCAACGCATTATAATAGGTTCTGGTGGAAGTGGGACATTCAGTGTGGTTGCTTTGAAAGCTTGTTTTGTATATGGTGCTTTGACAAATACTTTCTTTACAGAAGATGCCAGCTTATCTACAAGTGGGAAATTTGCACGAATTGTTTCTGCAACCCGATGTAAACCATGTACAAGACAAGTCAAATGTATCATATGTGAAAATATAACTTTCAGAGCAGTGCTAGCTTTTATCATGTAACTCCCAGCATCAGTTACAAAGAGTAATACACGCTCATACTGAATACCATCAGGCCATAGAAGGTTCAACAAATCAATAAGAAATTTGGATATGGAAGAGCTATGTGTAACATCCAGTTGTTCTATCACGAGGAGAAATGGGGTGGTTGGTTCATTTTTATGGAGAGACCCAACAATAAAATTTACAATAAACTGACCTTCACTGTTCTGCATTTCGTTGACTGACACCCACACAAAATTATCTCCAATCTGTTCTCTAAGATTTTTAATTGCGAGATTGTAACACCTCTTTGCATAATTTGTGAAGAGTAGATTGGTCTGGCACTTTACACTTAGTATACTGCTGAATGAAATGTCTGAGTGGGGGATTGGCGAGTTTTCACAATGGAATGTTTGCCACTAAAAATGCTTCATACAAATCAAAGGAGAACTGTGAAAAATTACTGTCCGAAAATTCACTGAACAGTTTTTGAACAGGGACACTTTTTGTGGATTTAAGTTTGATATTATTTTTGTGTTTATTAGTATTCAAATATTGAAGTACTAGAAAATGCTTTTTACAACTACCCGTTTTCTCACACGCTCCGCAATACAAAATTCTGCCATCTGTTTCAAACTCACGTTGATATCCCTGTAACCTACCTTTGTCATTCACTATGAAAATAAAAACTTTATACAAGCTGCACTCCATTGACCTCAAGTCTGAACTCACAAATGATGAAATTATTGGAATTATTGTGATCTGTGAACCTGCTGTGAAATTTCGGAAATGAATTTCAAAAAACAAACTATAAAGTAACACTTGAATATTTTAAAATGCATTCCTCTAATATGATACAATTTTTTAGAAATCAAGTGCAATTAAACAATTAAGTTAAAACTAAATTAATATTATATTATGTTTATGAATGACAGTTCAACATAATTTCGAGAACCCCTTAACACACACCTTTATTTATACTGCTAGAATGAGTGAGTGATTTGGGTTTAAGGGCCCGTCGACAACTAGGTCATTAGGGCCTGCTAGAATGATGAAATAAACAAGATCAGGTGGGGATTTCCCAATATGGTGTACCTAAATGCATTATGGGGTTGAGTTGCAAGTTTCTATCAGTGTTCCCAAGTTTCAAGACTGATTCATATTCGTATGTGTAGCAAATGCACAAGAAATAAGTAAAAATTTTAGAATTTCTATGTAAAACAAGCATAATTTGAAAAATACAGAAATATTATGCACTTAACAAAATGTGCAAAATATGCCATTATATGCATGTTAAAATCTTATTTAAACTGTTAGAAATTTAGTAATTCACTCTAATGCCAATTGAGCATACTTTCTGGCAACAGAGAAAAAATATGCATTTTCATATAATTCCTACCCCTACTAATAAGCTAATAAGAAACAAAAACTGTAAAAAGTGGATTCATATTGTCCCATTTATATGTTTACAAATACAAGTATTCAAAAGTATCTTTTGAACTTGTAAATAAATACCTGTAAGAGCACCAAAGTTTGCTTTATTCTTCTGATCACAGTGACGTTTGATATTCTAACACTTTATATTTTCAAATGGAGTGATTCAAGAAGATAATTCAGTGGGGTGGCCCTTTTAAGCCGATTTTGCCCGTGCCTGCTCTAAAAGAACATTCTTGTTTTGTAAGAAGTACCACTGCATCAATCAATCAAGTCAATATACTTCTATTTTCATTATGCAAATAGTCAGCAATTTTTTTCTGGTAGTTCTGTTGAGTGTCAAAAGTTATACTGTAAAAGATTTTATATGTTTTGTTGATCTCTTATGTTTATCCAAAGCTGCGATTAAATATGCTAAAATTGCAAAACTCGTATTCCTATTCTCCCCTCTGCTCAATGGTTGAGTTAATATTACTTAACTTCTAGTTTACTTTAGATGTGGGCTTTGGCAATAGCTTTGATAGCGCACAATATATGCCACTGATGCTTACATAACTCAACATTAACTAAACTGTATATCTATATCCTGGTTGTGTTAGCTCACATTCATTATAACAATCAAGGAAGAATATAAACCTAACATGAAGTGCAGAACTTGAGTTTTTAAGCTTCAAAAGTGCTGGAGAGGTAGAATCAGAACTGAAAAATTCAATGCAACAGATAGAATTAGAACCACAGACCTTTTGCTTCACAGGCAGCTGCTCTAACCACTAAGCTACTGTGAACAACTTGCCAGTATGACATTGAATTCTCCAACTGATTCTCATTTTTCCTGGTAGACCACAAAAGGAATCTCACATCAGAGATAAATACCCCAAGGGTGACTTACAATTATAAGTACTTTATGTCCCCTGATTAAATGACCTTTACCTTCAAAAGTGCTGTTTCACAGCCACTAATATTTAATGTTTTTCTGCCAGTTCACTTTTTTTTTAAAATGATTTATTGATCGATCAGCGCATGTGCGCTCTACAGACCATTGTTGAAATACACATAACAATAAATAAAATATAATAAGTAACATTGAAATGAGGTAAACCCCATTGGGCCCCTCACTGACAGTATTAGTTTAAATTAAATCAGATCTTGCTGTGATAACTGGTCCAGTGGTAGACGACTCTTGATGCGTGTTGGAAAGTTGGATTTTCTGCCAAGAGAGTAGTGAATAGATACAGGAACGTTCTTTAGATTGCTGTAAAACTGTTCGGCTTGTGAAGAAATTGACTGTTGAATGGTACTGATTCCAGTTTCTCTGTGTAGTTGATTGTTTCTGACAAACCATGGTGCATTAGTTGAGATACGTAAGATTTTGTTTTGAAACGTTTGGATGCATTTAATTTCTGTAGCACTGGCTCCTCCCCAAATTGGACAGGCATATAGTAAAAGCGGCCTTAAAAGAGTTGTGTAGAGTAGTATGCAGTTTTTTAACTTAAGCGAAGATTTTTTGTTGAGAAGTGGATAAAGTTTTGTCAGTCTTATTTGGGCAAGTTTGAGTTTGTTACTTATATGTGGCTTCCACGTGAGTTTTCTATCAAACAGTACACCAAGGTATTTCACCGTTTCTCTGTCACTTTTCCAGGGTATAGAATTTGTTGCTATCGTTACTGATGGTGGATATTCCGGTCTGCATAATGTAAACACCATTGCTTCGCATTTGTCATGGTTGAGAGAACTGCGCCAGTTGTCAAGCCAGGGTATGATTAAGTTTAAGGCCTCTTGAAGGCGATTTCTAGCGGTGTGTAAATTACGATGGGTTGCATAGATGGCAGTATCATCGGCATACATTGCTATTTGAGCTGTGGGCATTGTAGGTATGTCAGAAGTGAACAAGTTGAACAGAATTGGACCCAATATTGAACCTTGTGGAACACCTGCTGTTACAGGTCTGGTAGAAGAATGACTGTTACCTATTCGAACTGAAAAGGTACGGTATGATAGAAAGAAAGATATTGTTTTGTAGAGGTAGTCTGGAGTGCCATAGAGAAACAGTTTGTATAGTAGACCCTGATGCCAAACTCTGTCAAATGCCTGAGTGAAGTCAAGGAATGCGACAGCAGTGTGTTTTTTCTTCTTGAAGCCTTGTGCTATTTGCTCTGTAATTCGGAGAATTTGATGAGTAGTTGAATGTTTGCGACGGAAACCAAATTGAAAGGGAGGTAATAGTGACACTTGTTCTAGAAAGTTTCCTAAACGTTTCAGTATAATCTTTTCATACACCTTGGACAGAGTTGGCAGCAGACTTATTGGACGATAATTTGTTGGATTGGAAGGGCATTTTCCAGGTTTCTGAATAACAATAACTATAGCGTGTTTCCAGATTCTTGGGAAATAGCCCATTCGCATAAAACTGTTGAACAACGAAGCTAGGATAGCAAGTGCTTTGCGACTCAAATGTTTTAATAGAAAGTTTGGTATTAGATCATGCCCAGGCGATTTTCTTGCGGGAAGTTGCTGGATGATAAAAAGAATTTCTTTGGGTGAAGTGAAGTCAATGGGTAGTGGTACTGTGGGGTAAGAACCAGTAAACTGTTCAATTCTACGTTGCTTCCTGGATTAGATCCAAACGAATTTTGTAGAGTATCGGCAAATAGTTCGCTTTTCTCACAGTCGGAGATGTAGTGTTTTCCATCTTGCTCTAGGGGCGGAATAATCGTCGGCTCTTTTAGTACTCTTTTAGTCTCTTTCCACAATGATGAGTCTTCCGGTGAGATACTGGAGAGATGCCGTTGGTAAGTTGAATACCGATATTCGTCCATTCGTTTCTTCACTTCTCTTGTGAGTTGGTTCAAGCGACGAAGTTGCCAAGTTTCTCTGTGCTTTTGCCAAAGTTGACGAGTTTTGTGCTTTTCTTTCAGGAGGTTTCTGATGCTTGGGGACAAAGATTCATGGTAAGATTTTCTGTGTTGATGTCTTGCTGGAGCTGTGGCTTTGTCTATAGAGGAAGTTACGGATTTTGTGAAGCTGAGAATTGCTGCATCGGCATCACTGGGGGTTCTCAAATTCTGTGTAATTCTTAAGTGGTCATCCATTATGTGCTGAAAAGTCTCCCAGTTTATGAAACTTTTGTTGAGTTTCTTTGTGTGCTGCGGTTGTAGAATCGGAATGTCATCAAACGAGATTAAGACTGGGCAGTGATCCGAGTCCATTTCAGGCTGAACAACCATTGTGGGAGTGCTTGATATATTTTTGTAGAGTGTGATATCTAATATATCTGGTGTTACATTTGGTCTATAGAATGTGGGGTCTGACGGAGCTGCAATGTTAACTGCGTTGTGATCGGCTGCAGTTAATAAACGTCTTCCATTTGGAGTTGTTACACGGTTTGATGCTTGCTATTTAGATCTCCTGCTAGGAAAGTCGGTGCTGTATCAGAAAAGAACGTATTAATATCCTGGTCATTTAGACTGGGTCCTGGCGGTTTGTATGCAGAAATTATTGTAGTTTTAGAAGAATTGCATGTGAATATTTGAATTGCACAGGCTTCGATGCTGGTTAATTGAGGTAATGAAACTGAGTGGTGAGGTATGTCTTTTCGAATAATTATAGCCACTCCACCTGAAGCGACTGGAGCATTGCGATCGGATCTATACACTGCATAGCCAGGTATAGAAAACTTTTCTTTGTGTAATAAATGCGTTTCTGTGATGCAAGCTAGTGCAACATTGTGTCTGGAGATGAATTCCAAGAAGGCTTCTCGCTTTGCTTTGACTCCATTGGCGTTCCAATTTAGTATGGTTAGTTGTGAGAATGTTTTTTGGTTTTTAGTGGCCATTAGCAAACAAACTTGTGAAGAGCTTTAGTAAAAAGGACTTTATTGATGGCAGGAATGGTGTGAGGAAATTAATGGCTAGCTGAATTAGGTTTTCGGTTCCATCGGAGGAGCAAGACGAAGGAGAAGAAGAATTCTGTGTTGATGTCTGCTGAGTTAGCTGCCTAGGACTTTTTTCTTCCGAAACTGCATTGTGGAATTTCAGGAGTTGGAGAGGGCGAGTTTGGTGACAACCTCGGAAAATGTTCCATGTTTATGTTTGAAGACGGTGTTATTGCAGGCTGAACCACCCTTGCATCGGCTTTCTTTTTCAAATCTAGGTAATAACGACACCTTTGAAATTTGCCGGATGTGCTTCTCCACAATTCACGCAGGAGGGCTGAGTGTCTTTGTCTTTTGTGCAGTCAGAAAAATGGTGATTTGAGGGGCATTTCACACATCGAGGTGTGAGTCGACAGAAGTTCTTAGTATGCCCGTAGCGTTGGCATCGTGTGCATTGTGGAATATTCGCGGGCTTCTTGCGGTACTCAACTTTAATTATGGCATGGTAAATATGTCTGACTTCGAAGATCTTCTTACCCTGCTCATTGTTTTCTAATTCTATGGCACACAGTGGCATAGGTTGTCAATCTTTATAGAAAAGCCTGGTAACTTTTACTACTGGTAAGTTCAGAGAGGTTAGTTCTGCAACGATATTGTCATCTGTAAGAGAGTAGGGAACATTTCTTAAAATAACTTCAAGTTTTTTGGAGTTTGGGTCACGGAAGGTGTGAAAAGGAAGCTTCGATTCTTCCAGGAATCTTGTTACAGTGCGGAAGTCATTTACTGAAGTTGTATTTATTTTAAGAACTTTGTTTTGTTGCTGTGTTGTGTACTCATCTTTTACAGTAGAAGCTATATCTTGGATAATCTGCTGGTAATTATTGACTTCATGAATAAAAATTGGTGGAATTCTGAGTTTAGGAGTTGTAGAGAGATTTTCTTCAGAAGTTGTATCATTCTCTTCCTCCATGCTTTCCAAAGGAGAAAATTTGTTGTGAACGGAGGTTAAGTCAACTATATATTTGGTATTTACAGCTGATACTGAAGCTGTGTGCTTCTTGTTGGGTGTAATGAAGCAATCATTAGAATTGGAACCGTTGCCTTGGTTAGTTTCTACAAGCGGGCGTTTATGGACCAACTTAGGTGGTTGTAAGATTGTTCGCAATGTAGTAGCTTTGTCAGGATAACTCATAGAATGTGAACTTGAGAAGCTTTGCTCTTGTTGACTAGATTGCATTATGTTGGTAACGCAACAAAAGACTGACTGGAAACAACTGACGGTTTGCTTCTCTAACAAAACAAAAAGTCTTGCAGAGGGCTAGCCGTGCAATACTGAAATTACTTTAATTAACGTTTTATATGCTGTAGGCAGTGTTCCTAACATGTACACAGTATATTAAAAGATTAATGATTACTTCTACAAGCGAAGTTTACTCACAGGTTTAGCTGGTTGTAAAATATTGCACTTTTTGTATCACAGAATAACACCATTAACAGCTCTGTTCACTGCCTCCTAAAACCTAACAGGGCTTCACTTTGTTTAAAATAGGGATAGAAATAAGCATGGCTATCAAGAGTTATGCTGGTCACTTTGTTTAAAATAGGGATAGAAATAAGCATGGCTATCAAGAGTTATGCTGGAAACAATGGCTGAAATTCAATCCTATGCTATACAGATAAATAGGTAATCACAGTCAAATGTACATGTTGGTCAAACATTATTAATCATAATTTATACTTTTAGTTACAAAAAAGTTCTATACGGTCCATTTATAGAAAAAGATGTCTATGAAGAATAGGAAATAATGCAGAATTAAGTAAGCTAATCAAAAGAAAGCAAAATTATAAAAGACATGAAAGGTGAAAGGCTTTGATGATTTAATAAAGGAAACATGCAAGTGAAATTAACTTCAAGGAAATAGGCATACAAAAACAACCAATGTACTCAAAATTTAGAAACTTTTCCTGGAAACATTTCATTTGCTGGTGACTGGTGAAACCTCTTGTAGGAGCATCCAGCAGTAATCTGTCAGCATGTTTGGTGACCACCTTCCCTTATATCATCTTTTCATGACAGTTATATCTTGATGAAATCTCTCACCATGTTCGTCACTCACTTCTACAATATTAGGCGGAATAAATCCAAATTGGAATGAAGAAATTGTAATTTCAAGGACATGTTACACTTCATAGCCTTGTAACCCGTGTTCTGTCAGTTCCCTGTAATTCTCAGACCTAACATTCACAAGGATAAATTTTTAATGGAAGCCAAGCAGCTTTTTCAATATCTGTCAACGTTTTGAACATAATTCATCAACTCATGAATCTGAGGTCCAATGAAAACACCTTCCTTAATTTTTGCATTTCTAATGGTAGGAAATTTAGATATTAAATATTGAAAACCCCGACCATCTTCATCCCTTATTTTCACAAAGTTCTTTGTAAACCCAATTTCAGATGTAGCCGTGGTAACAGCACACTGTCTTTGTTAACAAGGGGTTTATGTAACATATTTCTTTCACCAGGATTGAAGCTTTCTCTCAAAGGTCACTGTTTGACTACATAATGGTCTTTCCTTGCTCTACTGTTCCAGTAACAAAAAAAAAACAGCAATATATTGTTTATTGTTATCAGCTGTAGAAATTACAATGTACGAGTAATTCATAGTGTCAGAATATATATGGTTATACTTAATTACATATAAAGAACTTTTACAAAGATAGTTATTTATATAGATCTATACTAATATATGCATCTACCAACTAACACATATTTATAATCTTACAGCTATGGCTTATAACTTATTTAGAAATTCTTCTATTGAGTAAAAACTCCCATCTATGCAATACTTTTTCAATTCTGCTTTAAATTTATATATAAATTTTACTTCTTTTATATTTTGTGGTAGTTTGTTATATAGCAAACATGCATCTACTGATGGTTTGGTTTTGTAAATTTCTAGTCTATGGAAATTTATGTGAAAAGCCATGTTACCCTTAGTGTTGTATTCATGAATCTGGTTGCTCGTTTTACTGCTGTTTTCTGTTCTTTTTGCTACAAAATTATCTCAATATGAACAATGAATATAATATCAAAATGTTCAGTTTCTTAAAGTATTCTCTACATAATTCCTGTCTGTTTAATAATAATAATAATAATAATAATAATAATAATAATAATAATAATAATAATAATAATAATAATAATAATAATAATAATAATAATAATAATAATAATAATAATAATAATAATAATAATAATAATAATAATAATAATAATAATAATAATAATAATAATAATAATAATAATAATAATAATAATAATAATAATAATAATAATAATAATAATAATAATAATAATAATAATAATAATAATAATAATAATAATAATAATAATAATAATAATAATAATAATAATAATAATAATAATAATAATAATAATAATAATAATAATAATAATAATAATAATAATAATAATAATAATAATAATAATAATAATAATAATAATAATAATAATAATAATAATAATAATAATAATAATAATAATAATAATAATAATAATAATAATAATAATAATAATAATAATAATAATAATAATAATAATAATAATAATAATAATAATAATAATAATAATAATAATAATAATAATAATAATAATAATAATAATAATAATAATATAATCTTAAAATTATTCTTATAGCTCTTTTTTGTAATATAAATAGTCTTTGTTTGTACTGTTGCACTTTGTCTTCATACTGTGATACTGTAAGTAAGATGTGGGTTTATTAACCCATAATAAATTTTTCGTAGGACGTCTGCATCAACGACTTTTACCATTTGTTTTAGAATGAACAGGCTAGAGGAGATTTTGTTACAGATTTTACTAATGTGTATTTCCCAGCTTAAATTTTTGTCTAACATTACCCCTAGAAAATTGGTCCATTCCAATCTTTTAATAACTTCATTTTCTATTTTTACATCAAGCATGATATTGTGTTTGCTCTGTGCTGTTTGTATGCTCATATATGCTGGTTTTGTATGTTTATGCATAAATTATTTGATTTTAAATATTGTATCACTTGTTTATTGTTTTTGGTTGTGTGGTGTTCCAGACTTTGTAGGGTTTCTGCAGAATAACAATTTGTATTCCTAGAAGTAGCCCCAGAACTTTGAGAGCATAGCAGATTTTTCATTTGTGATTCAAATAGCCAGTATATTTCAGAAACACTCTCCTGTTATTGTAGGTTTCCTTTAATTGAGATGAATGGACCATTGGTATGGAAGGTTTGTTGTTTCCATTATGTAAGAGACAAATTTTGAGACTGCTTTTTGAGGAATCTATAAAAATATGACATTCTTCTGGATTATGAACCATGTCAAATCAAATCAAAGCTTTATTGTCTTTTATAACATGTTACAATGGAAATAATTTAAACATTGTTTAAGAACATGTTCAACATTTATATTATAGTACAAAAGTATGTACAAGTTGGTAAATATACGTACAATAAGTAAATAAATATAGGTACAATAAATATAGGCACCCAATGGGAACTTGTGCCATACTACCCACATACATGCAAGTGAGACAATGCCAAAGGAGTGAATCAATTAAAAGGCTATTTTGTTGTTTAGGAACTCATCAATACTGTAATACGCTTTATTTATAAGGAATTTAGTCAATACATATTTAAACTTGGAGAATGGAGTATTATTGCAAAAGATTATTGGTAATTTATTGAATAATTTACTATCTATATAAGCAGTCTTTTTTTCATACAGTCTTAGTCTATGTGTTTGGTTAATCAGGTCCTGTTTTCCTCTTGTATTGTAATTGTGAGTTGCTGAATTTTGTGGAAGTGACCTGCTACATATATGCAGAATGGATTTTAATATAAAAATGCTGGGAAGAATAAGCAATGGTAGAGTTTTAAAAGCTCTCCTGCATGAACTATTCACTGACAATTTTGCAATGTATCTGACAGCTGTTTCCATAAAATAAAGATTCTATTGAAGTTAATTTTAGATGTTGACCCCCATAATACAATACTGTATATGACTGTTGAATAAATTAATGCAAAGTAGACTATCTTCGCCATCTCAGCTGATATAAAAGTTGATATATTATGAAAACAAAAAATGCTGAACACAATTTTGTTTCAATCTTACTAATGTGTCCATTCCATGAGTATTTCCTATCAACAGTTAAACCAAGTATGTTGACCATCTCAACAAGTAAAATAATACTATCTAAATTATGATGAGGTTCAAAATTAATATTTTTAAAATAAAAAACTACAAGTTCACTCTTTTTTGCATTAACATATAATTATAAGTTATCAAAATATTGGGTTAATGATTTCACAACTTCATTTATTTATATTCCTTATATGCTAAGATCATTATTCTTAAAACCTATTGTTGTGTCATTGGCATAGAGACTTAAACTAGCACCATTAGGTATTTCATTGATAACATCATTAATGTGTAGTATAAACAACAATGGTCCCAAAATAGAGCTCTGAGGAACTCCTGATACAATATCTTTACTTTGAGAAACAAAAATTCCATATTTGCTGTTTAACTCAGTGAACTGAGTTCTATTAATCATATGTGACTTTATGAGATTATGTGCAATGCCTCTTATTTCAAGATTATATAATTTATGAAGTAAGATTTTTTTATCTACACAGTCAAACACTTTGGCAAGATCCAATAAGAAGCCTGCAGAGTAACTGCTACTATTAATCACATTGATAATGTATTCAATGAAGGATGATACTGCAGATATTGTTGACTTGGCTTCAATAAATCCATTTTGATGAGGGGCAGTAATTTAAAATATTTGAGAAATTTAATAATTCGTGTGTACATTATTTTTTCAATCAACTATTTCTGAAAAAGTAGGCAATAACAAGATAGGCCTATAATTATCAATTTCTATTCTATTTCCTTTTTTGAAGATAGGGACAACTCTGGATATTTTTAATTTATCAGGGAATATTCTTTTTATAGGATTGTATTGTCAACAAGAGGATTGACAATAGCATACTTACATGCTTTTATCACTTTGATAGGAATTTTATGATATCCTACACTACTAGTTCATTTGAGATTATTTATAATAGTCTCAGTTTTGTTAGTGGGCTCCAGAAATGTGGTCTGACTAATGATATTGTGTCTTACAGAATTATTTGTGTCTTTTTGGAACACATCAGCAATGCTGGACCCTACAGAAATAAAATGATTGTTTATTAAGTTAGCAATTTTTTGAGGCTCATGTACTGGACAGCCATTCTGGGGAAATTGTAATGTCATTTGCATTAGAGGACTTTTGTTTACCTCTCAAATGATTTATTATTTGCCAAGTTATTTTAATCTTACTATCCGAATTGATAATTTCTTTATTGAAATAATTCTGCTTGGCTAATACGACTTGTTTATCATAAAACTTATTTATATTCTTTGCATGATTGTTATGTAATTTACTGGACATATACAAAACATTTGAGATGTGTAATATTGTGTGAAGCTTTTTAATCTTGTCCATAACCCATCTTACTTTGAACCTTTTTTATTTTTGGTTATTTATTCTTTTACTTGACATTGGGAAGCAAATATCAAAAAATTATCTAAAAGTATTATGAAAATGGTTAGATTTTTCATTTGTATCAGTTTCGCACATTATACTGGACCATGACTGATCACTCAGAACTCTATTGAGAGCTAACTAATTAGTGTCACAACAATTATTTACATACATGTTAAAATTCTGTGCCTGTTTTCCATTGGTTGGATTAAAATCACACATTGTTAGACACTGAGCAAAATGATCAAATATATTAGTATGCAGCACCAATGCATGTATGTGGTTAGATGCAATGTTGGTTATTATATTATCAATAATTTTTGGCGCTTTATCAGTCTGCCTGATTATATCATTTATTGTACATCTTAAATTAAGCTGGTCTGGAATGTTTTGTAAACATCCAAATTGTCTGTGTTGATTTTGTTGGAAATCTATATTAAAATCACAAACTATTATTATGTTACAATTTAAGTTTAACATTAATTTATCTGGCAGATTTAGTAATGATTCTAGGAATATATTAAAGTTGCCATTTGGTGGTCTGTAAAAACCTATGATGATGATGATGATGATGATGATGATGATGATGATGATGGTGGTGGTGGTGGTGATGGCGATGGGGATGGTGATGGTGATGATGATAATAACCATAACCATAACAATAACAACAATAATAATAACATTAATAATAACCATAATAACATTAATAATAACCATAATAACATTAATAAAAACAATAACAACATTAATAATAACAATAATAACATTAATAACAATGATTAACAATAATAATAATAATAATAATAATAATAATAATAATAATAATAATAATAATAATAATAATAATAATAATAATAATAATTAACAATAATAATAATAATAATAACAATAACAGTAATAATAACAATAATAATTAACAATAATGATAATTAACAATAATAACAATAATAAATAACAATAAATAACTGTAACAGTAACAGTAATAATAGTAGTAATAATAATAACAATAATAAATAACAATAACAATAACAACAATAATAACATTAATAATAAAAATAATAACATTAATAATAACAATAATAACATTAATAACAACAATAACAATAATAATAATAGTAATAGCAATAGTAGTAATAGTACTAATAGTACTAGTAGTAAATAATAGTAATTAATAGTAATTAATAATAATAACAATAATAACAATAATAATAACATTAATAATAAAAATAATAACAATAATAAAATTAATAACAATAATAACATTAATAACAATAATAACAACAATAACAACAACAATAATAATAATAATAATAATAGTAATAGTAGTAGTAATAGTAGTAATAGTACTATTAGTACTAGTAGTAATAATAGTAATTAATAGTAATTAATAATAATAACAATAATAAATAACAATAACAATAACAACAATAATAACATTAATAATAAGAATAATAACATTAATAACAACAATAACAACAACAATAATAATAATAATAATAATAATAATAATAATAGTAATAGTAGTAGTAATAGTACTAATAGTACTAGTAGTAAATAATAGTAATTAATAGTAATTAATAATAATAACAATAATAAATAACAATAACAATAATAATAACATTAATAATAAAAATAATAACATTAATAATAACAATAATAACATTAATAATAACAATAATAACATTAATAACAACAATAACAATAATAACATTAATAACAACAATAACAATAATAATAATAATAATAATAATAATAATAATAATAGTAGTAATAGTAGTAATAGTACTAATAGTACTAGTAGTAAATAATAGTAATTAATAGTAATTAATAATAATAACAATAATAAATAACAATAACAATAACATTAATAATAAAAATAATAACATTAATAATAACAATAATAACATTAATAACAACAATAACAATAATAATAATAATAATAATAATAATAATAGCAATAGTAGTAATAGTACTAATAGTACTAGTAGTAAATAATAGTAATTAATAGTAATTAATAATAATAACAATAATAAATAACAATAACAATAATAATAACATTAATAATAAAAATAACATTAATAATAACAATAACATTAATAATAACAATAACATTAATAACAACAATAACAACAACAATAAATAATAATAATAATAATAATACTAATAATAGTAATAGTAGAAGTAATAGTACTAATAGTACTAGTAGTAAATAATAGTAATTAATAGTAATTAATAATAATAACAATAATAAATAACAATAACAACATTAATAATAAAAATAATAACATTAATAATAACAATAATAACATTAATAACAACAATAACAACAATAACAATAATAATAATAATAGTAATAGTGGTAGTAATAGTACTAATAGTACTAGTAGTAAATAATAGTAATTAATAGTAATTAATAATAACAATAATAAATAGCAATAACAATAATAACATTAATAATAAAAATAATAACATTAATAATAACAATAATAACATTAATAACAACAATAACAATAATAATAATAATAATAATAATAATAATAATAATAATAATAATAATAATAATAATAATAATAATAATAATAATAATAATAATAGTAAGAATGAAATCACAGAAATGACGGAACAAGCAATTGGTTTGAGGCAAGGATGTAAACTTAGTCCAATATTATTTAATTTATTCATAGACGATATAATAGATAAAATCCAAGAAGCGAACAAACACTGTCCTGTAATAGCGAATAAGGAAATACCAGGATTGCTATATGCTGATGATTTAATGGTAGGATCTATAACAATTGTAGGATTACAAAGGGCAATAAATGAGGTGCAAAAATTTTGTGAGGAATGGGGAATAAAGATAAATATAAACAAGTCCAAGGTCATGGTTTTCAAAAAGGGATTTAAATTGAGAAAAGAGGAGAGGTGGGTATTAAATGGGAAAAGATTAGAAGTGGTCAAAAATTTTGAATACTTGGGAGTGAGGCTAAATAACAGAGGAGAGTGGGAGGCACATGGAAGAAAGATAGAAGCAAAAGGGAGAGCTGCAATGTCAGGAGTCAGAATTTGCAAATACAAGTTAGAGATGACAACCAAGTGGCTGGAAAGGATGTATGAGGCAGTAGTGGAATCAAAAATGCTTTATGCAGTAGAGATCTGGGGGGCCACAGATATAAACAAGAAGGTAGATCATATATATAGAATGTTCTGCAAAGAATTATTGGGACTACCGAGATCGGCACCAAGAGAAGTGGCCTTGGTAGAGCTTGGGAAAACAAGAAGGAAAGGAATAATAATGGAGAGAATAATAAAATTTTGGTATAAATGTTTGATTAAAGAAGATGGAGAAATTTTAAAATTGTGTATGAAGCAACAAAAAAATCTAGAGAATGAAAACAGTTGGTGGGCAGGGGTTGGAAAAATTATGGAGAAAATAGGAATGGGAGATATATGGAAACTTGAAGAAAGAAATGAAAGTAATGTAGATAAACTAGTAAAGTGTAGGGTAGAAGACATAGAAAGGCAAGAGATATGGGGAAGTTTAGAAAACAAGAAATCATTACAATTCTACAAGCAAATAAAAAGAGGATGGGGGCGAGAACCATATGTGGATTATTGTAACAGACAGGAAAAAGAAGGACTAGCGTGGATGAGAACAGGAGCAATATTTTTAAGAGGGACAAGAAGCGGTAAAATAGGAATATGTGAAATGTGCGGTGAGAAAGAAAGTATAGAACATTATTTGACAGAATGTAAGGAATTAGCATTATGGAGGAAAAAGGTCTGGGAGAAAAAATGGGAAAAAATAGAGGGGAAAATGGTAGCCATAAAAATGCTAACAGTGAAAGAGGAAAGGAAGGTTAGAAGTATAGGTGAGTTTTTGAAGAAAGTAAGAGGAAAATGGGCAAGAAAAGTAAAGAGTGTAAATGAAGAAGGCAGAGGGGGGGAGAGAGACAATTAAATAATATAAGATGGAATAGATTGAACAGAGCTACCTGGGAGGCAAATGGCCTGGGTGCCATGCAAACCAAGGTAGCAATAAAGTTAGGTAAAATTTGTAAGTAGTTTAGGTTAGAGTAGGATAATTATAAGAAGTTATGTAAAAGAATTGGTACAAATAAAATTCATTCATTCATTCATTCATTCATTCAATAATAATAGTAATAGTAGTAGTAATAGTACTAATAGTACTAGTAGTAAATAATAGTAATTAATAGTAATTAATAATAATAACAATAATAAATAACAATAACAATAATAACATTAATAATAAAAATAATAACATTAATAATAACAATAATAACATTAATAACAATAACAATAATAATAATAATAATAATAATAATAATAATAATAATAATAATAATAATAATAATAATAATAATAATAATAATAATAATAATAATAATAATAATAATAATAATAGTAATAGCAATAGTAGTAATAGTACTAATAGTACTAGTAGTAAATAATAGTAATTAATAGTAATTAATAATAATAACAATAATAACAATAATAAATAACAATAATAATAACATTAATAATAAAAATAACATTAATAATAACAATAATAACATTAATAACAATAACAACAACAATAATAATAATAATTAATAATAATAATAATAATAATAATAACAATAATAATAATAATAATAATAATAATAATAATAATAATAATAATAATAATAATAATAATAATAATAATAATAATAATAATAATAATAATAATAATAATAATAATAATAATAATAATAATAATGCATTTATTGTCAATAGACTACAAGTAGTTTCTGACATTGTCAGTTCAATTACATATGTACACTTTCATTACAATTATTCAAATTACATATCTACAATTTGCATTTACAATTAATATCTTATCACTATATTTACAATTCATCCATAGTATACAAGGCCTTGTTTATTAAGTAATTTCTGAGCTCCTTCTTAAAACCATTATTGGATTTAGCTTGTTTAACATAATTTGGTAACTTATTGTACAGTATTATTCCCATTACATTTGGATCTTTAATACTACAATTCATTCTAAAACCCCATCTGAAAAAATCACTATTGTTTCGAGTGTTATAGTGATGTATGTCACTGTTCCTTAGATTATCCTTCCTCCACACATAAATAACTACCCTATATACATATGAGAATACTGTAAGGATTTGCTTTTCCCTAAAGTATTGCTTACATGAGTCAGTATAGTTTAATTTATATATTATTCTTATTGCCTTCTTTTGCAGTTTCAATATTCTCTCCATATATATTTTTGCACTGCAACCCCAAATCTCAATTCCATACAGCAAATGAGGGTATAAGACACCATAGTAGATCATTTTTAATTCTTTCTCTTCAAGAAGACTGGAAAAGTGCCTAAGTAAATACGATTTACTGATTTTTCCATTGATATATTGAATGTGTTCCGACCATGTAAGCTTTTGATCTATTATAAGACCTAGGAAGGGCTGTTTACTTTCACAATGTATGTTGTAATCTGATAATTGTATCATGTTTGATTCATTATTTGAATTACCTAGATTATACTGAATTAGCTTTGTTTTAGACATGTTACATTTTAAATTGTTTTCCTTAAAGTATTTAAACAGTGTTTCAATAGTTTGTGTCATTGTATTATTTAAGTCTCCAATGGAAGTGCCCCAACATACAGTTGTTGTATCATCTGCATATGAGATTGCTTTACTGTTCCCATTGTTGGGTATATCATTCACATACAGTATAAATAAGAGAACCCTGCGGAACCCCATACTATACTGTTTTGAAACTGGATGTATTTTTTATTGTTAAATTCCCTTGTTTATGGTGTATTTGTGTTGCTTGTTTCCTGCCAATAAGGTATGAACTAATTAAGTCTTTTGCTAGACCCCTAATTCCATATGCTTCTAACTTACTTAGTAGAATATTGTGATTAACATAATCAAATGCTTTTGTAAGGTAGAAGAATAATGTTGCAGTTTTTTCCTTGTTTTCTAAGTGCTTTACTATATTATTTGTGCATTCCATAATGGCTGAAATCGTTGAGAAATGTTTCCTAAAACCATGTTGTGAGTTTATAATAGTTTTATTTTTTTCCAGAAAGCTTATAAGTCTCTGCAATATAACCCTTTCAAAAATTTTGGCTAATTCTGAAGTTAATGTAATCGGCCTGTAATTGTTTATATCCTTTGTATCACCACGCTTATATATAGGTCTAACTATGGATAATTTTAGGCAATCTGGAAATTGCCCTCTCAATATAGAATAATTTATGAGATGCTCAAGAGGATCAGCAAGTACATATTTGCATTGCTTAAGGATTAGTGTACTTATTTCATCCCACCCACCAATAGCTTTGTTTGGTAGTTTACTTATTATTTCAGCTCTTGTCACAGGATTAATAAAAAAGGATGGATAGATTTCCCTTACATAGACTTTATATGAGTTTGATTACTTGATTGGGCTGCGACATCCAGAAAAAATTGGTTTACATAGTCACAGAGTTTACCAGGGTCATTCAATACTGCGCCATTTACATCCAGTTCAAGATTTATTGATCTGGGTTTGCTTTTCCTAGCCTCATTAACTATACCCCAAGTTGTTTTACAAATGTTCCCCCAATTGTTTATTTTTTCTTTATACATATTAGCTTTAAGATTATTGAAAGTTTTCAAATATTGTTTTTTAACCTGTTTATATTTATTTTTATAGTACTCATATCCTGTTTCTTTATGTAACTCATAAAAATGCTTCATATCATCTTTCAACTTTATTGTTTCTAAATTAAGTTTTATCCTTCCAAATTTGTTTCTATGTAGAACTTTTGTTTTAATAGGACAGCATGCATTGAGATGCATTCTAAAAATTTGGTAGAATTTATCCCATTTCCCATTCACACTGTTGGCCAAATAAACGGCATCCCATTTTTCCATCCCTAGTTCCCCAATTAGTTGCGTGATGTAGCTTGTGTTTAAGTCACGAAAGGTTTTCATCTCCTTTTTCACTTCTTTTCCATTTATACCTATAAAATCTACGCATTGGGCAAAGTGATCTGAGATGAGGGTATTAATATTGCATGCATTAATCTTCACATTACTTAGATTAGAAGCAACATGATCGATGGTGGAAGATGTTAGAGCAGTTTGCCTAGTTGGTTTGTGTATTAAATCATCAATATTGTAGCTATTAAATACATCAAATAATTTTTTGTAAGAATTGTCATCATAGTTTAGATTAATATTAAGGTCTCCTGCAATTATAATTTTTTTGTATTTTCCATATAATTTTGATAACAGTTTATCTAAAAGTGCAATAAATATATCTACTTCTGAGCTGGGAGACCTGTAAATCCCTAGAATTGGTATACTCTGTTTGTGGGCATCTAGCTTTAAGCTTGCAACCTCAAATAATTTCTCAGTCTGAAAGTCACTCACATCTACTATTGAAGCACTCAAAGATCTACGAACAAGCATAGATACCCCCCCTCCTTTATGTTCAGATCTAGCAAAACTACTTACAATGTCATAATTGTTAAATTTACACAGACCGAGTTGTTCACTATTGAGACCATGTTCAGTAAATACTACAATGTCTGGTACATACTCACTCAGTAAATATTCACAGGCTGCCATTTTCTGGCTTATATATTGCACGTTTAAATGTACTACCCTTATTGACTTTTCTGACCCATATAACAATTTGCCACAATTCCTTTCACCTAGGCCTACTAACCTTGTATTATTTCCTTCCTTTCTTTTCAAGTTATGAGTCAACACATCCACCTTACACCTTATTAGTTTTCCGTAGTTACAGAGCTAATTATGCTACACAGCAGTTTGCCAAATTTGTGAGATCCCCTCCTATTCAAATGTACCCCATCTCTCCCAAAGTCCCGTGCATCCAACCATAAGTTTCCATTTACCATTAAACAGTCTTTGGTAGCACATAGCCAGTCAAATTCTTGATTAATTCTTATAATTTTATTCCTGCTAACATCAAACCTACTTAGCACACCACTTATGATAATCTTGGTCTTACTTGACTGTGCTCGAATACTTTGCACCAAATCCATCATTTCCCCCATTATTTCTTCTGCCATTCTTCCGTGTTCAATATTGTTTGTATCCGCATGCACCAACACTATCTCTGGTTTCGTTTCCTTTAAGTTCATCTAATCCACTTTTCCCTGTAACTCAGTTATTTTTATACCAGGAAAGCAGCAAACTTGATAGCCCTTATCCCTACATAATTCACCAGAAAACTTTATCACTAAAACGCGTGTTTTACTTATTTGCTCACTGCACTCATTTAATTGAATATTCACATCTTGGGGTTCATTATCATCATTAACCTCATTTAACACTCCAAACCTGTTTTTGCTAACAAAACTTGGCAATTCCCGTATCGTGTAACATCGGCCGGAATCTTCTTTTGCCGTTACGTGTTTCGAATCCTTACATTGTCTGTCATAGTCAGGTTGCTTTGTGTTTGTAGCCACTGTTTTGGTATCCCTCATTCTCTCTCTGTTGATTTTGTTTTTTAAAGATGCATTTTCTTCTTCAAGAGCAGTAACCTTTTGGATTGCTGTTTGAAGATCCCTGTTTAGCATGTTAATTACCACATGCAATGTTGAAATTGTTTCACTGTCCCGTAGAGTCCTGTTTGCAGCATCCTTCACAACATTATTTTTCCGGCAAAGTTTACTATCCCCCGCAAAACCTTCATTTCTTCTTCTTTCCCAGGTGTTATTAGCGTTATGTTCTCCGTTGATCGATAATTACCACTTATACCATTCTTCTCACTTAATAACTGAGAGCGAGAGCGTGTCACAATACCTCCGTTCGCCATCTTGGTTGGCTGCTGATATAAAATGGATATGGTCCATATCTGAACTTTATTCCTGATATTTCAGTATCTCCTTTATGGTTAAAATTTTGTAAGTTTAGAGCTTCTAATTTTGTACAGTCCCCATAAAAATTATTTTGTTTGTCATATATTGATGCCACACTTTTTTTTTATTCAGTCCACAGTATTTGGAAAATAATTTAAATTTGGCAAGCGTAGGTACACAATCTATTTCCAGTTCTCTTAAACCATGGTCAGAGAGTATCAAAATATCAGGATTTTCATCTTTGATGAACAATTCAGGGAGGTGCACTTTATTTCTTAAAGAATTTATGTTAAGATAGATTAACTTAAAACTAGGGTTGCTTTTGAATATTGTTCGTTTTTTGAAGCCTTTTTCTTTAAATTAACTTGGTCAGTTAAGCGATCAGCCACTGCTCTACCTATTACATTACTCAGGATCTGTTTTCCCATATTATTAAAATGTAACCCATGATATGTATGAAACTCTCGTCTCGCAATGTAGGTATTTACAAATTTAACATGCTTGGTTATGTCCAGATTTACCTTGATGATTTCTTAATTTATTCTGGAATTTGGAGCCACATTGTGTCTATGTGGAAGTTTCACTACCACTATGTTCATATTTTCCAGCTTTTGCACTATATGTTTAAGATTTTTTCTGACACTATTCACTTTTTCACTTCCAATACTGTTACTGCCAGCGATCATTACTAAAGCATCTTCTTTTGATACATTTTTGCATTCACTGGTGATATTCATCATAACTTCAGCAAAACAAGCACCTGGTTTTATAGTGCCTGAAAGTAGCGGAATTCGCTAGGTAGTCTTGATTGAGGTTGGATGACAACCCTCGTTTGTGACTCGGCAAATAAATATACTTTGCCTTGTGATTTTTCTAGTTGAGGCATCTGTTTCTGCTTCTGATGTATTCCTTGACTTACATGCGGCGGTTCATCTTGAAGAGGCTGAAAGCGATTTTTGCATTTGTTTCTTGATGATCCGTATTATGCCTTTTCTCTGATCTTTTTGCTAGATGCCATGTGGTTTCCCTGTCTTTGTCATGTGGATTTAGTTCCCTTGAAACTTTTTTCTTTGCATTTACAGCATTTAATTTGAATGACGCTATCATCTCTGCATCCTACATCACTGCAGTTGTTGTTGTAGTGTTTAACGCCCGCTTTTACTACTACGGCACCGCAGGCGGTGACACTGATGATACCTGGAATGAAGATGGAGCACCGGTGGAATGAGATGGCGGGGGAAACCGGAGCACCCGGAGAAAACCCGCCCTGACACCGCTTCGTCCACCACGAATACCACATGCGGGTCCCTGGGATCGAACCCGGGCCGCCTAGGTGGTAGGCGAGTGCGCTAATCGCTCGGCCACAGCGCCGCCACATCACTGCAGTCATCCTTGAAACATTAACATTTGTGTGGTCAGAAATGTCGATGTTTATGCGCTCCTGAGTGCTGCTATCATTTCCACATATTTTATCACTTTCATTATTTGTTGAAATCACTTCTGGCTGCTCTACTTTATTACTTACACAGTTACTTTCAGCTATTAGTTGCTTGTTCGATCGTGTTACTACACCAACCGGTGCCATCTTGTATCTGCTTCTTGTATCTAATTCTTTAAGCAACCCATCTGTATCATTATACATACCAAGACTTCTGTGAGTGAGAAAAAAGTGGATAGACCAAGCTGTCCTTTACAGAATTATATATTGGCATTTGGTTGTTGCAAGTATTTTTCCTGAAGATGAAACCCAAATAACCCTACTTGTCTTTTAAAAATATTAGAATATTTTCTCAAATGGAAGGAAGGAATGGAGGAATAGAATAAGTGTTTATAACAATAGTTAGTACAAGAGTAGAGAAAGTCATGTGAGTGCAACACATCAGATTTTTCTTTGTAAACCTTCCTGTACTTCCCATCTTTTGTAGTCCATCCTCTTCTGTTGGTTTTGATGCAAAAGGTACTGGGGATACTTTGTACAAAATCTATTTGATCCTAGTCTGGCTGTTGGCATCTGTAACACAAATTTATATTCTTCTAAACCCCTTATTGCATGATTTTTACAACTTAATGGAAAAATATATTACACGCGAAATGGGGTACTAATTATAGGAAAAAAATTTAAAAGTGTTTAGGTAATTTGTTTTGCTTTATTTAAAACTAAGTAGATGTATGCCATATATGCACACCATGTAGTTACTGGATATACCCATCAGCGATCCTCAACCTAATGTACAACAAATATGTATGTCCTTTATAGACCTGAGGACCTATTTATTGTTAATTTAACTTCTCAACAACTTTGTTGTTTTATGACAAATATAGCAATCCACTTAAAAGTCCATTGTCATAAAAAGTCATAAGGTCCATTGGCATTTCCTTTGTAAACCGCCCTTCATCACTTACCAAATTGCCAAGTGACTAATGTGTTGTTAGCTAATGCTGGATTTCTGACAATGAAGTCATTAATCCTCTTGCTCTCCAATATTTTTCACTGATGGATGGGGCATTAGAAGTGGCCGGGCATATTTGAAGGTGGTCTCGATCCATTTCCTCTTGCAGATCGCATAGAGGACAGAGTGGTGAAGAATATATCCCAATTCTGTTTAAATGTTTTGCCAGACAATCATGTCCTGTAATCAACCTGAAGGTTGCAACTGCTGTTTTCGAGGATACTTAGGAATTACTGTTTGAATGTTGGTAGTTCCCATCTTTTATTCTTTGATTTTTCATAGTAATATTTTTCAATAATTTTTTTGAATTCAGAGTTGACTAATCTTTTAGCTGCATAAAATGTTAGATTAACTATTGATTTCTGCACATTGCCGGTACCCTTTTTTGCAAGAAAATCAGCTTTCTCATTACCACTCAGTCCACAGTGAGCTGGTATCCATTGGAAGACTAGGTGTTTTTGAAGTGCTGTTAGATGGGTAAGGATTTTCCAACATTCTATAATTGTTTGGTTTTTTGGTGACAACTTAGAAGTAATTGCTATAATTGCTGCCCTGGAATCTGAGAGAATAACTGCTTGCTGAAAATGTGAAATTCTGTACAAAAGATTTTGTAGGGCCATTCGAATTGCTTCAATTTCTCCATCAAAGTTTGTAGTTCCATAACTTAAAGATTGTAATAGGAAAAGAGGTGGCATGTGACTCCAGCACCTGCTCCATCTTGGTTTGATATTAGTGATCCATCACTATAAATATGGAGCCATTCGTGTTCTGGAAATCTAGTATGGATTGTTTCTAATGCCAATAATTTTAGAACACTAGTTGGAGTATCACTTTTCTTAACTTCTTCTGTCAGGTGTAAATAATATGTGATGTCTAATGCTTGTGTCGGATTGACTTTAGATATGAAGCTTTCCTTTGAATTAGGAAGGTATACATTCTTCTTGATGTCTTGAATTTTGGAAAGAAAGCTCTCCTGAGTCTTTAGTGTATGTGTAAAATTTCTCTTGTGCCATGTATTGAATGGGAGTCTGATCAACTTTTTGTGTTGAATAAGAGCCACTTTTTCTATTTCATATTCAATGGGGCATTGGTTGGTTAGTATTTCCATAACTGCTATTGGTGTGGTTTTGATAGCACCTGTAATTAATCTCAGACTTTGGTTTTGAAAGATTTGAATCTTTTTTGTGTTTGCTGTTACAAGAACTTCGCTGCAGTAAGTAAATAATGGCTTTATATATACATTGTATGTTGTGTTAAGAGTTGCTCTGGAACATCCCCACTTCATTCCTGTTAAACATTTTAACAGTGAAAGGCGCCTCTCTGCTCTTTGTATTACATTTTCTATTTGTTTGGTCCATGTAAGTTTAGTATCAAATGTAACTCCTAAATACTTTGCTTCCTTTGTTTCTGGTAATTGTTGACCCTCGAAATTTAGTTTTATTTTTAGTGGCTTTTTTCTTAGTGAAAAGATTTGGTAGTTTGATTTTGTTGTATTAACAGTCATTAAATTTTCTTTGGTCCACCTTTGTAATTTGGTTAAGGATTGTTGCATGGTTTTTTCTAGTTCTGTACTTTTGCTTTTTGGTTTTGAAGTCCACATTACTAAGTCATCAGCAAACAGTGCACACTTCACACCTGATTCTTGTATTTGTTGTGGCAGATCGTTAATAAATATATTAAAAAGTGTTGTGCTTAGCACTGTGCCTTGTGGTAAGCCACAATGTACTTGTTTGTATTTAGATATGTTTCTTTCATATCTGGTTGCAATAAAGCGTTGTGTTAGGAAATGACATAGCTATGAAAACATTGGACCTTGTATCCCTGGTATCCCTGTTCTGCATATAGAATCATATGCGCTTTGGAAATCAATAAAAACTGATAAATTATCTTCTTTTCTATTGAAGGAGTCTTTGATTTCTTGACTGAGAAGTAAGACTTGTTCATTTGTAGAGTGGAACTCTCTGAATCCAGCTTGACATGGGGAAATTAAATATTTTGATTCTAGAAACCAATTTAACCTGTTTGACACCATTCTTTCCATCACCTTTGCTATTATGCTAGTAAGAGCTATTGGTCTATAATTTTTTATTTCTGACGCTGTTTTGTCTTTCTTCAAGAGTGGGACAATTATTGCCTTTCGCCATTCAGCAGGTACAGTGGTTTTTCAGGATAGATTGTAGAGTTTTAGTAGTTGTTGTTTTGCTGTTTTTTCAAGGTTTTTTATGAACTCTGGATGTATGTGATCAGGTCCAGGAGACTTTTTGTTTTTTAGATTATTTATTGCAATGTTCAGTTCTTGCATATTAAAATTTTGAAAAAGATATTGCATTGAGTGTTAGGATCACATTCTCTTTCTTGTTTCAAATCTTTCTTAAATTCTTTACGTTCCTTTTTATTATTTCTTGTTACTTTATGTGAATTAGCATAATATTTATTGAATGTTTCGGCTATGGCTGCATCATTAGTTAATATTTTATTGTTGTGTATGATAGGTGTGCTGTTGTTTTCTTTCCTGTCCTTGACATTTTTTATGAACTTATGAGCTTTGTTACCATCTGTCCTATAATCCATTTTTTCTAAGAAATTATTAAAGTAATTCTTTTTAGCAGTATTAATTTCTTTTTTTAGTGAGGCGCATTTCTTCCGCCATATTTGTGTATCTGATGTGTTTTGTTTGTTCAGCTGTATTTCTAGCTATATCCCTTTGCTTTTTCAGTTCTTCTAACTGGGGGTTCCAAAAGGGTTTGAAATTTTTAATTCTTCCCAGAGGAATATATTTTCTTGCGGTTTCTAGGATGACTTTACAGAAATTTTTGTTCAAATGATCTGGTTGGTCATGTAGCTGTGAGTTTGTTTGTTCTTTAAATTTATGTTGCAGTGCAGTTTTATATTTTATCCAATCTGCTTTTTTGAAGTTCCAATACAGATTCGTGTGACATTGACTGTTATTTGTATTATCTAGTTTTATATCAGCAATTACTGCTCTGTGACCAGAACTTGGATCTACTATAAATTGTTTTTTAATTTTTGAAACAATATCTGTTGTAGCTAACAAGAGGTCTGGGTTACTGCCTGCTCCAGAGTAATGTATGAAGGTTGTGGGATCTTCTTTACTATAAATCAGTTCAAAAGTTGTGGTATTCAAAAATTCTTCCACTATCTTCCCTGTAAAATCCACTTTTTCATAACCCCATCTTTTGGAATGAGCATTGAAATCCCCAATTATGATTGTTTTATTTAATTGGTCAATAAGAGAGAGATCTGGTTCATTTCTGGGAGGATTGTAAATACTGTATAAATGTAGATGTGTTTTGTTATCCCAAAAATTTAGCTTTATTAATTCACTTTTATCTGTGTTATCCATTTCTTTAACAATTTCAAAGGAGGGTTTAATATCCTTTTTGACTCCAACTAATATTCCACTACTTATCTGTCTAGTTTTGGGTAGTAGGTGTAGTAGAAAACCAGTAAAATTGAAGTATTTAAGTTGGTCATTTGTTAGATTTGCTTCCTGTATGAAAAATATATCAATATTATAGTCAAATACAATTTTATTCAGTTCTACTCTTTTTGTTTGTGTGAGACCACCCGTATTCTATTGTAGAAGTCTGATGTTAGATCTTCTATTAATATAATGTTTTGGTTCTCGAGAAGTAGTCCCCGCCCAGAGATCCGACTGGGGGACTATTTTAACTCCGGAACATTTTACCCCTTGAGTCATATTGCATAAATATTGAAGAGACTTAGCAATAAATGTAACCGCTTTATAGAGAGCACCATATTTTTATGTTTTGGCGGTCACATCGCTCTCTCACAACCCCCAGAATGTCTGGAGGACCACACCTGTCGTTGGTTTACGGGTCTCACCGACCTGACCGGGAGAATTATGAAAATAACTTCACCGACCATATCCTCTGATTACCAATCAGAGGAAGTATACATGCCATGACAGGTCAGCATGTTAGGGGTTAAAATATGTAGAAGTGTGCAAAATATGTAAAAAAATGTAAAATAAACATTTGTAAGGGAGTCCCAAATTACGTAATTTGCCAACATTTTTAATTCTCATTGAAATATTATGTATCAGTTGTTTATCTCTGCTCCGCTTACAATCAGTATTGAGTTGATGCGATATCGTGCGCCTGTATTATTATCAGTGTGCTTTATTATTTAGTCCTGTACTTAGTCACAAAGTGTATTATGGCTCAGCATTTGTTTTCTACTGTACAGTGTGTATTTATTATGATTTTTTTCAAGTGAACAGTTGTAACCCGTACATATGTGAATACAATTTTGTACCTTTTTTTTAGAGAATTAACCGACAGGGAGCGTGAGTTTGCCTTTTTTCAACAGATTGTGCAACAGCTCATACAGCCAATCTTTCGATGAGAACAATTGAACGTGTCTTTCAGGACAGAATTATTAGTAGAAATTTGTGGCCCCCTCGGTTTCCCGACCTAATCCTTTGCGATTTCTCTGTGGGTAACTTGAAGCATAAAGTGCACAAGACAAACCCACACACCTTGGAAGAATTAAAACAAAATATACATCAGAAAATTGTCAGCATTTCTCAACATGAACTACAGTGAATTTCTAAAGAGGTGCCAAAAATGTATGGACAATGATAGCCAATTTCAGTATCTGCTATAATTATATTGGCAGCCTTTAAAAGCAGTTTTAAAAATGGTGTATGGTTTTATCCGCACTATTCTATGACAGCAGCAGTCGGTGACGAGCACAGATGACCTGTACAGACAAAACACAGTGCAGTTGGTTCACAGTCTTTTGGATCACCCGTTACTAGAACAAATAGACAACATCAAATTTCCGGGCCTTCAAATATTTAGATTCAAAAGCTCACATTAAATATATGTGCCCAAACTCAGCTCTGCATGTTATGCTGAGTACTGGTAAATGTGAGTTCTATAGGTGCACTTAAATTAGTGCATATTTTAACTTTATAATAGAATATGGAATTTTATTTTGGGACAATTCAGTAGAGAGTAAACAAATATTCCTCACACAAAAGAAGGCCATAAGAATTAGTTCCAACAGCCATAGCAGATGATCATGCAAAGATCTTTTTTATGTTAGTTGAGACAAACATTTGTACAAATTATCTTATTATTTCCTTGTAGGAGCAAGGAGAATATAGGAATACAGCGAGGTTTGAGCAGTAAGAGTTTGTTTACCAGTTATGCAAAAGTTCTTTGGAATAAGGATTGGATTGATGATGACATTCACAGAAAATTCAAGATATACATCTCATTTGTCATAAAAATATCTTAAACATATGGTACTGAACTGGTGAGTGTGTTTTTTCAAAGAGAGCCGAGGTCGGCTACCTCACGTATGAGTAAACAAGCTAACAATGCTGACTGGAAAAAATACTGATTTTTCTAGACTGTTCGAGAAAACTTTTGAGTGCTAGCTTATTTACAGGAAGTTTGAGAAAAGGTGTATTTTTACTTTCTCTAGTATGTATAGTAAAGTAGAGGAAGTATTGTATTCCATCCAAAATTTCTATGTCAAGATTTCACCGGAAATATATGTTTTGAGGTCCCCTGAATCCAAAAAAAAAAAAAAAAAAAAAAAGAATTTTTAGAAAAAGTTCTGTGTGTGTGTGTATGTATGTGTCAATCCGTGGACAGCATAACTCAAAAACAAGTCAGTTAAAAAGCAAAATTGGTATTTAAGGTTAATGTGTTTCAAGGATGCAACACGAAGATTTTGAAGAAAATTGCTCCACACTAAACTACTAAACTTTTGATTTTCTTGAAAATGGCTCTAACAATTTTGATTAAAATGCCATACATTTGAGATATTTTTATGGCAAATGAAAAGTATATTTTGAATTTTCTGACTATAGCCCATGTAGCCCTGTTTCCCCTGGATGACTTTTGAATAACTTGTAAATCATAAGCGATAGACAAAATCTTACTCTACAAAAAATGTAGGTCTCGCTAAAGAACACAATTTATGTCAAAATAAAGTTTTTTGTAGAGTGAACCATTTCGGAGATATTCCTCGTCATTTGTGTCAGTTTCGGAAAACTTACAACTTTGTGAAATGGAACATTGTTGTGAATTTTTTTTTATGTGTGCAAAGAGAACGGAATCTCAAAGCTTTTAAAAGATTTGACATCTCTCAAAGCCCACTGTATTCTAATATTCCCCTTGCACCTACAAGGAAACAATAAGATAATTTCTGCAAGTGTTCATCTCAACTAATATGAAGAAGATATAGGAATAAGAGTTTGTAAGAATGTTTAGTACAAGAGTAGAGAAAGTCAAGTGAGTTCAACTCATCAGATTTTTGTTTTTGGGTTCCATGATCAACAGCAGGAAAAGAGAAGATTGCTCAGCTATATTTCACAATTTTTATGTGATTTACGTGCTTGCTGTGCACTAATTTTGGTGACCAAGACACTGTAAGTGTTACATTTATATAGTACAATCAGCCACACTTAGGATTTTTAGAATTATCGCATATATTCTTGTCAGAATACACATATCTCATTCTGGCTGAAACTGCTTGGTTACCTTTTGTTTATATAAAGAGGTTAGGTCAGTAAAATGACAGTTTTGCAGTTTTAGTTTAATGTTATGTGTGGTACATGACTAATGCTGTTGAAACTGTTAAGAGACAAACCCAAATACAATGTCCACATTGTGGCCAGCTTTATAAAGGGCTTAAAATCCACATCAGTAAAGCCCATCCAGAGGAATACAGGGAGTCGCTGTTAAATAGCAAAATTCACTCTGATACATCAACTGATGCTGTAAATGGCACTAAAACTTCAGAAAGCAGAGCACATGCAGATGATTCACAAATTAAATCACATAATAACAATGCAAAAACTTATGAAAATGAACTTCATAATTGGCTTAACATATTTAAACAAGATATGTCTAATGAGGAGTTTCAGAGTGACATTTACGGTTTCCTAGAATTTTTGCACTGTGCTATTGATCTCCTGCCTGGACCACAGAGTTCTGCATCTAAATACTACAAAGCCCGTAGAGATGGTAAGTTAAAAAATAACAATCGCCAATACAAAAACTCTAGTAATCCACAAAGGTCTTCCAAACGGGACAGGGAAAGGAGAAAGGCAAAATACACATATGAACGTATACAGTTTGAGTACTTTTATCAAAGAAGGAAAGCTGTGAGAAAAATTCTACAACAAAATCAGCCCTACAAATTACCAATGGAAAAAGACGACATTGAGGGTTTCTATAAGCAAGTATTTGAAACCCCTAACAACTATGTAAGGGACAGTTATGATTCTTTTATGTGCGATGATGTAAACAGTCCAATAGAATTTTCTCAAGAACTTGTTTTCTCAATTATAAAATCTATAGCTATAGATACAAGCCCTGGTCCAGACAGAGTGTTACTAAAGGCAATTAGGCACCCTGCTGCTGCTGACGTAACTACTCACATTGCTAACAGAATGCTGAAGACGGGTATAGTTCCTGACGCTCTCCAGACAGCAAGAACTGTATTAATACACAAAGGTGGGGACCTGGACAACTTAAAGAACTGGAGACCGATTACTATATGTTCTGTAGTGAGGAGGGTAATTGCAAAATGCTTGGATAAAATAGTGCGAGAATACATTAACCTAAATCAATACCAACGAGGGTTCGTCATGATGCCTGGCACTTTCATTAACCTCAATATTATTGATGGAATCCTGCGAACAGCTAAAAGTAAGAAAACATCAGCATCTATTGTGTTTCTTGATGTTAGCAAAGCTTTTGATAGTATTGGACATGCTCACCTCATTGCTACCATTGAAAAGTCTGCTTTGCCTGAACAAATCAAGAAACTTCTAATTAACATGCTGACAGGAAATTCTACTCAAATACATACCGACGGTGGAAATACAGATAAAATCCACTTTAAGCGAGGAGTGATGCAGGGAGATCCCATATCACCACTGCTCAACTGGGGCATTAACCACATCCTGAATGAGTTGACGGTTAGAAACGTTTCAGGAAAATATGGCTTTCAGCTAACTCCTGACACCGAACCGCTTACAGCCCTATGTTTTGCTGACAATCTTGTGACCATATTAAAAGACGAGCAAGCAGCATCTGCCCTTGTGACTAGTGCTATCCACCACCTTCAAGAAATTGGACTGAACGTCAACACAGTGAAATCCAATGCTATTATAATTAAAAACGGAAAGCTTCTACAGCAGGAACTGATTACCACTGCTGGATCAATTATGAGCATTGGGGCAGACGAAGAGATTAAATACCTTGGTGCAACATTTAGGGACACAATAGTATTTAATGAAACACAGGTTCTAGAAAAATTAAAATTAAATCTTGAAAAGCTTACTTTAACTTACTTGCTCCAGCGTAGTCAAAAACTTACAGTTATAAATCAGTTTATTGGGCCCACTTTGATCTATCCTTTCCAGCCGGTTCCAACAGAGAAAATTCCAAAGGTATGGCTCCAGAAAGCAGATAAAATGATCAAAAGTGCTGTGAAGGAAATCCTACAACTACCAAATGACACTCCAAACAGTATGCTGTACACCAGCACAAAGTTTAAGGGATTATCAAAAATACGTGCAACTTGGGAAGCTTATCTTCAACAATTAAATATTAACACCAAAGTTGAAAATCTAGACGATGAACATGTAAACGTTCGCAATTTTGCAGCTATAAGAACTCGATGCCTCACAGAGTTGCATATACCAGAGGAGTCCTCCACAAACTCTGTTAAACAACTTAGGGAGAAACTAAGACGCCAGGAGTTTGAAGCCTGGTGTGCATACCCTCAGAAAGGAAGAGGAGTGGCACTTTTTGGCCTGCTGCCAACACTTGGATTTTGAAATGTAATGGATTATCCCGCTTAGAATGGCGTGACATGTTGAAGATGACAGCTATGGTGGTTCCAGTACGTTCACTTCCGGGACGCTCCACGGGTACAAGCCACTGCAGACACTGCAGTGAGATAGAAACTTTACCGCATGTACTCGGGAATTGTCCTCAGGGAGAGTTGCTGCGAATAAAGCGTCACAACACCATAAGAACTCTGCTTGCCAATGCTTTGCGAAGCACAGGATTAGAAATCCACGAAAAAGTACACTGTGTGGCTGACTGTGGCAGTAACCGTTGAATTGATGTCATTGCTATCGACAGGAAGAAAGGGACAGCTGAGATCTTAGATCCCACAGTGAGGTTTGAGACATCCTTAGACCAGCCAGCAGAAGTGGATCGTGAAAAGAAGAAAATATATGAGCCCACAATTCCATTCTTCAGTGCCTCATATAATATCAGCAACATCGTGGTCACAGGCCTATTCTTCGGAGCAAGGGGCACAATACCAAAATCATTTGTGCAATGGAGACAACAATATAAGCTCCCTAAACAGCTGTGCACCCCTTCACCTTAGGAATGTCCGTGTGTGTATGTGTGTGTGTGTGTGTGTGTGTGTGTGTGTGTGCGTGCGTGTATGTATGTATGTATGTATGTAGGTATGTATGTATGTATGTATGTTTAAGGTTAGATACTGCTACTTTGGAAATTTTGTTTTGTGTTATATATAAAGTGTACATTAAGTTATTGCTTCCCAGAAACTGAAAAACCTGTGCATTGCTATCTTGAAAATGTTAAAGCTAAAACACTATTGCAGTTAAAGACATACACTATATCCCAAATAAACTGAATAATAATCCTTCCAGAGTAATTTTTCATAAACATCTTAGTCTGATAGATAATATTACGTTGAGCAATACTTTTCTTGAAAAAAATGTTTCAAATGATTTCCCAATTAATATATTCCTAAGTCATTTAGGAAGAGATCATCTGAAAACATTTGAATACAATATGTATGCTTTCTTTTAAGCAAATATTTAAAAAATTGATCCATTAGTATAGAGGTTATTGACTCTTAAATTCATATGGGTATTTTTTTATTTTTAGTTTCTCTATTACGTATAGTAAGTAGATGTATTGTATTCCACCCAACAATTTGATGTCAAGATTTCACCAGAAATATATGTTTTGAAGCCTATGTGTGTGTGTGGGCGCGTGCGTGTGCGTGTGGGCGCGTGCGTGTGCGTGTGCGTGTGTGCGTGTGTGTGTGTGTGTGTGTGTGTGTGTGTGTGTGTCAATCTGTGGACGGCATAACTCAAAAACAAAAAGTCAGTTAAAAACCAAAATTGATATTTCAGTTTAACATCTTTTCAGGATGCACCCTAAACTACCCTATACATGGAAAATTTTTTGAAAATGGCTCTGAGAATTTTGATTAAAATGCCATATGTTTGAGATATTTTTATGAGAAATAAAATGTAGCTTTTGAATTTTCTAACCCATGTAGTCTTGTTTACTCTGGATGACTTTCGTATAGCTGGAAACCATAAGAGATAGACCAAAACTTACTACACAAAAGATGTAATCTTGCTAAAACACACAATTTATATGCAAATAAATTTTTTGTGCAGTGAACTCTTTCAGAGATATTCCTTGTTATTTGTGAGTTTTGAAAAACGTATACTTTTGTCAAATGGAAGAGTGTTACTCAGTTTTATATATCTTAGCTGTGCAAAGAAAATGGAATCTCAAAGCTTTAAAAGATTTGACTATCGCACAAAGCCTACTGTATTCTAACATTCCCCTTGCACCTACAAGGAAGTAAGCATTTCTGCAAATGTTTAGCTCAACTAACACGAAGATATTGGAATAAGTGTTTGTAAGATTGGTTAGTACAAGAGTAGAGAAAGTCATGCGAGCGCAACACATCAGATTTTTTGGCCTGTAACTGTACCTAATGCATAAAAAATTAAGATATGGTATACAATTTCATAAGAACACTGCCTAAATTACTGGTAAAATATACTCTGGTAATAGAGGAATTGTATGGTCCCTGCGCCTCACATCACATTTCCCCTCCTTGCTACCTCCCACTGGGATATGTAGTTGCCCCCACTACCCTTATGCAACATAAAATTCATATAATTTTTTATATAATGAAATGTGATTTTATGTAATTACATATTCCATTTCTGTATATCCAATTGTAAGGAAAGCTAAAATGTTGATGAATTGCACAGAAAGACCCTAATTTTGAAGTTTTATATTACACATTTTTTAGGTATAATGCATATTTCATCCCATACTACTTACTTTTGCACATGTTACTAAACTGAGGTGTGGCAGGAATTTGCAATGAGGGGAAATGTGAAATGAGATGCAGGGACCATACAATTCCTCAATTAACGTACTTTCAAAGAAATAATATTAGAAATTAGATTTTTTATAGGTCCCCCTTCCCTTAAGATTACAGAATTGGTTGCCATTTTTAAGGCTACAATAATGTAAAATAATTAAAATACATTGCAAAACAATTAATAGGTAGTAACGTACATGTTAACCTAAAAAAATTAAACAATAAGCATTTGATATAAAAAGCAATAAACCATTTATATTTTACATTGCTTCTCTTATTGTTTCAGGAGAAGAAATTGTATTTTATCATCCTCCAGCAAATTCTGAAGAACACAAGAGTCCCAAGAAAATAGAAGCCTTGATATTAAAATTGTACAGTTCACTCACTTAAAATAGTTTTGTGCTTAAACTTGACATATTGCACTGCAATTATTAAAATAACTGATAAGTTAAAGAAAATAATGGTTAACTTTTATCCTTGTTTAGTCCTCCTGGTACTCTTCCAGTGAACACAAACGACTGCACTCAACTGAAATAGTTGTACTCAAATTAAAAATGTATTAATTGAATTTGGCAAATTCTTCCTTCACCAATACTTCTGATATATTAATCCTCCTTCCATTTTCCTGATCATACAATTCAACAGCAAGTAAAAGCTCTTCAAATTTCAGTTCATGTAAGTTCATAATTTTGGCTTTCAAAGTTTTCCATTCACCAACTTGACACAACTTCCTAAAGAATTTTTTTGCTGCATCGGTCCATTCTCCTGATTTTGGTATTGTATTATCCAGTCTACATTGAATTGCCTGAAAGTCCAATCCTAGAAACTCCCCATCCAGTGCTAAAACGTCACTTTTTGCTATTTTAGCAGTATCTCCATAATCCACATAAAAAACTGTAAGCTCATTTCCATTTTCTGTCACTTCCATCACTTTGGCACGATACCATTTCTTGTCACCTGGATATGGTGATGCAACTAAATCACCCACCAATACTAAAAGTTTTTCAACACTGAACTGCACACAGTTGCTTGGTTCTGCATAAAACTTTGACATCTCCTCAGTAAGATAATCCAATTGCATACTCCGCATACCATACACTTGTATCCAGAAGCAACTAGGGCTCTCCATGGCTGACACAAGCACTTCAACTAGGTTTTCATGCAAACCTAATGCATTCATCACATACTTGTTCACTACTGACAATGATGCTATCTTCTCTTTCCTTGTTGCTAATATAACACTATCAGAAATCATTGCCCAAGCTTCCTCTATTTGTTGCCTGGTTCCTTCAATTGTAACTCTAAGCTGCATGTGTGGGGGAATTGGTTCATGACTTACCCATATCCTAGCTTTTGAAGTATGTTGTACTTCAATTATATTCTTCCGATATTTGCCAATTATCATCCCACGAGCAAATGATGGAATAAGCCTAGATACTGTTTCTATTTTGGCTCCAGGCGTATTTAGATCAGATGGATTGTTGTTATGGAAACTTTTCCTGGTGTATTGATACATTAAGAATGCTGCGACAGATAATCCTGATAGAGTGCCAGCTGCTATGTAAAGTGGTTTGTTCTTATACATTTTTAGATAACACTCACTGATTTAATATAAACACAACTTTCTGGACACAGTGATGCCAACGTCTGAAGCTCAAAAGTCCCATGCGAGTACTCAAAATGTCCCTTTTCTGCATAAAGTGTCCCACGTTAAGAAAAACATGTTTCCATAGCTTTAAACTATGGAGGGGAAGAAAAGCACATGCAGAGCGATTGAGTGCACATCTACAATGTTTCCTAGCGTCCTTGCAATACTGGGATGGATACATATAATGTAAAATCAGGACTTACGATTATTGATTGGGCGTTGAAAGCTGACTGAATTATTAGAACTTCCTATTATGAAAGGCACAATAATACGTACGTATATGCTACCCAACAGCGCTATCAAATGCCTACCTCAAGTTTGACATCTACATTCAACAATAGTGTAAGTTAGTAAAATGATATAAATTTATGTGGGCATCTTATTTAGAATTCGTTATTGTAGTATTATGTCTGAATATAACACAAGGTTTCATAAGATCATAATTATTTAATACTTTCCTTATTCAAATGGTCTTTGAAAATGTAACATAAATATATGTGCTTTATTTACTTAACCTAATTAGGCATTAAGGTTCTATCGAAAAATTCGTCTAATTAAGTCCTAACGTAAAATTAGGTCGATTTAGACTCTATAAAATGTAGAAGCTTCTATAGCTTTTTACTTTCTCTACTGGTAAGTAGGGGAAGTATTGTATTCAACTCAAAAATTCGATGTCTAGATTTCACCGGAAATATATGTTTTGAGGCCCCCTGAATAAAAAAAAAAACATTTTTAGAAAAAGGTCCCTGTGTCTGTGTGTCAGTCTGTGGACAGCATAACTCAAAAACGAAAAGTTGGTTAAAAGCCAAACTTGGTATTTAAATTTAATGTCTTTCAAGGATGTGACACGAAGATTTTGAAGAAAATAGCCCCACCCTACACTACCCTTTACATGGAAAATTTTTCGAAAATTTTGATTTTCTTGAAAATGGCTCTAACGATTTTGATTAAAATGTCATATGTTTGATATATTTTTATGACAAATGAAATGTATATCTTGAATTTTCTGGCTATAGCCCCTGTAGTCGTATTTACTCTGGACGACTTTTGCATAACTGGTAAACCGTTAGAGAAAGACCAAATTATACTATACAAAAAATGTAGATCTTGCTAAAATACACAATTTATGTCTCAATAAATTTCCTTATATATAGCGTTTCACTCTTAGAAGACAGTATGGAGTTAAATGGGACATCTCTGTCTCTATCTAGCGCATACAAGTTGCCATTAGCCGCGTCCTTTTCTACCCTCGCTCTGTTGCCACATTCCTAATAGCATGGTATAAATATTCATTTGTTATAAATTTCAGGTTTGAACACATTATCCGATGCAGAATTTTTTTCTCTATCAGGTTATATCCTTTTCAGAGTCATTATACATTTCTATAGGTCCAAATTTCTTCAGAAAACGTTTTTTTCAATAGAAGTCCGATATTTGCTGTTTCTACACTCATCACGCACTAACTAACAAACTAACTGCTAGAATGCATCTATATTTTTTTCTTAGGTAGAGTAAACTATAGTGCTACTACCTGCCTACTTTGAATTCTCTATGTTTACCCAGTTAAGGGTTATAATTTTTTAAATTTAATGTTTTCGGAAAATTTTATATCTGTGCACTGCAAAAGTTACGCAGTGTGAAACTTTTTTGTTATTGAGTTTACATCAGGGAACCAGCGAGAACAAATGTTGAGGAAGGTTGGAGAAAGTTTTTAAAATAAACCAAAAGGCAGTAACCTCTTTCTTTTATCCAATAAGGCAAACAAAAGGTATTCATCTATTCAGCGTCAGGCCTGACACAGAAGATAGTATAAGGAGCAGCACTAACATTAGTTCGAAAGAAGCCGTGTGTGTAACTGCGAGCTGTTATTGCGTTATTTGTTTAATATTTTTGTAAATATTTGTAGTTATGGAGGGGGAAGCTTGGAAGAGACGATATGTTGGTAAATTAAGAAGTAAGGAACGCCAAATAATTATGAATGTGTTAGATTATTTTTGATGCAAAATGCTTGGCAGTAAAGGCAGTAAAAGAAACAGCTAAGGCTATCGGGTGTTCAGAAGCAGTAGTGTGTATGATTAAAAAGGAACTAATGGAAGAACCTCTAAGAACGCCATTGAAAAAGAAAGCAAAAGGGGCGGGACTACACAAAACGCTAGGTTAACGCAATATGATTGAATAGTGCAAGGTGGAGTGCGGCGAATTGTTCATTCTTTACAGTTTGCAAATATTCCACCCATGCTGAATATAATTTTGTCACAGTTCAACAGTGATGAGACCCTACCAAATTTCTCAAGGGCCACTCTGATTTGGGGTTCGAATATGAAAGAAAGGGTAACAAGTGCATATTAATAGAAAGAGACGACATCGATATCATCAGATGGCGACATAAATATCTAAAAGACGTAAAAGGCTTAGGGACCAGGGGAAATCAATTGTTTATACAGACGAGTCATTTGTAAATTTAGGTCATACAGTAACAAAGGCGTGGAGGGATACCAAAATTAAAAGTGTCCGTCTCGTCAAGCAGCAATTGAAGGACTAAGTGCAGGACTCCGGCCACCTCGAGTCGCTCGCGGAGAGAGATTCGCAACTAGTACATGTTGCAACACTGCGCTCCATTTAACGTGTACTGTCTTCTAAGGGTGAGACGCGCTTAATAGAAGCACATATTTTATCTTTGCTTACACGAGAAATAACAGCATAGTGTTAGCGTCCAATGTTTGTTATTGTTAGCTCTAAACAAACGATATCAGTGTACATTGCTCAACAAGAAGAAAATCAAACGCGTTCTTTTCAATGCAGTTTTCTCTTATATCCTGTCTTGCAACAGCACAAAGATTTACAAAGATTTTCATCCGTTACAGTTTTTCTAAAGTAAACCAATACAACATACATTAATTGTCCCATATTGATCTCAATTTTTGCAAAAAAGTCCCTTTGTCACTTCTTGAAAAATATTTCACAAAATGTCCCACAATATGGGACAAATCCCACGGGTTGGCAACACTGTCTGGACACAGCACAGAACAACTTACCGCCGACTCATTGAAAGCCTAACGCAAAGCTCAGTGCTGCCAACAGTGAATTGGGATTTCCCACTAATCAGCTTATTGAAAACCACTAGATTTGTTTTGAGACAGTTACATGTATCCGATTAAAGCTAGAACAGAATTATGAAACATGTCTCGGCGAACTCGGCTTATGTTCATGCTCATTAGGATCATAATTGCCTGCTTATTGAGTTCAAGTACGGAACACAACGGTGATATCACAAGTTTTCCCAAACCTGCAATGAATAATAAACCAAGTAGTCAAAGTCGTTCACAGTGACCGATTTCTAACTCATTCTATGCCATAAGTAGCAAAACAGTACGGGAAAGACTGTCTATTGTGACTCCATGGCAGTAGTGATGTTTCTTTGTAGGCCTACTTATGCTGCCCAGGTACTGCCCCCTCATCAAACATATCTTTTTCTTCATTGCCATTCCCTTATTAGGAATACTAGTAGTTTACGCAATCTGTAGAACAAGCTAGGATCCATATTTGAAATCAACGAGATTCCAATTTTAGGCAGAATGGAATTAAGAAAATTGAACTTGTAATATAAGATCAAAAAATGTGACATCTGCTCCAAAGGAGTCTTACTACTACTATTACAATTGAACTTGTAATACAAGATCAAAGAATGTGACATGTGACGTATTAGTGGTGTTAGTGTTAGCGCTATACGTACTCCTATGAATTTAGTGTTTTAAGCCGCTAATAGCCATGAATCCCATGGTTGTAGACACGTTGGCAATGTCCAACGCATTATCATGCGCTGGTCTTAATAGAGAGCAACCTAAATCCATTTCAAAGGAATCTGATTTATTGCCAAGACTAATATCCGAACTATCCAAGGTGGCAAATGGTCTTGTAGAGATGACTAAGATTAATGTGAACACCAAAACGGAAATAAAAAGTAACATTCAGGTGGTCAAAGACATTTCTGAGATGCTGTGCGGGCGGCTTACTCAGGAATCTTCTAAATTGACCGTTAATCCCAAAATGTGTAGTTCAATCGGTATCCAAACAGATCCTCCAGAATCCATGGATCCCACTGTACTATCAAGGACCCGAACCGCTACAGATATTCAAGCTAATTTGGCGGCCATTACCGACGTTGGAGTTCTTCAGTCATTATTAGAAGAACCTTGGCCAACAGATGCTTTTCATAGCGTTGAGATTGAATATGGCAACCCCCTTTTGGGGAATAAGGAATGTGACTTGGCAATCATTACTGCTGACACAGATATGAGTTCAGGCATTGACAGACTGTTTAGAGATCGATACCCAGAGCTTTTGGATCTCAAAGACTTAGATACGGAGTATACAGGCGTAAGTTATCTCACAACAAGTACGAAAATTCCTATGGAGGGTGGTTTTCGGACCGATGAACGATTTATATATAAGCTTATAACTGCACAGTCTCCAGCACCGGGTGATACCTTGAGCCTTTTAGTAGATAAACTGATGAAATTAAAAACTTTGGCTGGGAAACATGGACGTCGGAAAATTCGAATACCGTTACCTGCCGGATTCGATCTCTCCTGGACTCAAAAAGTCCTTGAATATGTGTTTCTGGACTCTGGCATTAAGATAATGCTACATGCTCCCAGGCAACATAACACCGGCCCTGGAGGGCCGCATCAAATTCATAACCCACGACCTTCCTGAACACGCAAGATTACAGGGGCCATTATTGTCTCTCCTGGACAGCGAACTTATGCCGACCTGTTAAAGGAAGTTAAACAACAGGTGAACCTATCTGACATTGGTGTAGAAGTGAAAACTATTAAGAAAACCCGCAGTGGAGAGTTACTCTTGACTATCAATGGTGGAAATGACCAAGCAGAGACCTTACGCTCTGCTATAGCCGCCAAAGTATCAAACACGGCGACACGTTGTCCGAATCGAAATAATAAACCTTTTCATATTCATGGAATTGACGCCATTACTACATCCTCCGAAGTGCAAGAGGCACTTTCTCGCGCTATAGATATGACCTCAGAGAGTGTTCAGGTGAAATCCATGCGACCCACAGCAACAGATGGACAGATTGCTACAGTAGTTGTCCAACCAGAAATAGCGCAGAAACTTCTGAAACTTGGACATGTACGTATTGGTTGGTGCTCTTGCAAGATACAGGAACGAGTCCCAATACCACGATGTTACCGTTGTCAAGAGTTTGGTCATCGTGCCAATGTTTGCTCCGGTCCTTCTCGAGGAGATATTTGTCTAAAGTGTGGTAAAGATGGTCATTTGGCTGCTGATTGTGTCAATGAACCATACTGTTTGTCATGTGCTCGTCGAGGTCACAAGATGGGCACCCATAACTGTCCTAAATACAGAAAACTAGTTAACGATGCACGTTCCCGGAATTTAAAAGGAACTGATGGCAGGCTCCCCTAAGCAGGATGACTTAACCTCACGACGAGATATCATACATAAACGCTCTGTTCTTCGTATACTTCAAGGTAACATTGACAGAGGCAGAGAAGCCATGGACCTCATGAAACAGATGGCTATAGAATTAGAAGTGGACATCATATTGATGGCGGAACCAAATAAAGCCAAAGTCACACAAGAACGATGGTATGTCGATCGAAAACTTGATGTTGCCATAAACATTTCCAATAACACTATTCCGGTCTTACGTACAGGACACGGGGAGGGGTTTGTGTGGATCGAGACACCGTTTATGGTTGTTTTCGATTGCTACATTTCTCCTAACGTGGATTTGCTGGCTTTTACCACATTTTTACAAAATTACGACTCGCAATGAAGAACCATACTAAGGAGATTATGGCCGGTGGAGATTTTAATGCTAAATCGCATCAGTGGTCCTCTCCTGTGGAAGATGCCAGAGGACGTGTCTTAGCAGAGTGGCTGGCTGAAGAGGATCTCATCACTCATAATTGTGGACAGACTCCTACTTTTGTACGAGGTAATAGTGAGTCGTATATCGACATTACTTTCAGCACCCGTAATATTTCTCAGAGGGTAATTCGATGGGAAGTATTGGAAGAAGAGGCGCTGAGCTACCACTCATCTTGATGACTAACTCTTCTTATAAGTTTGGTCATCGCTCCCGTCCTACAGGTTGGCGGATAACACCGGAATGCCTCCCAAGGTTACTTACAGAGATAGACCGTTTACTCTCATCACACGGAGAAGCATTTCTAATGGCCAAGGATTTTTTCCATCTTATACAGCAGGCCTGTGATAATACTTTTCCCAGGAAGTCTTTCACAAACTTTCGAAAGCCTGCATATTGGTGGTCTGATGAGATAGCCGTCAAAAGACGTCAAACCCTACAGAGACGTCGTGCCATGGTAAGGGCCAATAAGAGGGACGATGAAGTTCAAAAACACCTATGCTGGGAACAATATCGAGAAAGTAGAGCTCTATTGAAGACAGCCATATTAGAAGCCAAACGAGTAGCCTGGCAAGAAATCCTCACCGAAATTGACTCCGACCTCTGGGGTCAGGGCTACAAGATTGCCACAAATAAGTTTCGTTCGCCATCTGCTTCCCTGCCTGATACCCGTCAGTTAGAGATTGCACGGACACTATTTCCAGCTCACGTTCCCATCTCTTGGGCTAAACGTATTGTGCCCCAGGAGGAAATACCTCTGTTTACCTTCGATGAACTTGCTGTTGCCGCAAGAAAAATCAAAGACAACAAAGCACCTGGTCCGGATGGCCTACACCCTATGGTAGTTAAAGCAGTCATCAAGAATTATCCGGAGAAGTGCCTGGAAATGTTCAATCAGTTTTTAATAAATGGTATTTTTCCTCCAGAGTGGAAACTGGCACGACTCATACTGGTAGAGAAATCGAAACGGGATCTAAACGTCACCATCGCCCGATTTGCCTGCTCAGTGTGATGGGAAAGCTGTTTGAAAGACTGATTTTAGAAAGGCTGAACTCAGAATTGGAACGCAGTGGAGGGCTGGCTGATGCCCAACATGGCTTTAGAGCTACAAGATCTACTATAACAGCCTTGAGAAGAGTTCAGAAGCTTGCTGAGGAAGTAAAATCTCAATCCCAAGAACGGAGGTCTCTATGTGCCCTTATTACGCTAGATGTACAAAATGCATTTAATTCCGCACCCTGGAGCGGTATTCTCCAAGAGCTTAGTTCTCGGAATCTGGCCCCGTACCTGTACAATATGATAACAAGCCTCTTACAAGATAGATCACTCCTAGTTGGAACCCATAGTCGAATGACAATGTCGTGCGGCGTCCCACAGGGCTCCGTATTAAGTCCTTTTTTATGGAATGTTTATTTCGATGGAGCCCTGAGACTAACCATGCCTCAGGGAATCACTCTGACGGCCTACGCAGACGACTTAGCACTCGTTGCTATTGCTGAACAAGCATCGACATTGGAGAGGATAGCCAACTTGGCGCTGGCTTCTATATACTCTTACCTAATATCCAAAAAACTTAAACTGGCACCACATAAAACAGAAGTGGCTCTACTTGTGGGTGGCTGGAAGACTCCAAATATCTGTCTCCGACTTGGCGACTCACACATCATTAGTCAGAATACAATCAAGTGCCTCGGTATTCATCTAGACCGTAATATGTATATGGGACACCATATAAGGGCCGTTGTGGCGAAGGCAGGAACAGCCTTTGCCCATCTAAGTCGAATAATGCCCAATACTGGAGGAGAGAAAGCAGCAGAAGAATTCTATTTTCGGTCGTGACATCTATTCTACTATACGGTGCTTGTATATGGCAAAAAGCACTAGACCGGAAGATCTACACCACCAGGCTCCTGAGTTTGCAACGGAAGGTTGCAATTCGTATCACAAGTGCCTATCGCACCACACCTACAAAGGCTTTATTGGTTCTAGCAAGGACGCCTCCCATTTCTCCCTTGGTCACTGAACGCCTCCTAAGAGAGCAGACTGACATAAGCAAGAGCGAGGCTCGTCAACAACTGTAGGAACAATGGCAAGTGCTTTGGGACACTGATGATGGAACTGCACATTGGACCAAGAGTTTAATCCTGGACGTGATAACTTGGATTAGTCGCCGGAGTGGAGAAGTAAACTTCTACTTAACACAGCTTCTCACTGGGCATGGTTGCTTTAGGCATTACCTCAACCGATTCGGCCTTAGTGCTTCAGACGAGTGCATCTACTGTGGGAAGGTGGACACAGTGGAACACACGTTTTTTGAATGCATTAGATGGCGCAATCTCAGACAAATAGTTGAATTCAAAATGACATCTTTCACGCCTCAACATGTCGTCCCCTTTATGCTTAAGTCAAGCACTAATTGGCAAACAATTAGTAAGTTAGCACATGACATATTGTCTCGCAACAGACAAGAGATGAATGATGCATAAGACAATTACCGACCTATATAGACTACTAACATCTTGAATCGTCTTCTTGAAGTAATGCCGCCAGGTAGTTCCAAGAAGCTACTATAACGATTCTGGAGGGGTTTTTTAGTTGGTAGGAACCCAACTCGCCGGATCAGCGGTGTCTTTTGAAGATTTTTCTCCTGTCTGCAAAAAAAGAAAAAAAAAAAAAAAAAAAAAAAAAACTACTACTGCTACTGCTACTGCTACCGCTACCGCTACCGCTACCGCCACCGCCACCGCCACCGCCACCGCCACAGCCACCGCTACCACGACGACGACGACTACGACTACGACGACTACGACGACGACTGCGACTACGACTACGACTATGACTTCCGTGACCGCGACCGCCGCCGCCGCCACTGCCGCTGCCGCCGCCGCTGCCGCTGCCGTGCCGCTGCCGCTGCTGCTGCTGCTCCTGCTACTACTACTACTACTACTACTACTACTACTACTACTACTACTACTACTACTGCCGCCGCCACCGCTGCCGCTGCCGCTGCCGCTGCTGCTAAAATTTGAGTTATATATTTCTGGTTGCAGTGCAGCTTCCAAGATTTCAGACTTAGTGATAGTGTGGCGTTTGTGCCAATGAAAATATCGAACGAGAAGAAAAGACAAGTTAACATGACAATGGAAGTTAAAGTGGATGTGTTAAAGAGACCGAACAATCGGCAACATTTTAATTCGTAATTAATTTTAGAATGTTATACCTTTGTTTCCTGTTTTGTGCTAGAATATGTATTGGTGTAATTTGCAGTATTATGTTAGGAGTTGTGAATAACAGGCCTTTATTCCTTAAAACTCGACATTTCACTAACTCGACAGCCGCTGTCCACATTAGGTCGAGTTATCAGGATTCCACTGTACCTAATAATTTCAGCGAGTGTGTAAACAAAGATATTCATATGGAATACTTGGATAGCGCCTAGGAAAAGGGCCGATGTTTTCATGTTAGAGTATAAAATGCGTATTGCTAAAAACTGGAAGATAAGGGGCAGCTGACTCTCTATATTCACTTCCGTCAAAGAATAAGTGTACATAAGCGCACACAAGTACAAACTGAGAAATGAGAAAATAGTGTAAAATTGCTGGATCTGACAACCACACTTGTTGAAGTCATGTCGTGTTTGGTGGCATAACAAGTCTTGTGTGGGTCATAAAATTTACCAGTGGAATTTAAAGTTTTTCATCTCTAGGTATGGTCTTTATGAAGTAAAGTTTCACTTGCTTTATTTTCACAACCAAGTTTATACTTCTTGTAGATGGTCGCCGTAATACAGTCAGCAGTTCTAAGCACGTTGTCCCACAGGATATGGTCTTGTTCAGGAGGTAGAGCAACTTCTAGAAGTTTCTGGAAAAAATGTTTGAACCTACATGGATCTTGAGGAACACTACGGGATATCCCACCCTGCTTGCTTTAGCTCGCTTCTGCCACAAATTAGCCCTATCTTGGATATTTATTATGTCCGACAATGTCCGTTATAAACATAGGCCAATGGATTTATAGATTTCTGATTATTATAGTGACAACTAAAGGGCAAACGTCATCTATGTTAACGAGCATTAGCTCGATCAAAATCGTAACACAATTCTTGCTGAAGTTGCTGACTTCTTGGCATTTGCGGACAGATTTGTAAAACGCATTATTCGTAAAATTAAAAAATGCTGTTGTGGAGGTTTAAAATGAAATAGGCATACTTAAGAATCATTCCGTTTGTTTCATTCCACAAAAGCTTAATTAGTGTCTCTCGCTGGGGATTGCAGCTGAGTAGTCAGCGAAACTGTAGGAGGTTGGGTCGAAAAGTAACGTACGGATAATGATTTTGCCTGAGGCTTATAATAACAAACATAATCTAATGTGTTACATTTATATGACTTTCCTACCCACTCATCCACAAAATGCATCACAACGGTTGGAACGTTAGAATCAGAATGAAAAAAGTGAGTGTCATAGCTGGGATTTGCACGTCGGATCTTAGGCTCACCGTTAATGTGTCGTTACTTTAACCAATTGAGTTACTAATGCAACTTGAAGGTATGGCATTAATTTCTCCTACTTATTCGTATTTTCCCGGCAAACAAGTGGTTTTTAGTTCGTTTTGAGATGGCGCATCCCAATGGTGACCTATACCTTGTAAAGTGCTTTAAATCTAGAGCTTCATAGTTAACCATTATTAGTCGATCAATGTTAATTAATGTTTGTTTCACACGTTCCGTGTGTGGGTTGAAGTACTAACGGTATTATGAGTCCCTATCAGGCTGTATTATCTTAAAATGAATTTGAGAACCCTTGATGATTACCGCGAAAAATATGTCAGTTGGAGTGTCAGGGGAGGCTAAAGGGTAAACATTGCCAATTAATGAAAATGTAGTTTTTAGTGTAGCACTAAAATTTGAGTTTCCTTCCTTAATTTCATACATACTTTATTACTGTAGGTAACCCCGTGCACAAAAAAAAAAAAAAAAAAAAAAAAAAAAAAAAAAAAAACCTTATATTTCAATGCCAAATTCGTGTTCTACATATACAGGACCTTGATTGATCGTATGGGTAATTAATATTAAGATTTGGAACTGTGACAACTTGCTGCCGCTATACAACTGTATCGCGGGTGGTGTAAATAACCCACAGTGTCGGACTTAGACGAATTTGGCGTTCCAGGCATGACTCATTTTTTTTATCCACAGGTGTACGTTACTTACATTTTCATTAAACTTTAAAATTGTGCTATATATGGCATTTTATGTCTATTTACTTTAAAGGGCATTTTCTGGAATTAACATTTTCTAGTATAATTGGCCAGTTTTCTCAGAAACTGTCACAGATAGCTCATTGAAGGTTTTAGATAATAAAAAACACCTTGATGCTTTTATTGAACTACGCTGGTGTTAGGAAGGGGATTGGTTAATTTTTAAAGAAAACAATTACTGATAAATTTCCCCAAAAAGCTTCCAGGGTCAAGAAAAAAATCACAATTCCCTAAACCTTAATTCTAATGAGAGATTCACTTAGTAGGAGCGATTACGTCATTCCCATTAGCACTATCTGTAGCTTATGGGCAGAAATAGACTTTGTTTCATTTGTCACACTGGTGTAAGGAGTGGGATGTGAATGTAATGATTCGGATACAAGGAGCGATTACGTCATTCCCATTAGCACTATCTGTAGCTTATGGGCAGAAATAGACTTTGTTTCATTTGTCACACTGGTGTAAGGAGTGGGATGTGAATGTAATGATTCAGATACAAGGAGCGATTACGTCATTCCCATTAGCACTATCTGTAGCTTATGGGCAGAAATAGACTTTGTTTCATTTGTCACACTGGTGTAAGGAGTGGGATGTGAATGTAATGATTCAGATACAAGGAGCGATTACGTCATTCCCATTAGCACTATCTGTAGCTTATGGGCAGAAATAGACTTTGTTTCATTTGTCACACTGGTGTAAGGAGTGGGATGTGAATGTAATGATTCAGATACAAGGAGCGATTACGTCATTCCCATTAGCACTATCTGTAGCTTATGGGCAGAAATAGACTTTGTTTCATTTGTCACACTGGTGTAAGGAGTGGGATGTGAATGTAATGATTCAGATACAAGGAGCGATTACGTCATTCCCATTAGCACTATCTGTAGCTTATGGGCAGAAATAGACTTTGTTTCATTTGTCACACTGGTGTCAGGAATGGGATGTGAATGTAATGATTCAGATACAAGGAGCGATTACGTCATTCCCATTAGCACTATCTGTAGCTTATGGGCAGAAATAGACTTTGTTTCATTTGTCACACTGGTGTAAGGAGTGGGATGTGAATGTAATGATTCAGATACAAGGAGCGATTACGTCATTCCCATTAGCACTATCTGTAGCTTATGGGCAGAAATAGACTTTGTTTCATTTGTCACACTGGTGTCAGGAATGGGATGTGAATGTAATGATTCAGATACAAGGAGCGATTACGTCATTCCCATTAGCACTATCTGTAGCTTATGGGCAGAAATAGACTTTGTTTCATTTGTCACACTGGTGTAAGGAGTGGGATGTGAATGTAATGATTCAGATACAAGGAGCGATTACGTCATTCCCATTAGCACTATCTGTCTTATGGGCAGAAATAGACTTTGTTTCATTTGTCACACTGGTGTAAGGAGTGGGATGTGAATGTAATGATTCAGATACAAGGAGCGATTACGTCATTCCCATTAGCACTATCTGTAGCTTATGGGCAGAAATAGACTTTGTTTCATTTGTCACACCGGTGTTGTTGTTGTTGTTTATAGTGTTAAACGCCCGCTTTTACTACTACGGCACCACAGGCGGTGACACTGATGATGCATGGAATGAAGATGGAGCACCGGTGGAATGATATGGCGGGGGAAACCGGAGCACCCGGAGAAAACCCGCCCTGACGCCGCTTCGTCCACCACGAATACCACATGCGGGTCCCTGGGATTGAACCCGGGCCGCCTAGGTGGTAGGCGAGCGCGCTAACCGCTCGGCCACGGCGCCGCGTGTCCCAACGGTGTAAGGAGTGGGATGTGAATGTAATGATTCACATTGAAATGTTTATGAAATATTGTTCATTGCTCTGTCCTCAATTACCCGGAAAAATATCTGCACTTATAGCACCTACACGAGGTATTTATTACAACTTCACATGTAGATATTAAATATCTTATGAGCTTCTCTTTATTTCATTGACCTTTATAACTCTCTTCAACAAGAAAATCTTAACAGGTTGACAAAAACTATTTAACTACTGGATAAAGTGTAGACCCATTAAAATATGTATAACTGTGCGAAGCAATTTGTGATAAATATATTGAACCCCTTCATTCACCTCTTTAAGGATATCCATTGAGGTGCGGTGGGGTATTAAAAAGTTCCTTACCAATAGGATATAGCAACCATCTGAGCATTTCACGTGAGCAGATCAACACCACACTTTAGACAGCTCGGCTATCCGAACAGGTGCTAACTGCGGCATTACCTGGTCTCTAATACTATGCAATGCTATATACCTTTCGACATAAGAAAATGTTAAGATGCGTCAATCTGCATTGAATCAAAACCCATCAGCATCTAACTTGCCACGTATCAGCCAAACGCCAAACGCATACTTGGGCGCACACACACACACACACACACACACACACACACACACACACACACACACACACACACAAACATACACATATATATATTTTTTTCTAAAATACTGTGACGCCGGGTGTAGCGCAAAACAAAGTACTGTCGGGGCTAAGCTACTTCACACCATATATTAGGCCCGCTAGCAAAGGCATTCAAGACCAGGCTGCTTCGCGCGACTGTTTGTGCCACATGTCTAACAGAGTGGCAGAACCAAAGGGGGTTTTCTCCAGAGCCTTTGGGAAAGATCTGATTGCGACATTGCCGGCGCACCTGTGGAAGTCCAGAAAGGTCCGCGTTACGTCATCCCCTCTATATGAGGAGTCGAGGAAACGGCAGCTAGGGAGCAAGAGTTAGAGATGTCATCAGTCAATGTGCCAGTGAGTGTGAGACAGCTGTGCGTGTGTCGGTGCGACGTAAAGAACATTTAACGAACATCGAGTGATTTTATCGTCGTAGTTAGTGTATAAGAGACAGGAAAAGTGAAGAAAAACACTGAGAGGACTGAGTCAAGGTAATGAGAAGCAAACAGTTGTGAATTATGATAACACGAAAGACTACAGACTGTGTGAATGGAAAGAAACCTGTGTATTTGTGATAAAATTCTAGAAGACAATGAAGTGATAGAAAAGTAACCGGACTGGATATTGCCATTTTGTCACAATACTTTTCTTTTCTGGATTCAGAGAGTGTCAAATGCGTATTTCCGGTGAAATCTCGGTATCGAATTTTTGGATGGAATACATCATCTCCTCAACTTATATGGGTATCAGAGAAAATAAAAATCTGGTGTGTGCACTCGCATGACTTTCTTTACTCAGAGTTGTACAAACTGTTGTTAGAGCGCTTATTCTTCTATCTACTTCATGTTAATCGAGATAAATATTTGTAGAAATTACTTAATTACATATTTCTCTGTAGGTACAGTGGGACAATGGGAATAAAATAATACAGTAGGCACGAAAGACAAGTCCTTTAAGAGCTGGTTGCTATGCGATGACTTTAAGATTTCATTCTCTTTGCATTGCCAGGATATAAAGGACATCCTGTTTGAGAAATTTATATGTATTTGAAAATTCAAACCAATAACAAGGAATGTCTCGAAAATGGTTATCTAAAACTGTATTTAGCATAAAATGCTTGTTTTCACGACATCTATAAGTTTGGTGTAATACGATTTTGTCTATCTCTTACGGTTGACCAGTTATATAAAGGCCATTCAGAATGAAGAGGACTTCAGAGGCTATTCCCATTTCATTTGTCATACAAAAACACTGTAGCGTTTCGCCGCTGTTGGCTACAATGGATCAGTGGATCAGCGAGTTAATTTGTGCTTCATAGCGAAGCATGCAATGAGCCAGCGAGGCTGGTTCCTATTGTCTCCTCAGCCCTGTACTTGCCGCGTCATAGCGCTGAAGTCTCCCGGGCGCGCAGGCGTTCCTGTCTCGTTCCCCTGCCATCGCATTCCAGCATTCGAGAACAGGTCGTACAGGTTCTCCTGAACGGTATATTTATTTGCACAGCACTTAGCCGCTAATGAACTTTATCTGTGCGGTGTTAAAGGTTGTCATTACATTGTCATGCTTTTGTGTCTTGGGCAATGGTTTCTTCCTGTATACCTAGTTTAGGATACAGGAAGGGGGCAGGAATATGTGTTGGGGTAATAATGTGTTGGAAGATGGGAGTGGCATTACCCTTATCCAAGGGCGTCCTTGGGTAGGTGGTAACTTTTCCTTCTTCGAGGTGCTCTGTGGTCGTATTGATCTAATGCCCGTACCAGCTGATTGGTGTGGGAGTTAAGTTTGGAGTGCATGGTTCGGGATCGCTCCCTTACCAAGTCCATGATGTAGGGTAGTCCGGAGTAGTTGTGAAGCATGTAAGACGGGAATCTACGCCCGGTATCGTATATCATTCTTAACACCCTATTCTGCACTGCCTGCAGTTTGCGTATGGTAGAAGGTGCCGCTGATCCCCAGGCTTCGCAGCCGTATAAGATCAACGGCGGAATGATTGCCCGGTAAATGCGTACTTTTAGGTGATTGGGCATGGTGGATCGGAGGATAGGGTAGAGCTGTCTGAGCGCAGCGTGACCAAGTTTGGCCTTTGCGCGGACGTGTGTGGCGTATGTTAGCCCGCGGTCGAGGAGAACGCCTAAATATTTGGCGGAGGTTACCCATGGATTATTTCTCCGCCTAAGCCGAAGTGACCGTTCTGGTCGCCAATGGCGAACCTTTCCAAGGAGGAGAGCGGAGCTTTTCCCTGGACTAATAGCCATTCTCCACTTCTCACTCCAATGGCCGACGGCGTCGAGTTGTTGAAGGGGAGGGAGGCAATATCTCACATTTTTGTTTTGCGCCACGATGAGGACGTCGTCCGCATACTGGCATGTCGCAGTGTGTTGTTCAGTGGGGAAATCGGACATGTATGCTGCGAAGAGTAGCGGGGAGGATGGTACACTGCCCTCTGGGTCTCCTGCCGCTATTTCTCTTATTGTGGACAGTTTTCCTTCCACTTTCACTCTGAAAGTGCGGTCCTGAAGGAAGCTGCTAATTATAGTGAGATATGGAGGAGGGATATTTGCCTGCTTTAATTTGTACAGTAGGCCTTGGTGCCAAGTTGTGGCGAATGCCTTTTCCACGTCCAACAGCAGTGCTATGGTCTTGATGTTTCCCTGGAAACCCAGGGAAACCATCTCGGCCACACGCAGCAACTGCATGGTCGTGGTATGACCCCGACGAAAACCAAACTGGTGATCCGGTAGGAGTTGCCTGTCCTCAGAAAGAGATATTAGGCGGGTAAGGAGCAACCGCTCAAAAACTTTTGAGATGGTTGGGAGAATGCTGATGGAGCGGTAGTTGTTAGGAAATACTGGGTTCTTGCTCGGTTTCAATATACACACCACCCTCGCCTCCTTCCAGAAAACCGGAAAGTAGCAAAGACGGAGGCATGCATTGAAGATCCGGGTCAAGCGGACGACAGCCTTTTTGGGTAGGTGCTGGAGCATGAGCGCCGTGACGCCGTCATGTCCAGGGGATTTGTTAGGGTTCAGACTTTGGATTTCGGAAATCACCGCTTTCGGGGTGATTATGGGAAGTTGGATCTCCTCGTGTAGCCGCCGTGGTTCTTCAAAGAGGTAATCCACGGTTGCTTCCACAAGTTCAGTAAAGTCTTCGTCTTGCCGGTCCTCCCGGGGTTCGAACTGTACCTCAAGGTGGTCCGCGGACACAGTGGCTTTCTCGTCTGGCTTGAAGGCGAGCCGCACACGAGTGCCATGCAAGGGATGCTGGTATTGGGTCTTGTCCTTCCTCAAGGCCCTTATAATCCGCCATGGTTTCTTTTCTTGAAGGTTTACGTTTTGTGATGTGTTTTCCCAGGCTGATGTTCTATGCGCACGGAGCAATCTCCTCGCCGGCATATAAGCCGGCTGTTTGGCTCATTTCTAAGCCTTCGCGGACCAATCCCTGCGAACCATCCTTCCCGCCCCTATAAATACCCCTTATACCAAAAAATTGTTTCCCATGTATATAGATGTAAATTATACTCTGTAAGCCGGGCCCAATGTACCGGCACCAGGCCAATACTTTCCAATAAACTAACTTGAACTTGAATTGTTTCCCAGTATACAACATATCCCAGTAGACATAACTTCCAAGCTCATCACGCAGGTAAAGCCGTGTTACGGCTGGGTACTGCGGTAATGACACCCGGGCGGGGAATCAGCATCCCCGGCAGATGTACCAGCATGTGGCTAATACTGGAATGGAGACCAGCGAGCTGAGAGAGTCGGTAGGACACATCCTCGGGTTGCTGACAGAGGCGGAATTATCGGAGGTCCGCTCCATACTGGCAACCTACAGGGATTTCTTCCAGCTGCTAGTGACTCCCGGTTTCCTCTGAGCTACAAGATGAACAATACACAATCCATAAACATCATGACATGGAACGCGAGAAGACTCAGATGTCCGAACAGACAGAGATAGGCGTGGGGGTGGCCCGCGTTCAGTATAAAACACGACATTCAACATGATCTGACGCCCCCCTCTCCGCAACTCCAAAACTTAGAAAGCACCAGCGTTCTAATCGCGCTAGATAACAACAAGGTTCTCATAGCGGCGGCCTATGCCCCTTCCGGTACTTTAATCACATCCGATATAACGGACTTAACCAGCAACACAGCAGGGCATTAATCGCGGGGGATCTCAATGCAAAACAACTTTGGGGAATATGTGTTCTGGTTTCCATTCTGGTTTCCATTACCGTGTGGTTGTTAACCAGGCTTAATTCATATCAGTATTTGTACATTAAACATTTTCTAATAAATATAATACCATTTTCTTTATATTCTTCAAGTCTCTTAGGTAACACCACTTCACATATTTTAAATTACATTACTAAGCAAATGGAGCAATAACACAACCACATCAAAAATACAAATGGATGCAACAAACTGTGGATAATAGAACTCGTGCTCATCATAACCTATTTCAACAAATACAGAATTGTCATATGAAACAATTTTTTTCACAAGTAAGTCATTGGCATTGCCTTCAAGATTTCAGTGTTCTGTATTTACCGAACCAAACCAAATTTGCATAAATGAATTTACATGTCCATTAATTTACAAGTATATTAACATATGATTGATATTTTAATGAATGCCTATAGAACAAGATAATCATACTCTTGATATATAACTGTCAAGTGTTATTTGCCAGACCGTTAACCAAATTATGTGTTTAACAGAGAATATTGATGTTATAATAATATGTTGGCTAAAGTTGTCACGAGAGTTAAGATTGCAAACCTGCGACTTTTGGCAGACAATTTATTGCTTGCTAGATAATCATATTTACAACTGCTGAAATTGTTTATAATTAAGCTTGGTAGGTGAGCTACCAAAAGAATGAAGTTGTGCACGTTTTGTCTGAACAGCAGACGGACAGAACCGGTTCTGCACAATGTGCACTATGTCACATGCACCACTACAAATGCCGATGATTTGATTCATCTTTAATGCAGCTCGACTACTAAGCCTAATTATAATCCATCTAAAATTATCTATATTTTAAATGTAAACATGATAATGGCCTAGCCGTTCTCTACCCAGGTCACTTTCATTACTTATACTTTAGTTATACATAAATGTTGCTATTCGTTGAATTGTTTTTATTTCTAGGATATGCACGATGCAAAGTTGGAGCTAAAGGTATTCCTGTGATTGTGAAAATAATGGTGGGTGTATAACTTCGCAAGCTGTGCCTTTTTAGTGTCCAGTGCTGATGCTGAATATGGAGTGAAATGGTCTGAAAGTGTTAAATGACGTGAAACTGTTAAGAGGACATTTTTTGCCATACTAATAATGATCTAGAGAATGATAAAACAGGTGTTCGCATATGATTTGGTTTAAAGGCGCTCAACTTCTAGGTCATCAGCGTGTTCGCATATGGAGCAATACAGTGTTGTATATAATGTATGCAGAAGTCTCTTTGTGAGGTTATTTGTGATTGCTACGCAAATATGTCAAATTATGCTATGCTGTCGGGATGCTAGAAGGAATAAATAAATGTGCCAAACATATGTAATTGTTCCCATTTCCCTGTCAAATACCACATCCTAATGTTTGGTTGCAAGTTCACACAAAAACTTTGAGGCAGCTCATTAAAGTAGAAAATATTTTACTTTATATCACGCAGAATAATTGCTGGAAGTGTCAGAATTGAAAAAGAAACTTTTGTTGTTGCTATTAAAAAAACTAGTCACTTGAACCTGCAACCATTACAGAACTCATTAATATTTCATAAAAGCTATTGATGTACAGACTATTGGACAATTTTATAAAAAGGAATTATCACAAATAAATTGTTTCTATATCTGCTTACTTGTGAGTCTTAGCTGATCATATGTCCTAATGCCATATTGCTTCCGATGACGCCCAAGGTTTAATACGTGAGCTTCCATAGCTGTGATTGCAGTTTTTAAGAGTGCCTCATTTATTAAAGCAAATAAAGGTTAACTTGCGTGAACTTTAATATTCAGCAATCTTAAAAACTAATCACGACTATGGAAGCAAATACACACAATACAAATACACAAATACACACACGTGAATACACAGACACACGAATACACACAAAGACACACAACTACACACACGCGCACGCACAGATACAAATATACACACATACACACAAATACACACGCGCGCACCCACATACACCCAAATTGAGACACACGGTCATACACGGATACACAAATACACACACGCGCACTCACATACACACAAATACACACCTACACACAGATACACAAACACACACACGCACACACAGATTGAGCTTTTGAAAAATGCTTTTTGGTTTATTCAGCGAGTTACGAAACGTGTATTTCCTGTGAAATCTGGGTATCAAATTATTGGGAGAAATGCATTGTTTCCTCTCTTTATGATAGGTAAGTAAGTAGTAGAGAAAGTAAAGATTGTAGAACTGATAAAATGAAAACCATCTTGAAAACCTCCAGATGGCGTAAATCATAATATGGTGTGTTCTTTCTGTATACTAAAAATAATAATTTCCTCTCCGATAATTTGGCTGCTAGAAGTTTCTTAGAGTGAAAACGAATACCTTCTGGAGTGACTATGTGCAACAACTTTCGAGGGAGTCGGGTATGAAATTTTCATGTGAGCCAACCTAGTATTGTATATGGAAGCCTGAAGAGGCTTTCACCCCAAGCGCTACTGATTATTCTCTGTGCCCTATTATGTCATTATTTCCAGATTTGAACAGCTGTGCTGCTCTTAGAAGGCCTGCGTAATTCATTTTATATAAAAGCGTGTAACTAATCATTTTACAAGCTCCGCACATCGATTGCCAAAGCTTTCATCCATGTTGAAGAAAGACACTAAATTTTCTGGAAAAACGACACATCTGGTTAAAGATTTCTTTCCAGCACTAACTTTTAGTAAAGCGGATAAAAATTAATTTTGTTATACATTTACTGAAGCCATGAGAACGATTCTTTTAAGGGGAGTTAGGGGTGAGATTTGGCCCATTTGGTAAAAAAAGTTGATTTTTAGATTTTTATGTTGAAAAATTGTTCAATGTTTTGTCTATTAAAAAGCGCAATGATTTTGATGCCAGCGCCATTTTTAAAGATCTGGCGGCCATTTTTAAATAGTGGTGCATAGTGATTAAATGGCTGGTGGTTAGGCGTGCGCACCCACCGAGACTGAATATCGACGGATCAGAAACTCAATCATATAAATTATCCTCAATCTGCATCCACAAAATCACAAGTTGTCTCCAGAAGTGGTAACTAAAATTATATTTCCGGATCAGCGACTTGGTTCTGACCAGCTGCTAGAACGCTATGCCAAGGGTACGACACAGAACTCGAATGTATCTCTTCACAATGTTGTGGGAGCTATTTGTCCAAAATAGGTGTGTGTCTAGGAATAAACTTGAACTTACAGTACTGAAAACTGTCATGGAGTCTAATATGGGGTGTGTGAAGTCAATTCAAGTGTTGAATAGTCTTAGGAATGAAAACATTTCAGTTGGAACAATATGCATTTGTCAGAAGTGCAATGCTAGAAGATGTATTCAGAGTAGAACATGCAGTGCCAGAAAACAAACACACACAAGGAGAGCCCATAAATTGCAGAAATTGTCAGTACAGGAGAGGGTAAGAGATCAGAAAGTGAAACCTATGCTGCAACACACCTCTGATGGTGTTAGAACGTTTTAAAAGTTTAATGCTGTTTTTCTCAGTTTTTTTTTCTCAGCATTTTCATGCATCTGAAAAACTCCTTGCGACAGAGTTCTTAAGGGATTATTTTGAAAATTTCAGGATGTGTTCTTATTCATATAAGGCTCAAAAATTGCTCTGGGTTTTGATATCAGTCAAGTAATATTGAACATATTCACATTCAAATGCCGATGGAAAGTTAAAAAAACGTGAAATCTGTAAATAGACATATTCAAAAATTTCCAGATACTAAAGTACTGGTGTAAAATAAAAATCTAGAGCAATTATGACTTCCAAGTGCATGAAGCATCAGATCACCAAGTTTCATGTCAAACATATAAAAGTTGTTACGCAAGGAGCATTTTTAATCAGAGTATCTTTTTAATCAATTAAAAGCTTTTAATTAAAAAACTATTTGACTTAATACTTCAAATTTTGTACAGCTGCATATCTAAACACTATATTAACGTAGTTAAAATTTGGTAACGCTGGCATACAAATTGTAGAATTTCCTAAACTCACCCCTAACTCCCCTTAATTGTGATTTTGGTTAAATATAAGTGGTGTGTTAAGTATTCATGAATACAACACTTTCGGACAGAGAATTTTGAGCTAAAACATGTTCTACGACAAATATTTGAGTTAAGGTAAATGCCCGCTTCTTCTGTGATAAGCTTTCGTCTCTGTTTTATGGTTTCCCAGCTATATAAAACTCATAGAAAATAAAGAGGACTTCGCAGATTCGGGGTTCCAGATATGCCTACGTTTTATTCGTCATGTTAGTGTGTCAAGTATACGATCTTTTAATAAAAATCGTTAGAGGTGTTTTTGCGAACATTAAAGTATAACTAAAGTGAGGCTTTCCAAATGACACGGACTGGGCTTATAGGCCGTGCTCTAGAAGTAGGCATTATACGAGCCTACGTTGAGCGAAACGACAGGCATACTGTTTACCTACTACTAGATCACGGTCTACAAGCTCGGAAGAAATAGCGTTTCATGGTAACTACAAGTAATGGATTGCTTGTGGCTAGGTTGCAAGTCTTCGCTTGGTCTACGTAAGAGTGTTAGTCTAAGGTTAAGGTGTGTGCACCATCGCACATTCCTCTTTTCTGTGTAGAGCACTTCAAAGCTTGTATTTCAGTGAACTTTCGATATCGACTTTATGAGTGGAATGCAATATCCCACTACCAAATGAACAACATATTTTGCAGGTAAAGCTTTAGTTAGGATGTAGGAAATTCCCAGATAGTCCTTTTGAATAAACAAGTGAAATGAGCAAAATGTTTCCTAGATAAAGATTTAGTTGGGATGTAGAAATTCCCGGATAGTCCTTTTGAAGAAGCAAGTGAAATGAACAAAATGTTTCCTGGATAAAGGTTTAGTTGGGATGTAGGAAATTCCCAGATAGTCCTTTTGAATAAACAAGTGAAATGAACAAAACGTTTCGATAAAGGTTTAGTTGGGATGTAGAAATTCCCGGATAGTCCTTTTGAAGAAGCAAGTGAAATGAACAAAATGTTTCCTGGATAAAGGTTTAGTTGGGATGTAGGAAATTCCCAGAAGGTCCTTTTGAAGAAGCAAGTGAAATGAACAAAATGTTTCCCAGATGAAGGTTTAGTTGGGATGTAGGAAATTCCCAGAAGGTCCTTTTGAAGAAGCAAGTGAAATGAACAAAATGTTTCCTAGATAAAGATTTAGCTGGGACGTAGGAAATTCCCAGAAGGTCCTTTTGAAGAAGCAAGTGAAATGAACAAAATGTGTCCTAGATGAAGGTTTAGTTGGGATGTAGGAAATTCCCAGAAGGTCCTTTTGAAGAAGCAAGTGAAATGAACAAAATGTTTCCCAGATGAAGGTTTAGTTGGGATGTAGGAAATTCCCAGAAGGTCCTTTTGAAGAAGCAAGTGAAATGAACAAAATGTTTCCCAGATGAAGGTTTAGTTGGGATGTAGGAAATTCTCAGAAGGTCCTTTTGAAGAAGCAAGTGAAATGAACAAAATGTGTCCTAGATAAAGTTTTAGCTGGGACGTAGGAAATTCCCAGAAGGTCCTTTTGAAGAAGCAAGTGAAATGAACAAAATGTTTCCCAGATGAAGGTTTAGTTAGGATGTAGCAAGTTCCCAGAAGGTCTTTTTGAAGAAGCAAGTGAAATGAACAAAATTTTTCCCAGATGAAGGTTTAGTTAGGATGTAGGAAATTCCCAGAAGGTCCTTTTGAAGAAGCAAGGAAATGAACAAAATGTTTCCCAGATGAAGGTTTAGTTAGGATGTAGGAAATTCCCAGAAGGTCTTTTTGAAGAAGCAAGTGAAATGAACAAAATGTGTCCTAGATAAAGATTTAGCTGGGACGTAGGAAATTCCCAGATAGTCCTTTTGAAGAAGTTAGTAAAGCCAACAAAATATTTCCTAGATAAAGGTTTAGTTGGGATGTGGAAATCTCCAGAGAGTCTTTTGAAGCCCTGCAGAATATGCATACGTTATATAGTAAACGGAGAAAATTAGAACTATTCAAAACAAACGAAATGAAGCTTTTCGACTTGAACCCTTCTTACCTTAACGCCTAGCGCATCCATTGGAGTACCCCATCATTTTCCAAAGTGAGCTAATATCAGACCGTAATTGAATTTAACAACGCCGCTGGATACTCAACCGGGTCAATCCTACATTCCAGAGATGATTTGATAGGAAACACGGGCACCTACTTGTTATTTCACAACGAGGCTTTATCCTGCTTAGTTTACGCAAATAGATCTGTTTTAGCAAGGATCTCTCCTACGGCACAGTCGTCAGTTCTTGTAAGTATGGAGACGTGCATTGCATGTGGAATCTCTACTATGTATGTTGGTGCAGTGATTTCATTATTTGTGTGTTTACTGCTGACGCACATGCGTGCTGTGGTTTTATTTTAATTGGTCGCGTAATTGTATAAAATCCAGTCTTAAGGATGAGTAACGTGAAGAAATATAAAGCAAATGTAGTGTTAAGGTTTAACTAATGGTAACTGAAAGTTTTAAAAATATTGAGATAATTGGTTTTCTTATACTACTGAATGAAAGGCGTGTATATGCCACCGTTTTAAATTAGGGCATATTGAAGGTGGTTGTAGACACCTTTACTCTGTGTTTAACAGATTTATAGAATACATTTCTGGTAGGGGGGTTCGGTAACGGTGCACTTTCGCTGGACATGGCTGAGGAACTTGGCGCTCGAGAGGTAAAGCCACAAAACGCTCTGTTTACCAAAGTGGGTGTAAATGTGCTTCTGCATAAGAATGCATTGGTTTGTAGCGTTTAACGCCCACTTTTACTACATACGGCACCGCAAGCGATGACACTGATGATACGTGGAATGAAGATGGAGTACCGGTGGAATAAGATGGCGGGGGAAACCGGAGAACCCGGAGGAAACCCGCCCCAGTGCCGCTTTGTCCACAACAAATCCCACATAACGAGAATGTTTTAATTTTTGTTACCGATATCTGATTTCTAAGATAACTATACTGTCTATTTGCAGCAACACGATTTTATGTAAACAACTAACCTTGACAATGCTCGTTTTAAAATTGAGTGGAAGAACGGAAAGAAAATAAATGTTTTAAGTTTAAAAAGTCGTGTATGCGCACTTAAAATTAAAAACAAAACCAAACTAAATGAGTACCTACTACCCGTTTTTTAGTTTTTCAGCTTAATACTTCACGTATTTGCTTAAGGGAAGACTAAATGGCGAAAATAAAATTATGGTATTTCTAGTATTTTGTGGACTTGCACCTTTAATTTGATGCACATTTTATTAATATGCCTATATTTTAGATATATTTTTAAAGTGGTACTGCGTCTGGCATTTTGTAGTGCGAACTTTACAAATCACGGAAAAAAATCTGACATTACATTCACATGACCTTCTCTACCTATTTTAAATTAAAATATTCTTAAAAAAGCTTATTCTTTTATCTCTTTCACGTCAATCAAGAAATTCCATTGTTTACACGATCGGCAAAAAACAAAATCCTATATGAAGCTGGAAAATCCAAATCAATAACAAGGAATATATCGGAAACGCCTAACTCTACAAAACTAATGTATTTTGCTTAAAGTGTGTGCTTTAACAGTATCTACATTTTTAGTGCAGTTAGATTTTGTCTAGCTCTTACGGTTTACTACTGTCCATTCCAAATCAGAGTTCTTTCTGATGTAAACAAAAGTACGCGCTTCTTCTTGTCACGAACCTAAGACAAACTGTTACCCCAAAGTAAATAGTTCCTTAATACATGTATTGTATCATAAGTTTAGGAAAGATTCAGAACTGCACATTCGGGTTTACTGCGGTTATTATAAGAACACATTGCTAATGGTACTGGATATACAGGATGGAAGGTACTGATTCGGCCAGAATAATATAGGTAATAGATACAGGTGTAAGAAACATAAACTGCTAAGTTTCATTTCGGTAGGTTTAATAGTTTTGTAAAAATTGAAGTTTTTTTGGCAGTGTAACTGGCAACACTGTGCTGTGTTCGCACACGCCAGCGACCTGTGTTGAATCCGTCCAGCGTGTGCTTCCAGGCCAGTAGTGTCTCAGATATAAATAAAACAACTGACTGGCGCGTGCCTGGCGGACAACACTGCTTCAGCTGTAAACAAAACACACGGCCGGCGTGTGCAAGCACTACACGAAAATATCAACAAAGTAGTGGCCCAGTCATAGGATCAGTCCTCGCACATCCCAGCGGCTTGTGTTATACCTGACAGGCGTGTGCCATAAGGTATAAACAAAACACTCGTTTACATACCAGTGAAGCAGTCACAATCTTGGGCGAATCGGCAAGAATCGATGTCATTAATGAAAAGTGTGAATATAACCGAAATGACGCGTTCGTTCAAGTAATAATGAACATGCAGCTTTCCATAGTTAAGACAGCAGAAGAATGAATAAATCAAAACCACGTATTTTAGGGTAAAACAATGCTGACATAAAGAAACGCAGATTTTCCTAATAATGGAGATTCTTCTTCATCTTCTTCTTCATCGCCTTCTTCTTCGTCGTCTTCGTCGTCGTCTTTTTCTTCGTCGCCGTCTTCTTCGTCGCCTTCTTCTTCTTCTTCTTCTTCTTCTTCTTCTTCTTCTTCTTCTTCTTCTTCTTCTTCTTCTTCGTCGCCGTCTTCTTCGTCGCCGTCTTCTGCGTCGCTGTCTTCTTCGTCGCCGTCTTCTTCTTTTTCTTGTTCTTTTTCTTCTTCTTCTTCTTCTTCTTCGTTGCCGTCTTCTTCTTCTTCGTCGCCGTCTTCTTCTTCATTGCCGCCTTCTTCTTTTTCTTGTTCTTTTTCTTCTTCTTCTTCGTTGCCGTCTTCTTCTTCTTCTTCTTCTTCTTCTTCTTCTTCTTCTTCTTCTTCGTCGGATGACTGTATGGATGGCTGTATGGATGACTGTATGGATGACTGTATGGATGACTGCCATTGTCTTGCATATATGACAAATGTAGCAATGAATTCTCCGAGGTGCTGTCTGAACACCAAAAATGTATCTGAATAACACAAGAAATATGAAAAAGCGAACAGCCATTCATAATACGCTACTACCCATGTGCTTAGCTCAGGTCAAATCTTGTGATGAGTTGGTGCTTGAGTTCTAATTGCAGAGGAAGGTACGTGTAATGTGAATATCAATTGTTCAAACACAAAAGTGGGAAACCGTTTAAAATGTGGTGGGAAATAATAACTAATGTGTTCAACTCATTACCAGAAAAATACATTTTGAAATAGAGAAGTAATTATTAGCTCATGCATTAGCGGAAAGTGCGCTCTACAAATTGGTACTACTATTAAATATGCCAGCTTCTATTTGCTCTAGCAGATGGCTTATTTATTTTCAAATATATCATGTGGGTTTGCTTTCTCCAGTTTTGCCTTGAACAGCGTTTTCTCTGAATGAAATGTTCTGGTATAATGATCCTTTTCTAAAAAACCATTGAAGGTAGCTAACATAAGTTTTAGGATGATAAAACTATCCGTAAATTATTTTGTGTATTTGCTTCGATTATATCAAATGATTTGTCATTCTGTTTAACTGCAGACAAATTTTAATCACAAGCTGGAATGACTGAGAAAAATGTATATGTTTCTTAATAACAAACGTATTATACAAAAGTACATAAAGAACTTTGAAGACATTCATCTACAGACCGTAAAAGTTACGGTTCCATATTTTCTAAAATAATGGGTTACAAATTTATCAGATTCAACAGCAGCAGGATAGAGCTTTTAATACCCAATAAGCATGTGGTAAAAACGAGTTAAAGAAATTTTTTCCACTTAATAATTTGGAGAAATAAAATAAAACAAAATAAATAATTTTAGCTAGCGATTCAAACAAACTGACTAATAGCTAACCTATTCACAAAATAAAAACGGCATGATGTTGGTAATACTGCCCCTTTTGCCTTCAGTAAATTGTTATGTTGTCTTACATCCGACTAAATAATATACGATTATAATGCCAAATTTAGTAAAACGAGGCATCTAAGGAGGAACATTAAGGATCACCTCGTAAGTTTAGAAAACATGACATTCTTCTAAAACTAACTAAACCCCGGCACAACAACCCATGAAGAGCCAAGCCTTACCACCCAGCCGCTGCGTTCCCCGCCTCGGCCCACTACAGGCCTCATTGGTGGGGTGCAGTTCTGGAGGGTGGTACGTGGTCAGCGTCCCGATTCCTTCCGGCCAATTATGGGGTCACTACTTTTCCATCAAGTAGCTCCTCAATTGGTCCCCCGGGGACTAACGAGGCTGAGTGCACTCCGTGCCAGACCTCCCAGAGGGGATAAAATCCCTATGCTGGTACCGGGATCGAACCCGGGTCCTCCGCGCCAGGGACAAGCGCGCTACGGAGGTGGTCAATGACTTACTTCAGTTGCTCTTTATTTGAATTATGTTGATATGAACAATGCAAAAAATTTGTGTACCTATATAAGAAATTGTTGAAAGACATTACAATCACCAGCTAAGCGGCTGGCATCTACACGCTTTCCATCCGGTCAATTCCAAATCACTGTGCTGTAAGAAGTTACAAGAGGTTGTAAAGAAATGAAAATCCAGAGCCATACTGGGCGAGGAAAAACAACATGCAGAATAATGTAGAGTAAGTAAGGTAGTACTAAAATAAGAATTTTGAGATTAGGAACAAGGGATCTCATGAGGTTTTACACTGCTCTACATACGTCAACATTAAATACGTCATGTTAGAACCTTCGATTGTGAAACCTGTTTGTGGGAAGTTAAGATGTAAACAAAACACACCCTCGTACACTACTAGTAACTGTCACTGTCACTAGGTGTGCATGAGGTGAAGTCCAATGTGTAGCACGGTAATACCGAATGCTGGTCTTATTCAGTAAAAAGGGTACAGTACTGTATACGCATGTGATGGTTAGTTTCTCATTCTGGAAATGCTCATTAGTTGGGAGAGTAGGTACACATTCGTACGAGTCACATTTCAATTTGACTGGCAAATGAAGGTGGTTCATAATCAGATTTCAATTATGTTCATGCAGCGCTCCTATTATTACACTTCACCTATGACACCATACGCCTCACAATTTTCTGAACACTGTTATTTTATTTATTTTTTATTTATTTATTTACTTACTTCACTTCACTTCACTTCACTTCGCTTCACTTCACTTCACTTCGCTTCGCTTCCCTTCGCTTCGCTTTACTTCGCTTCGCTTCCCTTCGCTTCACTTCGCTTCACTTCGCTTCACTTACTTGCTTATTTATTTATTTTGTTTGTTGTTTTATTTTTTGTTTGTTTGTTATTTGTTGTTTGTTTGTTCGTTGGTTGGTTGGTTCCTTTCTTCGTTGGTTCGTTCGTTGGTTTTTTGGTTTGTTTGTTTGTTTATTTATTGTGCCCAGTATATTATGCTACTTGCAAACCAACATATTTGCTCTGAAGCGAGGTATTAAATGTTTGAGCTGCACATTTTAGCTTTTTCAATTTCAAGTCATGTTGAAAGTACAGCAACTGGCACTTTTGACAGGTTTACAAGACAAAGGTTATTATATCAGTTAGCATTATTTATATTCGCACATGGCATTTATTCTTGTCGCCCTTGATTATTCTGCACGTTATTCGTTCGCCCTTGGGAGCTGACATTTATGCTATTTTATGTTCCATTCTTCTTACAGCGATTGCTGCAAGAAGAATATAGTTCGAAAGCACATGTTCTAATTCTGAACCGTTTTCTTGATTTCCAGAATTCCAAGAAGACAACTGTAATGCAAGTTATTCAGTGTTGATCACGCTCTTTGTAACTCTCTCTGGGACATCTGCAGAGCTTAGAATGCTGATTGATACTACTTTTTCCATCTCCTCAGGTCGATTTTATTAAAATATTTTAAGATTTAATATGTTTATTACGCTCATTGGCCTAATAGCGTTTGCCGTTTCTACCGATACAAAACTTGATGTCTCCTGGAAAGTACACCAGAGACCTGTTGGTGTCTATGAGGATACCATTTTATGGATGTCCTCCAGCATCAGAACCCTTGTGGTAGTATCCACGCTAGAGACACATCGTCCAGAATTCCTAAAAAAATTGCATGATATCTTTACGTCTCGGACATCATCTTGCGCTGTTGTGAGCGCTCGTATAACTCTCAACTTGACTTGCCAACTTTTAAAGACTCAGCGTGGACCATGGAAAGAGATCTTTGAGGTTGAACAGGCATTTATTTTAATAACTAGGACCTACAGCGATCTTGTATGCTACTTCGACGTAGTTCGCCAGGGCGTCGGTGTGATGCCTCTTCTCAGGAATCCTTTGGCGAATACGCTAGTGTTCACGGTCGATCCGGGAACAACGGACCAAGCACATGATGCACTGAAGACACTGTGGGAGAGACATGGGATGGTCAACATAGCCATTATTCCAGTTGGTTCCAGTAATTTCTACATCTACAATCCTTTCCAATACTGGGGTAATCTGCGCTCAAGTTTTTAACTTGGTAATCAAGTTACTTAGTCTGAGGAGCAGACCTCAGGCCCTGACACTTCTCGAGAGGAGAAGATGTAGTGTTTTCGGTTCATTAGCGGCAATTTCAAGCAGAGGAACACATTATTTTGAACATTTCACACATTTACTGATAACATCCCTACTTCGTTAACTCACGCGGACAGTATATTTATACACGATCATTAGAGCTAGGACAAATATCGCTTTGCTTACAATGTGTGCACACAGCGAGTATGTATGGTTAGTGCGGAGAGTGGAAGGGAGTGACACAGATAATCTGGAACTGCAAACATCACAGTCGGGGGGGGGGGGGTTTAAATAACAAATCTAATTTATAAAATAGATATTACAGATACATGCAAGTGTATTGCCAAAAATATAAACATTTATGTGTTATATTACCTTCTCATTAGTCTCTTTGTTTGTCAAATAGTTTAGCATATTACCTAATACAGTTTTTAAACTTAGGATGGTGTAGTTTGTAAAATGGTATATTGGTATGCATCATCGCTTTACACAGATCTTCAAAGAAATACGATTGAGTGGTGAACTTTATTGTTCTTATGCCACCTTATTACCTGACGATGCAACAAGTGATTTATTTCTGTTTTTGTATTACTGTGCTGTTTTAAACATTTTCACTTCTCTTTATAATTTCGTATTTCTGAACGCCACAAGCTACATTGTATGCTTTCTCTATTCACGGTGAAATTATTTGCACCAAATTGTTCCACTAACGGTTTCAATGTGTCGGCAGATGATGATTCAGATCTTTGTATAGCGCAGAACAGAAAGTAAACAGAGCGCACAGCGACCAACCCTGCACTGCCAATACTGCGTGCAACTACTGACAGTCAACTGTATGGCCTTGAGTCCATGTGTGTGGTAGATCGTAGCTACGTTAATTCCCTACTCAGTGGATATTTTCCTAGCTCTGATGATCACAGAGTACGTAGTAAAATATAGAAGCAATTGTTACACCATTTGCCGTAAAAAAACTAACAATTATGTTAATTGAAATTTGCTATTAAACAACTTACATTTTAATTGAGTGGGAAGACGTCGTAATCCTCGTAAATGTAAATATCTCCGGTTTCACCAATAGAATCGCTGCTGTTGCCATCTTGATTGAATGGATGAAACTATCAGCACCTCCATGTGTTTTCCACTATGCCGTCAGCTGCTCTTACTTGTCTCAGAAGTTTTCCATGTGTTTCATGACACTTTTCCTCTTATCCACAGTCACTTGTTGAGTTTCTTGCTGCAATATTAGTCCAAATTCAGTGATACGGAACGATGATTTATGTTCTGCAACATAACCTTTTCGTTGTGCCCAAATTAATTAAATCGCATTGAAATGACGACGGTACTTAGGGAGCCTAATGACAGTGTGACCGTGAACGGCAGCACTCGTAGTTAGTGCACAACTGTGGATTGTACAATTTTACAATTTGTATGAGTTGTGCTTTTGTATTTCTGCAGACACTGCAGATTGTTTCTTCTCCAACTACTGAAGGGCAACGTTTTTCCTGTCGCTTATTGTCGGTGCTTTACTTAATTGCAGCAAGTGTTAAGGCACATTGTCCATAACAATAATGTCTATTGAATGTGTTTCTTCGTATAATCACGAGTGCTCTTTGATTTGAATAAGAGCATTAGCCCTGGAACAGAATCAATATACCACCAACATGAAGCACAATCAGTCTACTTCCTTTGTCCCTGCAAGAGTGTCATCTGTCCATGTGTTTGTCTTGTGTTTCGCATTTACCCACGCTTCATCAAGTTATACCACCTTTTCGTCAGTGGTGTTTAGGATTTCCCGTAAATATTTGCCATGTCATGCATCTCTATTACTTCTTTACATTACAGCTTTCCTCCCAAAATTTTTCTTAAATTCGAAAACCAATTAGTTTAGTACTTTACTCAGGCATATTTCTCCGCCATCGAATAAGCAAGCCAGCTTCCTTCAGAGAATATAGCAACTTCTCACGAGTAAGAAATTCCCTCCTCGTATAATAGCGATACGTATTCTGCCTAGTCGTATCCTTCTGAAGTTCATCAAGGGAAACTTTAGGGGTGGGTCGTAGCCTTTGCTTTTTCGGGTACGCAGAATTGCAGACGGTGTATTAAAATGAACTGGGCAATTTTTTCTTTTCTTAGATACTCACAGCAGGGCAGAGACCTAAGTAATTCCCACCCTTCTTTCTCAGAACATTTTGCACTTCTGCAATTCTGCAATGCAAGTAGTTTTCATGTTTTGTAGCTCGTGTGAAGCCCTACTACATGAAAACTTCAGAAGTGCAAAGTAATTCGATTTTGGTTTCAAATATTTTAGGGCTTCAAATTGTGAAGAGAATGTGTCGTACAATTGCTTCAAAATTTCGATGTATTTTACCAGGAGAGTAATATTTATCGTGACCACAGAACGTAAACATGGGAAATGGTATAAATCTGCAACTACCAGTCTTACAAATCAAGCACTTAACCTTATCGTCTTCATCTCGAAAACAAAAATATTCGTCCTTCCATTGAATTGTATGTATTACTATATATACTCCGCGTCATCCGCCTATGACTAGCAGGTCTGCGTTTGCTTGCCTTGGTCAGTGGAGGGGGGAAAATAACGTGTAGCTGAAGCGAGCGCGTGGTCGCTTGTTGAGCACCCCTGCTCTTCACTCTTCCCACATTAAATGCGTCGCAAGTTCTATACACCACTTTGGTAACAGGTAGAAGGGCTACACCATTATGCATATCTCGCCATGAGGAGGTTAGTTTGGCTCGATTAAGAATAGGATACTGCATTTTTCGCATGGTTATCTATTTAAAAGGAACCCTGCCCCTCTATGTCCGCTGTGTGAGAACCTTTTGTCTTTCCGTCACGTGCTGCTAGAGTGTTCCTCTCTAGCGCACCTTCGAGATTCTCTGCAGCTGCCTTTCATACTTGCAGAGGTCTTGGCGGACGACAAAACAGCGGTTGATAGAGTTTTTAAGTTTTTAGTGGATTGTAATATCAGTTTAAGAATTTAAAATTTTAGACATCTCTTTTTATGCTTTTTGACATATTTTTCACCTTGTTTCATATCTAGCTATTGCCACTGTTTTTTAAAACCTTTTTGTGTATATTTTATTTGTTGCTAGTATTTTTATTTTTGAGTGAAATTTATATCTGGCTCTTGTCATGAATTTTTAAGAGCTCTGATGACCTCAAAGTTGAGTGCCCTTAAACCAAACCAAACAAACAAGCTACACCATTATCGCATCCCTTCAGTACTCATTAAGACTGAATGTAAATTCACGGGTTTAGGTCTTAGGAGAGGCGATCTCTCTTTCTCGGAGTTCTAACGAACCAGTAGCCATATTATTATAATAACGATAATAGTAAGACTTACAGACATTGACGACCGGCTCCGTAGCGCACTTGGTAGCGCGCTTGCCTCTGGCACGGAGGACCCGGTACCAACATGGGGATTTTATTCCCTCTGGGAGGTCTGGCACCGGGTGCACTCAGCCATGTTAGGTCCCTGGGGACCAATTAAGGAACTACTTGATGGAGAAGTAGCGGCTCCAGGTCGAGAAGGCCGTATAACTGGCCGGGAGGGCTCGGGGTGTTGACCACGTCCCACCCTCCAGTATTGAACCCCACCAATGACGCCTGTAGTGGGCAGAGGTGGGAGACGCAGCGGCTGGGCGGCAAGCCTTGGCCCTTCATGGGCTGTTGTGCTAGGGGTTTACTTACTTTTTTTTTACAAACATTGACAGACAGGCATTGGCAGGGACGATATGCGCACAGGAAGTCTTTCCGTCTCTCGTTGTCCGTGGGATTCGGGTGCAATAGGTCACGTTGGACGTTGGACCCCGCGCCGTGGTCCCCCTGAGATGGCTCCGGAAGACTTAAAGACTTCGAGGTGAGGTCAAACTTGGGAAACCTGAGGGACCTCTGTCAATGCCTGTGCCGTTAGTCTGGTTCTGGCCGCCCGGTGTCTCATCTCACCTCGTCCTTCCTTCTGGGGTGCCCCCTTGGGGGCATAGGTACAATAAAGCCTGGCGTCAGTGCCGAATCCCCTGTGTATCTCTCCGGTTTCTATTACAGATATTAAAATCGGAATTCTCGCGTGCACATAATAGCAAACTTCAGCTGCACAAACACCAAAAGCAACTGTGACCCGTTGGTCCTTGCAGCGAGACTAGTGATTGGCGCTAGCAGACAGTTTAACATCCTATGTGCTAGTCGCTGCCAATATTGCCAATATTAACAGTTACTGTGCGTGACAGATTTTAAAGTAATATTGAAACAGAATGCTGTTCGAATTAAGATCTTTCATGAAAATGAAACCCAAAAGCTGGATTTAAGTGTTGGAAAGTTAATATACTTCATATAGCTTCATTCTTAAGATAATTTTGAGAATCTATGTTCAATTATTCATTACTGTAAGCAATGTTAACCCTCCCCCTTCATCTCCTCGCAACCCCAAAAGGTCAGTGGCCGGACTGTAGTAAGTATAGTTCATTGTCAACAATTACCAGGTCATTTCTTCGAGTACTTAGTGCACGTTGGAATAAATGCTTAACACTCAAGCTTTGTAATTACGGCAAACAGTGGATATTAACGCGGGTGTACTATCGTTTCAGTAACATAGTTTCAGTAATAATCTGACTATTGCACTTTTTGAAATAAAATTATTCTTTCTCATTTAGGAGTTTAATGAAACTGCTTAGTAATAAATACAACAGAATTCTCGTTGGAGTTACATGAGATTGAGGCTATCTTGTACTATGTACAGAATGTTTCAAAATTAGACCGACAAACTTTGGGAGCTGATAGGTAACATTATTTTAAACACTTTTTGTTAAGGAAAGTTTTTTGCTGCAGTGCTTCGTTTAAGCGCTAGACGAGTTAATGTCATAGATTACTGCCTCCCACTCAGTTTAAGTATTCACGGCAAAATCAACAATGGAAATTAGTATTGCACTTATCTTGATAAGACACACAATCTTAATGCAAGAAACAAAAACAAAACACAAACATCTCATTGTTTACAGTTAATCACAGTTTTACTATTTAAAGCAAATGTTGTAACGCACGGACATTGCGATTAACACAAAGAGTGCATCGGAGTGCCCTATTCTTCCGTACTCTCGCAAAGACACCAGCCATTTCTCTGGTTTAAAAGTTTGTCGGTCTAATTTTGAATAGCAAAACTATGAATAACTGTAAACAATGAGATGTTTGTGTTTTATTTATGTGTTCTGCGTTTGTTTCTTGGGTTAAGATTGGGTGCTTTACTAAGATAAACGCAACACTAATTTGTATTGTTGATTTTTCCGTAAATAAACTGAGTGGCAGTAGGTAATGACATTAACTCGTCTAGCGCTTAAACGAAGCACCGCAGTAAAAAACTTTCCTTTACAAAAAATGTTTAAAATAATGTTGTCTATCGGCTCACAAAGTTTGTCGGTCTAATTTTGGGACATTCTATATAAGTAACACGAATTATGGGGAAAGCAAGGCAATATTTTTAATTTCAGAACTGTAAAGAGCCCCACCCCCCTCACACACATATGCACGCATTTATATATAAGGTGTCCCAAAAACACCGAAAACTCTTAATATGTTGTACGGGATAGCAAACCAATCGGTTTTCAAGAAGGAATCCCTGTCCAGAAACGCACGGTTTGGGCGCTGGAGCGTGTCAAAGTTGAGAACTAATGGTTGTAACAATTTATTGACATTCGCTTTGGTATCTTAATACGGAAGGTATATAATCCTTTAGCCATCTGCGTACTGTAGATGAACAACCTGAGCATGATAACATTACTGCGATGCGCTACATTCCTCAATAGAGTCCTTGGTGCGCATCCGTCTGCGTTACTTGTGTAGTTTCCAGTACAGTAACGTGTTCACAGCAGTGAGACATGTACCAGCACACAGTTGTGGAAATGACCACATGAACCCCAGCACAATTGGATGTAAATGTGCGGAATCACCTCAACATCGCACATCCAAATCGATGGATTTGTAGATGTGGACCAGTTCCATGGCTAACACGGTCACCAGATCTGACACCTCTCAACTATTTTCTGTGGAGTTGTATGAAGACACTCCTGTACGTCAGCGGAGGACCTTATTGCTAGAGTCCATGGAACGATTGTTAATCTTAAAAGACAACCGCACGCATTGGGTCATGTGCATGAGGATCAGCACCGCTGACGTAGGCTCTGCAATGACTTAGGAGGTACACAGTTGGAAGCCCGTTTGTAATGTAGACAGCTCAATGTGCTACTCATGTTGGATTTATTGACGAAATATGAACGCACACCCATCACACACTTCGATGCGTTACAGCGTCCAAACCGTACATTTCCGGACAGGGGTTCCTGCTTGAAAAACGATCAGATTGCTATCCTGCACAACACACTAAGTTGTCGGTGTTTTTTTGGGACAGTCTCTCTCTCTCCCTCTCTCTCTCTCTCTCTCTCTCTCTCTCTCTGTGTGTGTGTGTGTGTGTGTGTGTGTCACCAGATCTTGCTTGGGTGCTTAAGGTAGAAGTAGGTACTATATTTGAAAAAACACTTGCATGTCGAAATGTGACCAGAAATAAAAATGTTGAGGACCACCAAATTTAAAAGCTGCATGAATAAGTAAATGTGCATGCACGTGCGTACATCAATCGATCTGTCGGTACTTCATTTTAAGTATGCCAATCAAGGACGACATACCCAAAGAACTGTTTGTAGTATATGAAGCAAAAGTGATTGGTGTTTTGATTTAAATCCTAGATGGTTAAGATAAGGACGTGAATTATACGGAGTGTCCTAGCCACGTTTGAACTGCGAAAGCGAGCGGATGGAAGTCGGCGGAGCGTGAGGTAAACAGCGGCAATCTATTTGCCGTAATTTTCCTTCAATGCTGCGCGGGCTCATACGTTTCCGGTCAGTGCTTAGCACAGGTTAAATAGAACACGTGTTTCCCCGGGCTCTTGGTACCAGCAGTTGGTTTGCACAGCTCAGACTGCTAGAAGACATGTTTTCTTGTGTACTTCTTTTAAATGGCATGTGCTCTAAGTGGATTAAATTATTTAGTTAACTGAAATATCGGCTGAAAAATTTACTCCACAACAACGAATATTTATGTATGATACTTATGTCAGAATGGGTTCATGCCGCCAAGTGCGTAGACCAGTGACATCCAAAGTATGCAAAAGACGGAGGTTGGATTTACCTCCTTTCACTTTAAACGGATTTTGCCACTCTTTTAACACTCAATTGTGTTGCAGTGGCAGTTTGATTATATGTACGTTGCGTCTGCGAAAGCACTTTCAAATCTTATGCGATAAACATGTGTTTATTAGTGACTTGTTTGGTACTGCTTACGGTTAAGAAGTCTATCAATATTTGACGACAAAGTCGAAGTGCATAGCTTAGAAGACACACCAAGTGGTCGCCGCGTAACGTATTGCTAAACAGACCTCTGCGAACAATTGGTAAGATCCCCTGGTACATCAGTAATAAGTACATCTACAATGATTTTAAACTCCCAACAATCAAACAGGAAATCGCAGCATACAGCCTGTCCTACCAAAAGCGTCTCTACAGTCATCCCAATACACTGGCAATAAATCTACTTGACAACAGCAGCAGTACAACAAGCCGACTACAGAGAAACCAAGTCTTGGAACTGCAGTACAGATTTGCACCCAAATTATAAGCAAATTTATGGCCAATGGGCCATAGTTTGAAAAATTAATGTTATCATTGTTACTTATTGTTCAACTATTGAACAGATTGTAATTTTGCAAGTGTATTAAAAAAAAAAAAAAAAAAAAAAAAAAAAAAAAAAAAAACAAACAAACAAACAGACCTTTAATATAGTTCAATTTGGAGAAACTCTGTTCGCAAATATATGTAGAGCCATACTCACTCTCATACAAACTGTTCTTGCAAATGCTTATTTCCCTATCTACTTCATTTTAATCGATATAAGCATTTTCAGAAATCATCTTATTGCTAATTTTGCAAGGGAAATGTGGGTATACAGTAGGTTTTAAATGACAGTCAAATGTTTTCAGATCTGGTTGCTATGTGATGCCTTTGAAATTTCGTTCTTTTTGTAAGGCAAAGAGATAAAAAAGCGAATAACATATTTACATTCATGAAAAGTGTAAGTATTGGCAAATTCAAACAAATACCAAAAATAATAATGAATATCTCGAAACTGGTCCACTCAAAAGAGAGAAAGAGAGAGAGAGAGAGAGAGAGAGAGAGAGAGAGAGAGAGAAACGAAGTATGTAGGTATTTCACATAAATTGTGTGTTCTAACGACATTTACATTTTGTATATGGTAACCATTTGTCTGTCTCTTACTGTTTACCATTTATGCAAAATGAACCAGAATGAAGAAGTCTTCTGAGAACATTCCCAGAAAACTCAAGGTATGACTAGAAACTGCCATGGAATCGCCTGTTTGTGTTCGTCACTGGATACTTACTGTCTGTTTCTGAATTATACGCCACAGGCAAGAGCTGATTCGCCACCCGACTGAAGGAGGGGAGTGGGGAATAGTCGCTAATTATGTAAGTGTATTCAAAGGGACAAGGTTGGACATTGCTGGCGAGGACAGTTTATACATATAAAAATTCCCTAGCCTTCGGCCTCTAAATAGAGGTACAGTTGAAAACCTTGTCAATAGTTTTAAAGAAACGCGTTTGCTGAACTCTAAAATTCGTAGGGCTAAACGTAGGATTCTAACCAAAGAAAAGCTGGATAACATTTGCGTATCACTTGAGCTTTCTCCTAATGAATTTTTACGTCGGCTAGCACAAAAAGAGGTGTTTAAAGAACTTCTATCTTACTACTGCTGAACTTTGGAATTGAATCCTTAGGAATTACTATATTCCAAGAATTGCGGTCACGTGACAACGGAACTTGAGTGAATTTCTGCAGTTTGGTTTACAAAACACCCATGATAGTATATTTGATCAATATTTAATCATTCTTTCCTAATCAATATGTTTTTGTTCACGTGATTATGCATGTTAACGGCACTGTAAATTCTGGAGCTCAGAAAGTTCATGAAATTCTTCTGCATGATGAAAACGTTGGTGTGTGTTGTACCGTAACAGAATATCGAATAATAGGACCTGTATTTCTTGAAGATACTGAAAGTTAAGATTAGTAACATACACAAATACTTGCACAGTTAACTGATCACGAAGGATAATATGGATATTTTCAACAAGATTCTGCCACGGCTCTCGTTGCCTGTGAGTTCTATAAGGAAGATTTTTGAAGACGTAATTATTTCTAAAGGGTTATGGCCTGCACGTTAAACAGCTCTTATTGCGTGCGACTATTTCACTTATACGTGACGTGTTTGAAGTCAACCAATCATGTGCATAACAATTACAAATTTCAACCAATGACAGCCTTCATTCGCGGAAAAAATTATCCAATTTCGTTATCAGCCCCTCTGAATTTAATTATCATCTCATAAGCTTTTCTTATGTTGCGACCAGGTTAGAGAATCTAGCTGCACTGTGCTACAGATGCGCAACAGCTAAAGTAATTTGACGCAACAGAGCCGCATTTCAAATGTCGAAAATGGCTGATTGTCGCTTCGGTGCTGAAACAGATGAAATAATTCAAGGACGGAAACCTCAGAACATGGAATACAACAGAAAATATGTTTGGACTCAGTTTGACAAATGTTGTATTGAACCAAATTATAAATGACTAACAACAGATATTCCAACTTCTGACATTGCCCACATCTTAAAAAGTTGGAGCATCAATATGATAATCTTGTAGGCCGTGCCCATAGACACTGATGTATGTAATCATGCTACATGTTTCTTTTAAGAGGTTACTAATTACAATGCAGTAGTTAAATAAAGCTTAGTTGGCTATATCACGCTTTAATTCGTGAAATAGTATTAACAAATGCAACTCGTGATAGTCAAATTCTCTAGATAAATTGACAATGGCATTACTTATGATTAAAGGCTGGAGGCGTGTGCGTTTCTCCATAGGTATATTGCACATGAACTTTACTGTTATCACTCGCGTATGTAAACAACTGCAGGCAGGTACAGCCAGACCATGAAAACCGCCTCACTGCAGCACAACCTACAAACATCATATGAACACTGAAGAACACTTCTTACTCCACGTCTGCAGCTCACTGCAAGAAGAAACAAAACAGTCGGGACCTTGCGTCTGCAAACACTTTAAAGGCAATGCCTCACTAGTTCGCAGAGTACTACGATACGTTGTTTTGAACTCTTGCTTCTAGCGGCAGCCGTTTGCACGTTTGATAGCCGTGCTGTACTTCTGACGTCATTCATACTCCAGCTAACCTGTATCGCATGCGAGCGCACATATACTTATGATACTTATCTGTGGGTAACCCTAAAAATAGGGCCTATAGAAATAACTCATACAGTGCAGATGAACTGAAAGACAATATAAGAGCGGACATCAGAAGAATTAGTGAGAAAGGACCTTTGTATGAGAATGTAAATTTCATCAAAAGATGTCGAGAATGCTTGAATCCTGAAAGACACCACTTAGAGCAACTACTGTAACAAGTTAGTAAAATAAAACAATGATTGTGTGCATGCCATAGACTGATGAACATTTATGAGCAGAACACTTGGGAAATTACTCATCTACTCGTAGAATGCCACTTCTTACCTCGCTCCCTACCGCCCTCGTCTCGTCCACTTTCTTGGCTGAAGCTCTGTATACAGCCCAGTGATGTCAAGCTTTGTCTCTTTGGAGACGCTAACGTAATTGCTATTCCCCACTCCACTCCTTCAGTCGGAGTGTGAATCACGCCTGTGGTGTTTAGACTCACAAGGAGTCAGTATCCAGTGATGGACACAACAGGCGATTCCATGGCAATTTCTTGATAATTCCTTGAATTTTCTGGGAATGTTGTCAAAAGACCTCATTCTGATTGATTTTGCATAAATGGTAAACAGTAAGAGACAGACAAAAGCTGACTAAGTAAAAAGTGTGGATCTCATTAAAATACAAAACTTATGTCAAATACTTTTTCTTTCGAGTGAAACATTTCCGAGATATTCTTTATTATTTGTTTGAATTTGCCAATAGTTGTACTTTTCTCAAATAGGAATATGTTATTGTCCTTTTCTATCTCTTGGCCTTGCAAAGAGAACGGAATTTCAAAGGAATCACATAGCAACCAGCTCTTAAACCATTTCACCATCGCTTAAAGCCTACCGTATTCCCATATTCCCCTTGCACCTACAAGAAAATTAGAGATCAGATACTTTCTGAAAATGCTTATGTCGATTAAAATGAAGCAGATAGAGAAATAAACATTTGCAAGAATAGTTTGCATAAGAGTGAGATAGCTCTACAGATATTTGGATCAGACTTTCTCCAAATTGAACTATATCAAAAGCCTGCATCGCAATAGGTTACCTGACGATTACTGGTGGATCTTCTAAGGTTATGCCAAATATTGATAGACCTCTTAAATGTAAGCATTACTAAAGAAGTCGCTAATAAACATATGTTTATTGCATAAGATTTGAAAGAACTTTCGTGAATCAAACACAACGTACATATAACCAACCCACCACTGTAACACAATGTACGTCTAAGTGTTAAAGATTGGCAAAGCCTGCGTATAGTGGAAGGAGATAAATCCAGTCTCCACTCTTTCGCAAACGTTAGACATCGCTGATATAGTGTGTCAACGTATCTTCGTTCTCACTGGATTTTATAAACTTGGAAGCCATGGCAAAGAGAGAGTGAAAGAGAGAGAAAGAGAGAGAGAGAGAGAGAGAGGGAGTGGGAGAGGGAGGGGGAAAGGGAAAGTGAGATGGAAATAAAGAGGGTAAATACCTTTTTTAATTTTCTACAACTTTTGTGTTGATGTTTGTCAGGTGCTTTGGTTTTGCAGAGGGGCTAGGATTGTGCAAAACTTCGTGTAACCGAGACTATTATATGTTTATCTACTGTATTTAAATATGTGGGCGACATCGAACAGTTTTAGAATTTCATGTTTCTAAGTAAAATGAAATTTGTTTAATTTTTTACAGCTACCTTCTCATTGTTTGGGAGTTGATTGCTGTGTAGTTTGTAAGATTTCTCTAATAATTTGTTAATTATCATAATTTAAAGATTTTGTTGATCCAAAATGAATTTGACCAGAGAATATTTCTGTACTATGATTTTTTGCCTTTAAATCGTCATTAATGCCTAAACAATGTGAAAATCGTAGAAATGTATTTGGCGAAAAATGCCTATCTAAGGCAACAGTTTATAATTGGTACAGCGAACTCAAAAGCGATCGGGTTTTTCTTAGTGATGAATTTCTAGAAGGACGCCCAGGAATTCCTTTTACTCACGAAGAAATTGCCACTGTTCGTGCTGTTTGGAGATCAACCGATATCTCATGAATTTATTCGGGCGCCATTGTGTATTGCTACCAGTCAAATCCAAAACATTTTTAATCAACATTTAGGCGTGGGAAAACTATAACAGAGGATACTATAGCAGAGTACACGAAGAAACATATGGTGAAATCATAAGGGACGATAGGGAGAAAGAATAAAAAAGGTAGCTACATCTTGCAGAAAAGAATAATTCGTTACTGAACGATGATATTTGTACCAGTGCTTTCTAGATCATTAGAAAAAAGTTCATAGTTGATATTAAAAGCCTAATATTCCAGTTGAACATTGCGCACCGCATGTAAACTTTACGCAGTGAAAGCAGCGCTGAAAGTGAGAAAGGGGGAGACGACAAAGCGAGCGAGACAAGCGTAAGGAAAGAGCAAGTGGAGGTTTGTACCGAGGTCAGTTTTTTGTAGTAGCATTTTGCATCTTGTACAGCCGCTTCCAAATGTTTTCCGACGCATGCCGGACTCGCCGTGGAGACATAAGGGGTAAAGGTTATCGAGTAGTCAGTCCAGGCCAGAGCCGTCTCTAGTTGTTCACCTGTCTCATGAGTAGGTTGCGGATTTTGCAAGCAGTTTTCTTCAGGTTGTCCACATTATTATTATTATTATTATTATTATTATTATTATTATTGTTATTATTATTATTATTATTATTATTATTATTATTATTATTATTATTATTATTATTATTATTATTATTATTATTATTATTATTATTATTATTATTATTATTATTATTATTATTATTATTATTATTTATTATTATTATTATTATTATTATTATTATTATTATTATTATTATTATTATTATTATTATTATTATTATTATTATTATTATTATCATTATTATTATCATTATTATCATTATTATCATTATCATTATTATCATTATTATCATTATTATTATCATGATTATCATTATTATCATTATTATCATTATCATTATTATCATTATTATCATTATTATCATTATTATCATGATTATCATGATTATCATTATTATCATTATTATTATCATTATTATTATTATTATTATTATTTTTATCATTATCATTATTATTATCATTATTATTGTTGTTAACATTTATTACACTCGTTATCTGTTTAAAAACATTTTAATAATGTTTCTAAAACAACAGCAGTACCACAAAATGTCAACATTAATTTGTTTAAAGACCTGGGGAAAGGATGGGCAGATTTCTTTTGTTTGGACAGAATTAGTAGAAGAAACTAATTCGTTTCTTGTTTCCTCAACAGAAACTATCCCGCCTGCCTCACCTTAGACGACTGCATGCGAATGTAAGCAAACACGTGCGATAGGCTCAACTACTCGATAACAAAATTCTCCTTCCGTTTCTCCTCAGCACCTCTCGCCCATCGGAAAACATTTGAAGCCGGCTATACCGTGTGATGACAGGTGCATGTACTCTGAGGGGCCCTGACTTAGGCCTACGAAGGTCCGACGGATCCGTATTGCTTGTATGAAATTGGTTGCTTGATTTTTTTTTTTTTTTTTTTTTTTTTTTTTCATATTGCTACTATAGCATTAGAAGATCGGCGTACAAGTACTGCAGATTGGTGCACAAAAGTCTGTTTACTGCAGTTTTGAAAAGGTTTATGAAAAACACCCAAAGGAAAATTAATTTTACATCATGTCAATGCATCATCGCATACAGCAAAATTAACAACTAAATATCTGGTTGCCCTAAAAGTCAGCACCATGGATCGTCTACCATACAGCCCTGAACTAGCACCTTGTGATTTCTCTTTGCTTTTAAAAATTAAAGATAAAATACTTGGAATCACCTTTTCGTCATCAGATCATGAAGCAGTGCAACATTGTGAACTTCAGGAAGAGTGGCATCATTGATTTAAGGATTGGTTTCATTGAAAGCAAAAATATTTTGAAAAACAATGAAAACATTAAAAATTTTTAAAATTAATGCTTGTTTGACTTTCTAAAATGTATAAATTTACATTTAAGGTACTGATTTATTTTATACTAATCAAAATAAATTGGGAGTTTGTTGCAAAATAATACTTTTTATATTGCTCTGAGAATTTAACAATTGGCGGATTGTCTGATAGCTTACTCACACTTCTTAAATATTTAGCTATATGTACGGTCCGGAAGTTCATGCCCTAAAAAACGATGAAACATGCATGCAAATAAGCTCTAAAAACTTGAAAATATTCCAATACATATGCACTTAAAATACACTCTGTGCAAATATGTTCAAATGAATTAAATTAGGGAAAATACCATTTAATATGAAGCCTGATTTAATGATGTAGCTGGTTCCCTCTGTGAAAATAAAATCACCCTATCATATTTAATTCCATTGTTTCAACTATGGAAATCCAAATAAACTCATTTTCTAGTTTCTCGGATCGTTGATACAGCATTGTCACACAAACGGGTTACTTAAGTTTTGTGTAATGTGCTTTCTTCAGGTATATGATGTGTGGTGGGTATGTTTATTATGACAGTTTCTCAAATTAGGACTAGCAAGTTTCCGAAGCGGTTTATCGGATACTAACAAATGGTTCACATAAATCGGAAGAATGTTGATTTAGTTTGTTCCCTAAACATTCCCCAATTGCTTTTGATTAAGCTCGTTTTCTCGCGTTTTTTCTCTTTTTCTCCAATAATTGCTCGTTTTGCTGAGTTCATGTGTTCGGTAAGTTGAGAGCATTTTCCACTTCCCATGTTTTTTTTTCTCCTGTTTTGTTTGTTTTCCCCTACATGTTCTACAGAGCGATACTGTGCTGTTTGTACAAATCAAGTGACTTTCCCGACGTGTTTACAAGTGGCTCAGTTCGGAGGTTGCAACATTTCTAATCGTGCATTGGAAAGAGACGGTTTCATGCCAAAAAAATTCTAAGTTGACAGAAATATGATGTATCTATTATAAAAACCCAAATCTGGATTTATATATCAACATCAACTTGCAGTTAATAAGCTTATAAACCGATGATTTGTGCACAGAACTCGCCAGAATTGTAATTATGACAGGAAAACATTATGCAAATTAATGAACTTCCGGGCCCTAGTTACGTATATATTCCAAACTAGATTGTCACCTCTTATTCAGCAAAACTATTGCGCTTTTCTGATTGTGTATATTGACCTGTTGAAGATGATGGTGGAAAACTGGAAGTGAACGCGGCAAGCGAAGTGAGCAGAGTCTGGAGAAGAAGATTGTTGTGCCTTAACGGCTACCCTGTGCGCGTCGTAATGTTTAAGAGATGGCCAACTGCCTTACAGGTGCGTGCGTGGTGCTTGTTTTCACCTCTGCAAATGTGATCAGCACAGGGCTTGGAAATTCCATTTTGTAACTTCTAGTTGGACCCAGAAAATCTTACGGGATTCCACAGGAAATACACGTTATTCAGCAAATTACTCCTGAAGCAAGACATTTTAAGTAGAGCAAGTGCTCTGTAAAAGAAAGACGATGCTAATAAATTGATGTTAGGTTTTTCACTATGTAAATTTAAGAATACAGTAGAATCCCGATTACTCGACTCTCAATAACCCGATATTCCGTGTAACTGGATAATCTTTTTCTATTTTTACTTTTTTACCCCTTTTATCGTTAAACTTCAGTGTAATGATTTCTATTATCTGCCATACGGCATGAATAGTATAGGTACATTTTAGTACGCGTATACAGCCTATCGCATTCTTCCTCACAGTGACAAAAGCATTGACCTGTGACATCTAGTCACAACATAAACAGCCGGCAGAACATTGTCACGAAATTAAAAGCTTGCCACTAATAATGTGGATACACAGCACAAACACTTGTTTGGAAGGTTTGAAGGTTTAATGCTTTACCCAGTGCAATGGTATCTTTTAGACGTGACGAATTGCGCAGTGCTTTATGATCAAGTTCACTTTTGTATCCCACCATAGGGATATCGGGTTATCTTTCCGATCTCCATGTAACACACAAATATCGCGGACGGTGCGAGATTAAGTACAGTGCCATCTCGCATCATCAGCAGTGTCTTGTTTATTTCAAAGACGTAAACAGAGACATTTTTTTTAAACCCCGGCGCGACAGCCCACGAGGGGCCAAGGCCTACCGCCCAGCCGCTGCGTCCCCCACCTCTGCCCACTACAGGCGTCATTGGTGAGGTGCAGTACTGGAGGGTGGTACGTGGTCAGCGCCCCGAGCCCTCCCGGCCAGTTATGCGGTCTTCTAGACCTGGGGCCGCTACTTCTCCTTCAAGTAGCTCCTCAATTGGTCCCCCCGGAACCTGACGAGGCTGAGTGCACTCCGTGCCAAACCTCCCAGAGGGGATAAAATCCCCATGCTGGTACCGGGGATCGAACCCGGGTCCTCCGCGCCAGAGGCAAGCGCGCTACCACTGCGCTACGGAGGCGGTCAAACAGAGACATTACCCACAATATAAATTTGCATGATGTCACTCGCTTACATCCTAGTAAGATCATTCGCCACGGATAAGTTAAGCTTCCAGTTACATATTTCTGATTACAGTACAGCTTCCAAGATTTCAGGCTTACTGTTAGTGTTGCAGTAAGTTGTGTCTGTGCTAGTGAAAATGTCGAACGAGAAGAAAAGACAAGTTAACATGACAATGGAAATTAAATTGGATGTGTTAAAGAGACCGGACAAAGAGTAACATATTATTATGCAATTAATCTTAGAATACGTTATACCTTTGTTTCGTATATTGTGCCAGAATACGTATTTATGTAATTTGTAGTATTATGTTATGTGTTATAAATAATAGAGTCATTATTCCGTAAAACTTGACATTTCGCTAATTTGACAGCCTCTCTAACCACATTAGGTCGAGTTATCGGGATTCCACTGTATATTAGTAAATTGTACCCTCCAGTCTTGTTTCACCACATGGTTAATGTATGAAAATAGAGGATCAAGAACGCTTCAAATACTTAATTGCTGAGGGCATTCTTTTTTATTTTTCTTCCTGGAGGGTTCCTGAGGAGTGAGGAGCACGCATCCACCTTAAGAAAGGCAGTGGTGGTGCTTAAGGCCTGTCACTAGCCTTTAGAAAGGCTGTTAGCAGCCTAGGTAGGCTTTCGTTCTTCTGGATGCACGTTTGCCTAAGTAGTAAGTCTAATTATCTAAAGTAAGAAGAATGAAGAGGAAGTGTTTATGACAGCCTAATTCTGGCGTCATAACCGGGGGCTTAAGACTAAACAGTAAAGAGGAAAATATAGAGATAGGAGGAGAGAAACACAGAATATTTACACCAATTTAGCTTAACAAATTGTTAGCTCAGAGACATGCCTTAAGAAAGTGTACATTCTCATACTTTGCAGAACAAAGGGAAATGGTCAGGTGTAGATGGAGTATTCCTAACAACGTTAGCTGAAGCAATGGGGTTCACTGTTATTGTGGTGAAACCGATGCAAGTGCGAGAGTATGTGGGAGCTCTGGAAGCCCTTGTGAATGGTGATGCTGACATGGCATTGAACGGCCGCTTCCTGGAGCAACAGGATGGCGACGTGTCCCTCACTAGACCAGCATATTCTGACCGCCTTTGTGCCGCCGTTCGTCGTGCACCTCGACTGCCACAGTGGAAGACGCTCATGAGGATATTTTCTCTCAGAATGCACGTAGGTAGTCACTTAATGCCTGATCTATCTCTGGACCTCTGGCTATAACTTATGCACCATTTTCTCTTTATTTCAGCGATCGAGCATGACCAATTAGCTTGTATTTCGTTGATGTTTTCTTTCTTAAATCGAGCTTAAAATTAGGCTATGAGATATATAGACAATTTATTTATTTCAATTTCAATTTGCTGCTACAGGGCATTGCCCCAATTATAGCAGCATATGCTATGTATGCTATGTAAATGTACATTCATTCCAAATAATGACATAAAAATAAAACACAAATATTACATTATAAAACGAAAATATATAATGACATATACAAACCATAATGATATGGATTGTTAAATACAGAATAGCTAAAATACATAATGAAAGAAACACAATTGTAAACATCATAAAAAGGTACAAATGACATTCAAAATAACCATAAAATGTAAGCAATACAACACTGCATTACATACTCTGGACTTAACCAGTTACCGAGTGATATATTATATTAATAACTCACCAATAAGTCGCACACATAAGAGAAAGAAACTACTATAGAAATATGCTTTGAAGTTATTTTTTATATGTATGATACGAAGTGCTACGATCCAAATCATAATTATTACTAAGGCCAATGTAATGAGATACCGTCTTTGTAAGCGGATAATTTAGATTTGTTATAGGAGAATAAGCAATGTGATCTGAGGTTTGAGTGTCTGGTGTTTAACTTTATTTCTTGTAAGAATGTACTATTATCTATAATACCATTAATTACTTTGTAAAGGAATAATTGTTGTATTTTCCAACGATCTTCTAATGGCATTGTTCTAAATGTTTTTATCAGCTCAGTATACTTCATGTATTTAGGATAAATCCCGAAATGTTTATAATATAATCGTTTTAAAAATTTATTCTGTACTCTTTCGATTCGTGCTATATAAGATTTGCAGTGTGGCGACCAGATTAGACAGCAATATTCCAATTTGGATCTAACAAAACTATTAAAAGACACAGGACAGAATCTATATTTTGGAAGTGTGCACCATTTCTAATTATGAATCCTATGCTTTTAAAGGCCTGATTAACTACACTATCAATGTGCATCTTAAAGGACAAATTTTCATTAAAATTCCAGATCTTTAACGGATTTAGCGATATTCAATTTATTATTGTTCATTGTATACTGAGCATAAGTAGTATTGTTACATTTAGTATATTTAACAACGAAACATTTTTTACGTTAAATAGTATATGGTTTTGTTCACTCCAATGTACAATGTTGTTTATATCTGTTTGTAACATTTTGCAGTCACTATTATTTCCTATCACCTTATATAATTTAAGGTCATCCGTATATAATAGCATTTGATAAGTCATTAATAAATAAAAGAAAGCATAATGGCTCTAGGTTTGATCCTTGAGGAACACCGATTTTACAACATAAGTATGTGACATGTAACGTTTATATATAACAAATTGTTGTCTGTTTAATAAATGTGATGAAGTCAGCTTAAGCAACTGCTCAGAGAAACCAAACATGGAAAGCTTTAAAAGCAACAGTTTATGATTAATTTTATCAAATGCTCTAGAAAAGTCAGTATATACAGTGTCAACTTCTAGGTGATTGTCGATTGCGTTAGTTACATATTGTGTAAAGTTGACAAGATTAGTTAAAGTATACCTAGTCGGAAAGAAACCATGCTGATAGTCAGAAATATACATTTAACATGAAAAAATATACGCTTATATAAGATTTGTTCAAAAACTTTAGCAGAAGCTGATAAAATTGCAATTGGTCTATAGTTTTTTTTTTTATTTTGAAGGGGCTGCCTGATTTATGTATAGGACACACTTTGGTTATTTTCCAGAGGTCTGGAAATGTCTGAGATTTAATAATGGTATTATGTAATAAACATAAGTATACGAGAAAAGTGTTTCCTTACCCTGTCTAGCTGTTAGCAAGTGTGGGCGTAACGTTGGTAGTGGGATAGAGATTTTTGCCACATTGAACTCTTGAGCCACTGTACGGGTTATAATCATGTGTTCCATTTTATGTGTATGCCCAATTTTACCCTGTGTTAGGGTTAAGACAAATAGGTAAATATCACGTAGCAGGAAAATCAAGAAATACCTTGTTTCAATATAACCAATTATCTAATTTCTGCTGCGAGAGGTTATTGCCACATACCCTTACTAGGATTGTATGGAAATTCATGGGAATTAACTACGCGCGTCAGAGTTTTGCGACCTTAACCCCAAAACATCAGCTTATTGCTGGTGTTTTTAAATACACAAGCCGTGTGTGGGCAATGTTTAAGAGGTTGAATCAGAAACTGAAAAATTCAATGCCATAGCCGGGTTTTGAACCACGGATCTTCCGCTTATCGAGCGACTGCTTTAACCACTAAGCTACCATGGCCAACTTGCGAGTACGACATTAAATTCTCCAGCTGATTCCTAGTAAGCTTGTTGGCATAAATAAATAATAATTACCATCTAAATAAAGGTTACTTAAACCCGGGACATAAAGTACTTACAATTGTAAGTCGCCCTTGGGGTGTTTATCTATGATGTGAGATTCCCCTGTGGTTAACCGGGAAAAAGTATGAATCAGCTGGGGAATTTAATATCGTACTGGCAAGTTGGCCATGGTAGCTTAGTATTTAAAGCAGCCACTCGATAAGCGGAATATCCGTCGTTCGAATCCCGGCAATGGCATTGAATTTTTCAGTTTCTGATTCGACCTCTTAATTTATAAGAGATTTTCTGTCTTACATTTCAACTTTGATAGCATATACAGGATGTTAATGAACTACACCGAAATATTTTCAGAGCAAGTGAAGATCTCTGAAACAAGGAATTTGGGACAGGAGTATTATGGCCTGTTGGTTCAAATGTGGAAGTTACGGCTATAAGTTTCTAAAGTGCCAGTACGCCACTGCTAATGATGATATCACTTGACTGCACAACACATGAAAATGAAGAGACGGTTGGAGCACTCCCTCTGGCGCAATGGTTATGGCATTAGCTTTCAAATGAAAGGTAAACGGGTTCGCGTCTTTTTCCCTTTATCTTTTTTTTTTCCATTTTTTTTTAATATTTTGTCTAGGGTTTTAATTACTGTACAATCCATTTTACAGAGTAATTTCACCTTGTGAGTGCAATTAATTACAATTCCTTCTAACAAAGATTGAATCCTGCTTAATACTCTCACATGTTGTACGTCTAAATGGGAGGAGGTTTAAAGGGTGAACGAAGTTACATATATTGAATAGTAAATGCAACTCTTTACGTCAGGTTTAAAGTAACTGCCTATTGTAATTTATGACGAAGAAGAAAAAAAAATTAGCCACATGACAGCAGCGGAACCAATAACCTCTGGAACAACAGCTTTCGGCGTTACGGGTTGGGCCACCAGAACAGTTATTCACACACTACTAGAGTAGGCTATTGATGCAACAAGGCAGTTAATCGCTGTTCAGTGTCGCACTGGCAAGTGATTAGTTCGAGATTTGAGATATCTTTGAGGCATGAAATCTTGAGAACGCCAATAACGAACTATTAAGTTTCGATATTTGTATACTCGGGAAGCAGTTTTAAAGACATTCTAATCCAATAATCCCATCCACCTTGTTTAAACACCAATTTATCAGCACCTGATGCCAATTAGGTTTAACACAATTAACTGCGTTATGTTAAGCCGCAGACCATGCATTGCCTATCTCAACTTGCTTATATTAGTCACATCTACAATCGCTGAAATTATTTCGGTGTAGTTCTTTAACACCCGGTATAGGTATAGACAGTTGCATATTCTCAGCTTATGCTACTTATGTGTATAACTAGGTGAGTAAATTTTATTTGTGTAAATATATCCGTTTTAATGAATACAAGCATAGACCAGTAAGCTTATGATGGAGAAATATTTAGAATCTTTACGAAGCGCTTTCCCTATGGAACACCATGTTACAAGAGTTACCAATTTTTCTGTATTCACTTCACTGTCTTGTTCTGCAACTGATTTTAAATTTCCTGATTTAGATTCTTCTGTTGGTGCTTACCATCTTGGTGACCTGCACATGGTACCTGTTACACAGACCTAATGCCTTTCTTACCACTCTGCAAATCTTCTTAGGACATTCGCTCCATCCAGTTCCTTCATCTTGGTCTCAGCGGACTTTACTCATCACCTGTGCTTTCTCTGCAGTCGTAATCGTCGCAGCATATCAGGTAATAAATCAAGAGATAATTGCATTAACTGAGTGCAGAAAGACAAACATAATGCCTACGTACGCGTTCTTTTTGTTTCCAAATGTCATAATGCACCCATCCATAAGGTGTATTCAATCATTGTCTCATTCTTTCCCTTCGGAAATATATAGGTGTCTCAAAAACACCGACAAGAGTTTCAAGAAAGAAACTCTGTCCGGAAATGCACGGTTGGACGCTGGAGTGGATCGAAGTGTGAGATGGCTGTACGTTCACATTTTGTCAATAAACCCAACACCGACCTGTCTACATTACAAATAGGCTTCGAACTGTGTACCTCCTGCCTCATTACAGTGCCTACATCGGCAGTGCAGAGCCTCACGCACAGGCCCAATATGTGCGGTTGTCTTTGAAGATTTTCATCACTTTATGGACTCGAGCCATAAGGTCCTCCGCTGACGTTACAGGAGTGCCATGCACCATATTCTTCATACAACTCTACAGAGAATGGTTGAGAGGTGTCAGATCTCGAAACCGTTCTGGTCGTGGAATTGGTCCATATCAATCCATCGATTTGGATATGCAACTTGAGGTGATTACGCACACTTACATCAAAGTGTGCTGGAGCTCCGTTGTGTTGCAGCCACATTACTTGCCAACAATTTACTGCCACTACATCGAAAAGGATAGGAAAAACATCTCTAATAAATGTGAGGTAGATCGGTCCTGTTGGTCCAATTACTAAACGCTTGCATACTTTCCGTATTAAGACGCAAAAACGAATCGGAACGCATTGACTTCCGCATTCTCTAGCGCCCAAACCGTGAATTTTCGGGCAGCGGTTCCTTCTTGAAAACGGATCAGTTTGCAATCCCGCCCAACATATTAAGCTTTGTCAGTGTTTTTGGGACATCTTGTATAAGCACATTCAAGTGCTGTATATAAAAGGACACTTACTTTTAAGGTTTCATTCCGTGCACTTCGTTTAAGTGGCACAGGCATGCTCTATAAAGGCAAGGGCTTACTTGTCTGTGCACCGGCAAAAAGAAAAAGAAAAAATCTGATATGTTGCACTCACATCACTTTCTCTACTCTTGTACTAAGCATTCTTACAAACTCTAATTTTTATATCTTCTTCGTGTTAGTTAAGATAAACATTTTTACAAATTATCTTATTGCTTATTTCCTTGTAGGTGCAAGGAGAATGTTAGAATACAGTAGGCTTTTTGCGATAGTCAAATGTTTTAAAGCTTTGAGATTCTGTTGTCTTTGCACACTTAACATATAAAAAAAATGAACAACGATTATCCATTTCACGAAAGTTCCAAGTTTTCCGAAAGTCACACACATAACAAGGAATATCTCCCAAATGGTTCACCCTACAAGAAAATTTATTCAGACATAAATTGTGTAGTTTAGCAAAATGTTGAAAAATGTCCCATGCAAAGGGTAGTTTAGGCTGGGGCTATTTTCTTCAAAATCTTCGTGTCGCATCCTTGAATGACATTAAACTTAAATAACAACTTTGGTTTTTAACCGACTTTTCGTTTTTTGAGTTATGCTGTCCACAGACACACAGACACACACACGGACCTTTTTTGGATTCAGGGGTCCTCAAAACATATATTTCCAGTGAAATCTCGACATCGAATTTTGGGTGGAATACAATACCAGTAGAGAAAGTAAAAAAGACATTCTTCATATTAAGTTAAATATATCCACGTATTCCCACTGGGGGCATATAGCTCAGGGCTGGGGACCTGGTACTCACTGAACGCAGCCTGCTTACGGTCTTGCACTGATAATTATATTTTTAGCAGGTAAAAAAATAATGGTCGCTCAAGCTAACCTAGGCCTGAAATAGCTGAGGCAGCTTTTCTGACGCGTGCTGATGGCATTTCTGTTACTTGTAGTGTGCTTGCATCCGTATTCATTTTACGGTAATGGGGAGACTAAGCCAGCGAAGCAGATCGTACAGCAGAAACTTAACTTACGTGATAGCAGAGAGAAAAAGGAAGTGTAATCGCTCAGCATTTAACACAGGGAATGCGTGCCACCGTGGAAGGTGTGCAAAACTTCGGCGCGACGATCGTTTTGCTAACTTTTTTCCCTACTTATGTGTGTGTTTGCATGGAGAACGCTTTTTTGTAGCTTCGAGTGAGGTTATTTAAAGGCCAGACTAAAGTCCAATTCCACCAATGTTAAATTTTACATCCTAAATTTTCTCTGAAACGATTTAAGATATCAGAATGAAAGTTTTAATGGGTAGATGCACGCCTTCTTGCTTCACTGATGTATTTTTATACAATCCTAGTTAAGTTTTTTTTTTTAAAGGAAATATAGGATGTTGTTTTAATTGTACTATATTTTGATTCGAATTTATCAGCAACTGCTGATTTTATTTAAACAGTAACCATCATATACATGCTTAGGTTTTCAAGGCCGGCGTTAATCCAAAAGAAAACGTCTCCTATCTCCAATAGGAGATGATTCAGATTCAGATTATTTTTATTCAGATTTTGTGTGGTGCTGGTACATGGGGCCCAGCGTACAGACTTAAATTGGCATGTTTTATACAATTATTTACATTTACATCAAGTATGTACATCGGGTTTTTAGGTAACCCATACAGTGACCCTCTTTGGGTCACCGAGAACAGTTCCCATCTGTATAGTTCTTGGTTGTGTTTTTGTATGTTTTGTTTTTGTCCTTTTTCTCTTGCTTCTATATACATATATTTACACACATGCACTCCCGCATTCACTCTGGCATATCAGAAGAGATGCCCTCATACACGCACACACACACACACACGCACACACACGCCCACGCACACACACACACACACACGCACAGTGGGCACTTTAATTGGGCGTCCCCCTCGCACATATTTGCTGGGCACACGAAACTATGCGTTCCAGCATGTTATAATAAACACTATATACACACGTTATATACACTATGTTCACTCCGCGGTTTTCCTGGGCGGGCAGGGTGCAGCTCCTGACTGGTCCCCTTCAACTTCAACTTCAACTTATTTATTATGGTGATTGATTTTTGCTTTTGTGTTCAAAAACCCATACAGTGGGCAGCTTTAGCCCACCGAGAACAGTTTTAATGCGTATTCTCAGTTTTTTGTGTTTGTCTGTTTTTGATAGTTTTTTTTTTTTTTTTTTTTTTTTTTTTTTTTTTTTTTTTAATTTATATACACGGATATATACACGCACTTACTCCTGGGCATACCACACACATGTCCCATCACACGCACACACACGCACACACACGCACACACACACACACGCTCGTATATACATATTTACACACACTCCACTATATACACTTCACTATGTACAGTTTTTCCGCAGTTTTCCTGTGCGGACCAGGTTGCAGCTCCTGACTGGTTCCCTGGGATGCAGGCCTCTGAGGTAGCGTGTGTGCGGCCTAGGGCCCTTCTTTGCGTGGACGCACATCAGTCGGTGAGCCGAACCACGTCTAAAACATCTTGATTCTAGCGTGTTTCCGATGCTTCGGCTCACCTTTGCCAATATTGGCAATGACGTAATTGTCATGTTTTCTGATGCGCGCCCACGCGAAGGTGGCTCTTTTCGCTATTGCCTCGGGAATGGATAGGATCTGGGTTTCCTGGTGAAGGGTTCGGTTAGTGGTTAGGATGGGAGCAGAGAGGATTTTCCGGAGGGAGAGGTTTTGGAGGGTTTGGATGGTCTTCAGGGCGGTTTTTGAGGCATTTGCCCAGGCCACACACGCGTATAGAACCACTGACAAAATAAAAGCTTTATACAGTACGAGTTTGGACTTCAATTGCAGCTGTTTACTGCGGAAGATGGGGGCGCATAACTTTAGCCGCTGTCTGCCTTTGTTGGCGCTATTGTTTATGTGGGAGGACCAGCACATTGTGCGGTCCAAGGTAACCCCTAAATATTTCACTTGCCGACGACAATGCAATATTTGACCACCGACCGTTAAGTCCATTGCCAAAGTGTGATGCCGCTTAGAGAAATGTATCAGCTGGCATTTGTTAGGATTAATTTTGATTTTCCAATCATGTTGCCATGAGAGGAAGTTGTTAACATAACGTTGCATTTCTGCAAGGCCGAAACGTGGATTTCTATGGTGATTGTATATTGCAGTGTCGTCAGCATACATGGCTACCTTACATCTGGCGTCCACTGGGAAATCGTTAGTGAATAATATGTACAGGAAGGGTGACATGATTGCCCCTTGTGGGACGCCAGCCCGCATCACTCTCTCCCGTGAGGAGGAGCGGCCCACTTGGACGTAGAACTTCCGTTTTTCTAAAAAATTGTGCAGCAAGTACAGATAATTTTGAAGAGCCGGGAAATTGTGGTGCAGTTTGTAAATAAGGCCATTGTGCCAGCACCGGTCGAATGCGGCTTCTACGTCCAGAAATAGCGCCAACGTTGAAGCCTCATTGTTAAATTGCTCTGTTACGTCATCTGTTAGTCTGAGAAGCTGTAACTCAGTAGAATGTCCTTTTCGAAAGCCAAACTGTGAATTTGAGAGTTCATGTGATTCCGAAACATGTTTTTGAAGTCGAGAAAGTATAAGTTTTTCGAGCAATTTACCAATAGTAGACAAGAGACTAATGGGGTGGTAGTTTTGCGGTTGTCTGGTGCTTTTTCCTTGCTTTGGGAGCATAATTACCTTGGCTCGTTTCCAAGTAGAGGGGAAATAGCCTTGCTGCAAACAGGCGTTAAATATTTTGGTCAGTTGCACCAGGGCTTTTCTCGGGAGATGCTTAAGTTCCTCATTAGTCACTTTGTCTGGGCCGGCAGCTTTCCCATTAGGTAATTTCCTAATGAGCTTGTAAACTTCCTGCGGTGTTGTTAGGGGTAGTTGTTGCTCTTGCTTCTGCGCCACCCAGGTTTGTACCCATGTCTGTACCTCCCGTTCTATATCACGGTTGGTAACTGGGTTTTCGCTGAATCTATCTTCAAGACAGTCAGCGAAAACCTCGGCTTTCTCCTCTTCGGAGAAGTGCAGGCCACCTTGAGTGTGCAGCGCCTCAGTTGCGGAGTTGACGCCCGTGGAGACTTTAAATGCCTTTAATAATTTCCACAAGGAAGAGTCCGAATGGGTGGTACTCAGCATTTTGTTTTCCCACTGTTCAGTTTTGTTGATTTTAATTTGATGCCGAATGATGTTGCGTAACCATTTTGCTAGCATTTTGTATTCAGGCTGACGGGTATACCGCCACAGTCTTGTCAAGCGTCGTCTCCGCGCAATGAGTTGCTCTACCTCGGGGTACGTGCAAAAACCGGGTGGTCTTGTGGTGTAAGTGGTAGCGCTTCTCTTGGCCGTGTGTAGCGAGGCAGTGAAGTTTTCAATGGCGACATGTATGTCTGCCTCGCTATAGTATGACAGCCTGGGTTGCGCCATCCTGTGCATTTCCATGGTGAACTTATTCCAGTTGGTCTCAGCCCTCCTTCGAGGGCCAGAGGCACCGGCTGAAATGCCACCCTGTATGTCGAAATGCACGGGAAGGTGGTCGGAGTCCAGGCTGTGATACACTGTAAAGTTAGTTAAAGGTGTCGCATTTTTGGTTAATACGAAGTCCAAACTTTCGGGGTCGAAATGTCCCGATCTGTGCCAAAATGTGGGATCTGGGAGATGGTGTACCTCTAAGTCGTCATTTTCAGTTATAAGTTCAACCAGGAGATTTCCGGCCGCGTTTGCTCGGCGAGAAAACCACCAGGGGTGCCGGGCATTGAAATCTCCTGCAATTATAACGTGCTCCTCTAAAGCGAGGATTTGTTCGAGGTCACGTATGAAATCCGCCGAGTTGGGGGGCCGATAAAGCGCTACCAGCATAACCGTTTGATTATTTACACGTGTTTTAAGTGCTGTGCACTCTAACGCTGCCATTACAGGTAGCGTAACAGAAGCATGAGCAATAGTGTTTTTGAGTAAAATAGCAGTCCCTCCCCCCTGTCTGCCAATTCTGTCATTCCGAAAGATTTGATACCCCTGGAGCTTAAAAGTGTGCTCCTGCTGTAATTTAGTTTCGCAAATGAATGCGACATCAATTTTGTTACGCCGCAGGTAATTTTCAAGTTCGTGTTGCTTCCTGTGGATGCCATCTGCATTCCACAGGAGTGCGCGACTTAAAGTTATGCCTCCCCTTGAAGTTGCCATTTACTCGACGAGAGTGGTGACCAAACATATGATGGCTTCTAGCTTCTCCATGGTACTGTTGCAGCTTTTTAATCTTGCGATTATGGGCCGCAACTTTGTTAGTAGTACTGGGAGGTTTAAGTCCTTGAAGAGGCTGAAAATTTCTTTCAAACCTCCCAGGTCACTGGTGGGTGCCTCTGAGGGCTGGGGTTGTGGAGGGGGGCCATTTGGTGGTTGCACGGGTGCATTTATCCCTCCGGCGGCACCTGCAAAAGAGGTGCCTTTTTGGACCAGGGCCGGGTAGAGGATGGGGCGTGGCCCTGGTTGAGTACCAGGAGAGTTCCTGGCTGCGGCGGCCAGTTGGCGGCGATGACGTTCCATTTTGAAGGTCTCGCACCCCCTATAGCTGGCAGGATGCGCCTCCCCACAGTTGGCACAGTGGGGTACAACGTCTTCCTTGGCCTTTCTCGGGCAGTCAGCTAGGCGGTGGAGGTCACCGCAAAGGACACACCGGGAGGTCATGTTGCACATTTGAAATGTATGTCCTAACTGTTGGCAATTGTAGCATTGGGTTATACTTTGGGAGGTTTTGAGGACCTCCACGGTGACCATCATGTGGCACACCTCTCTTTCCTGCAAAAGCTTTTGATTCTCAGTTGTTCTAGACAAGCTTACCTGAAAATTTGGTAGAGGCCTGCCGCGGGAAACCATCTGTCTAACTTGCACGCCGGTGTATCCCTTGAGTTCCAGGTCCTCTTTGACGAAGTCCGCTTGCAGATCCGCAGGCAGGCGTTTAATGACGTATCGCAGAGGCTGGTCACTTCGGGGTGTAAAACTGTAGTTTTCCACACCGGCGTGTGTCAGGAGCTGCATGGTGGGGATGGCGTCTTGCTTTCTCAGGAGGAAGAGTTTTAGACAGTCCCTCGTTGTTTGCAGCTTGTAAAGTCCGTTTGGTAGTGAGTTCTTAAGTGTTTGGAGCACCTTCACCGCCTGGCGGACATCCGGGATGATGATCCTCGACGGCTTTTGGTTCTCCGTATCCTGTGTGCTGGGTGTTGTTGTTGTTGTTGTTGCGGAGGAGGTACCTGGCATTGATGGGTGTGGGTGGGGAGTAGGGCGGGTTTTTGAAGGTGTTTTTTGGTGGATTGGGATTTTTGGTTTCTGTAGCTGTGGGATGGGATTGTGCGTGGGTGTGGGTAGTGCCGGGTATTCTGTATCCTCGCGTTCTGCTGTCTGTAGAGGCGCGAAGGAGTTGCGTAGAGTGAGGGGGTGGGGCGGTGTCGTCTGCCGTAGTTGTCTCTTGTTGGTTACGGACTGACCGGGTCGTTCACCTTCAGAATCGCTACCGGTGTCCCGCGTCCGCATCTTCTTCGGGGCGGCTAGCTTCCACCCCTCACTTTGCTTTACAAGCTCCCTCTTTTTGAGCGCATATTCCCTATAGCAGAACGCGAGGTCCTGCGTGAACTTTGAGAATTTCGTCGAGTCTGCTTCTAAATTTGATAAAATGTTGGTGTAATAAGTGATTTCATTCTGAATGTCTTCAACTTCTTTCTTTAGCTGCTCGAGGGAACGTGCCTTACGCTCTTCCTCCTTTGTCTGCTGTTCGTCGTCTGTCAATGTACGCGGTGAGGGCCGGATTTGCGCTGGTGCTGCTGTGGTGGCTGAATCTGCAAGTAGAGGTTCTGGCACGCCGCTCTCGGCCAGACTGTTGTGAGCGGTCGGTCCGGCAGCATGTGTTATTCCTGATGCCATTGTTTCACTTTCACTTTCACCTTAAGCGCGTGGGTACGCCAAGGGCGCCCCGCGCGATACACAGAATTAAAACTTACACTAAATATTGCGTCACTGCCACTGTACTGATAATAAATAAACACTAGTTGATTAAAAATGTATGTACAAAAAGACGGAGGTTACTTATATATTTACTAAATACACCACTGTTTCACAGTTCACTTGAAAAAGCACCATTGTATCACTGTACATTAACATTACAAAACACTATATACACGTCTATAAATCCTCTCGGGAATAACTACGCGATATAGTCATACACTTCCGTATGATGTGAAAATCCTCCCGGGAATAACTACGCGATATAGTCATACACTTCCGTATGATGTGAAAATCCTCCCGGGAATACTACAGGAAAATGTGCCGGTAGCTACACTTTGATATCCACCGGGAATACATCGGCAAAGTGGAGCTACGATATACGGTGATGGCCGTGTACTTTCCCGGTCACTGGCGGGCCGGTTGCCGCGCTCTCGAGACTCGCGCTTACTAGTCGGACCGCTCTATCAGCCTGCTCTCGTCTAGTCGACTCGCCTCTCTCTGACCTGGTCCCCTGGGGTGCGGGCCTCTGAGGTAGCGTGTGTGCGACCTGGGGCCTGTGTTTGCGTAGACGCGCATCAGTCGGTGAGCCGAGTAACGTCTAAAACATTTTAATGCGTGCATGCTTCCGATGCTTCGGCTCACCTTTGCCAATATTGGCAATGACGTAATTGTCGTGGTTTCTGATGCGCGCCCACGCGACAGTGGCTCTTTTCGTTATTGCCTCGGGAATGGATGGGATCTGGGTTTCCTGGTGAAGGGTTTGATTAGTGGTTAGGATGGGAGCAGAGAGGATTTTCCGGAGGGAGAGGTTTTGGAGGGTTTGGATGGTCTTCAGGGCGGTTTTTGAGGCGTTTGCCCAGGCCACACACGCGTATAGAACCACTGACACGATGAAAGCTTTATACTGGACGAGGTCATTCTCTGAAGATGCCCAACGCAGTCTTGGGTGAAGCGCCAGAAAATTAATCGACTGGACCACGGCCTACAAGCCCGAGTCTACCATCTATTGTAGTAACCATTATGTTATTGACACCAAGTTAGGATTGTAATATCATTAGGGGTTGTTTCCTAATCCGAAAACTTAATTTAGCTACCTTCACTAGTTTCTGTGACAACATGTCAAACGTTACAAAAAATGTCGTTCACAGTAAAAGTTGTTCAAATAAACAATTGCAGGAAACAATCTCGGGTATATTTGCAAATAAGATTCTAATATGTCACACTCACATGATTTTCTCTACACCTTCAACAAAACATGTTTGAAAATACTTTCACATAAGGCAAAATAAACATTTGGATGAACGGTTTTACCACACATTTGCTTGTAGATACAATTGGAATATGAGAATATAGGAAGCTTTAAGAGATAGTCAATTCTTTAAAAAACTGGTCACTATGTGATGCATGGCCAGGAGAAGAAAAAATTGGGGAAATGAATGAGTCCACAAAAATATATTTGAAAAACTTTTTATTTTAACTAGATCTGCAGGTTTTGAAAATCTAACATCTAAATATTGGGAAGCCAGAAGAATTGTTTCTTCATTAACTCCAGAGCATTACACACACACACACACACACACACACACACACACACACACACACACACACACACATACACACACATACACACACAGTCACACACAGTCACACACACGTACACACACATACACACACAAACACACACATACACACATACACACACAAACACACACATACACATACACACACAGTCACATACACACACATACACACATACACACAGTCACATACACACATACACACACAAACACACACACATACACATACACACATACACACATACACACACATACACACATACACACATACACACATACACACAAACACACACATACACACACAAACACATACATACACACAAACACACACATACACACATACACACATACACACATACGCACACACACATACACACATACACACAAACACATACACACATACACACATACACACAAACACACACACATACACACACAAATACACACACATACACACAAACACACACATACAGACATACACACATACACACACATACACACATACACACAAACACACACATACACACATACACACAAACACACACACATACACACACAAACACACACACATACACACACATACACACATACACAATCCAAGTATTGAATGTTTGGATGGAATGCAATGCGTTCTGTACCTACTATGTACGTGATAGAGAAAATAGAAATTAATTGTTACGCAATCCTCAGCCGCAATTCCAAGTTCTTCTTCTTTTTCTTTTCTTCTTCTTCTTCTTCTTCTTCTTCTTCTTCTTCTTCATGCTGTACTTAGGATCAATGGAATGCCATAACACGTATTAGAGTGTGCCAGACTGATGTCTTTAGTTGAAATTTAATTTATTACCTTATACTTAATCGGAAAGTAAATCTTTTGAACTTTCGACTCCTCTTTGAACATAAACGTAGTCAGTATGATTTTCGATAGGTGGCATTAGTAGTGTAACTTCCTGTGCCATCAGCTGGAAGAATGTGTTGAAAGATGACCTTAGCAGTCTTCGTTTACCACATATTTTGTTTCTATTAATGTTGTTCACTCTGTAGGAAGAAGTATTAGTCATTGTACTGAAATATGCTACCTGGATTTGTCTAGCGGCTGAAGAAAACCATGGCAAAGTCCCGCAGACTGATAGCTACACGCAATTTGAGCTCCAGATATCCCGAGTCGGACCATAGTCGCTAGTGCTTGAGCTATACCGTAGGATTATTCTTTAAAGGCGAATATTGGTTATTTGAATGGTATATATTTCTGAAGAAATGTTACTTCGAAGGATGGTTCCAGAAGTCCAGACTGTGTTCAAATAAGAGCACAATTTGTACAAATAGGTTAGATTTGATTGAGCCAAACTATGTAACAGACCAGTCCCTGGTATCATTTAGTGAAGTGTGAAAATAGAACTCGACTCAAAATGAATAAGAGAGAAATTTGTAGAAGTTGAGCAAGGATCTGTTGAGCAGTTCCGCTTGTACATTGCTTTGTCTGTCTGTCTGTCTGTCTGTCTGTCTGTCCGTCACGGTAGAAATTCCGGCATGTGAGCCGATGGCTTATTGTGCATCAGACCCCGGGAGGACGGATGATATGAAAGTACCTTATACAACTACGGTGGATCCCTAACAGGTGCAGGCAAGTTCTTCAGTCCTGCGGAGTTACAGGATCACCACAGAGAGACCGCCACCACGCAGTTCCGGCCAAGTAAACAGTAACCCCCCCCCCCCGCGCTGGGATGTCGGCTGGCCGATCATAGTGCCTCCCCTCAGCCAAGCACCATATTTCCAGACTGCAAGCACCACCGCAGCACAGCTTGCCGGCGAATCCGCTGACTCTTACAACCTGGAAAGATCGGTTAGAGAGAGTGAACTGAGAGGAAGTGATTCGGGAGATGCAAGGTAAATATCCTTCCCGGCATGTGTATGTGATGGCTTTGATATTCCATTCTGTGTGGATGGCCAGGAAATAAAACAAAACAATGACTTCGTATTTGAGAAAAGTATGTAAGTATTGGAAAAATCAAACCAGTAAGGTGGAATATCTTGGAAATCACAAAGATTTTACAAATTATGTACATTAACGAAATCTACACTTTTTGTTTAGTAAGATTTTGTGTGTCGCCGCGGTTTGCCGGTTATGCAAAAGTTACTCAGAATGAAGTGAACCTCAGAAGCTATTCAAAGTTAATTCAAGATATACATTACATTTGTAATGAAAATATCCTAAACATGGTATTTTGACAAAATCGTTGAGAAAATAAAAATTTTTGAGATTTTTTTTTTCATGTAAAGTATAGTTTATGGCGAGGGATTTTCCTGAAAATCTTCGTGTCGCATCGTTGGAAGAAGCTTAAGATAAATTCCACGTTTGGTATTTAACCAACTTTTCATTTTTGAGTTATTTTGTTCACACACACACACACACACACACACACACACACACACACACACACAAACACACACACACACACACGGACCTTTTTCTGAAAATGTGTATGTGTTCTTTTAGATTCAGGGGTCCTAAAAGTCGAATTTTTGAATGGTGCGGCAGGGAAAGATGCTGACCTGCATCTGTCGTCTTTTGTTGAAATCGTAAGCCCTAAGCATTCTGGCTGTTATCTAAGGATTCCTCGCAGGTGAAGGCTACTTTTGCAATGAATTACTGCCGGATAACTTGTAAAAGGCATTTAATGCTCCAAATAATTGCAACTTTTAAATGCAAACAGTTTATATGAGTCGCAGCTAGCAACACATGTACCTAATTGCATTAATGTAATCTTAGCTTCTCGCCGTCTAAAATTTGTGAAGCTAGAACTTCTGAGTCATATATTTCCCGCAACCCTTCAGTTTGCTGGGTAGCGTGAAGTTGCCTCGGTAGGAAAATGTATCAAAGTGACGTGTGGGAAAATTTCCTCTATATTTAAAGGTTCTGCATATTGTAACGGTATTAAGGGTAATACCGTGTTTAACATAAAATAAATTACCAAAGGCTTGGGAACGGCCAGAGGGGGTACGTTTAATCTTGGAATGGCTGACATCATGGACTCTGACGAAAGCAATAGTCGGCGGTGTAATGAGGGGATTAAGAAAGTTCGGCCTTCAGTCACAGTGAGTGCACAACATCTTCAACTACGGAGCAACGGTTAGCCAGACCTTGCTGGTCTAGAGCTACCAGTAAGGTTTTTTTTTTATACAGATACATGTATTCTGGTTAATCGGTCAAGTCATCGCATGTCGTAACTCCTTAGGCAAGGGCTTTCAGCTAGTGATGTCTACATTAGCAAGAAGAAAGAGTTAACATGATACTGAGTTGGCTAGTAATTACGCGGTGAGTCAAGGGAACCTCATCTTGCCAATTCAGCAGTTCGAAGACAACTGGTTGCATTTAATGGAGGTCAAGGAACCAGCGGCGTATTCTCCGATTGTATCGAGGAACTCTGTCAAGATAAGTACTAACGGAGAGTGTAGCAATTTGTTTACACATTAAATACTTTCGGTCAGGTGTAGGAGCATTCAGGGGCTATAGTATGGTTGTGAAGTAGCTTTTCAATTGGCCCCTCAGGAGCCTCACGAGACTGAGTGCACCCCGGACAGGTCTCCTAGCGGGATAAAATCCCCACACCGGTACCGGGAATCGAACCCGGGTCTCCCTCTTGGTAAGCAGCAGCTTAGGAGACGACCGTTGGTTAAGGTTAAACGGTATGAGAAGTAAATTCGACGGGTTTAGCGTCAATGACTGGTCTGGATTTCTCATTTCGCTTCCGGTTTTCCACATATTATAGACCTATGAGTCTAACGTTTCTCACCTGGCACGGCACTTCGGATGCATATAACTTTTGAGACAATTTTATCTATCTCTGTCTCTTTCTAATGCACCGGCTACCTCGCTCCTTGCGTTTACAGCCACTTGTTCCTCAATGGCTCCAAAGGTTGATTGTAATCCAAACAAATAACAAGGAATATCTCGGAAATGGTTCACTCCGCAAAAAAAAAAAAAAAAAAAAAAAAAAAAAAAAAAAAAAAAAAAAAAAAAAAAAAAAAAAGTTATTTGATATAAATTGTGCGTTTTAAAAAGATAAAAAGATCGGCATTTCTTGTGTATTAAGATTTTGTCTGTCTCTTACGGTGTACCAGTTATGAAAAGGTCATTCAGAAGAAAGACGACTTCTAGTATTATTCCTAGAAAATCTAGCAATGTACATATCTCATTTCGTTTGAAAATATCTTCAACACGTGGTATTTTCATAAAAAACTTTGGAACAATTTTTTTCAAATTTTCATTTTTGAATTATATTGTTCACACACACACACACACACACACACACACACACACACACACACACACACACACACACACACACACACACACATGCACGTTTTTCCAAACAGGTGTTTTTTCTCCTTTTTTAGATTCAGGGAGTGTCAAAATATATATTTCCGGTGAAATCTCGGTATCGAATTTATGGGTGGAATATAATACCTACTTTCGCTACTTACTATACGTAATACGGGAAGTAAAAAAGTCATAGTTTACATTACTTAATGAAATTAATGTAACATAATCCATTTGTTTTAATGCAATCTATCATTTGGTAACCGAGTGAGATGTCTCCACATGTTCGGGAGCTCCTGAGTTCGATTCTCTTCGATCGCCCACTCTTAGTTTGGGGTTGTCATGTTGTTTCCTGGTCGGTAGGGGCTTTATCATTTCCCTTTCATTTCCTTTCCTTCTCATGTATCAGGATTGCTTCTATGTCTCGCGGCCTATTGCGATGCGGGACAGATGACGTGGATGCTTGCGCAAAGAAAAGAGTGCCTACCGTGGACGCTGAAGGGCTTCTGGGTCGACGGATCATTCTACTAGGCAGCACCCAGCAGCATAGAGCTAGGAACATTCAAGGCCAACACAGTGACTGTCTTTCTGAAAGATCTGATCGCTTTAGCCTATTTTATCCTTGTTATACCTACCTAAAACGATACGTGTAATTAAAGTTTGTCTCAATCATCAACAAGCAGATAGAGGAATGAGCTTTGATAAGAATAGTTTGCAAAAAGGGTGTACAGCAAGTCATGTGAATGCAACACATCAGAACATCTATAGAAATGTGAGGTGCATTCTTATCCACAACTATATCTCAAATGAGTCATACTTTATTATTCACTTCGTCACAGCGTCCAAGTTTCCGTGCTACAGAACGTTACACTCCGCACATTTCTTCCTCGATTCTTTCTTCTGCATCCCCTGCAGGCATTTATCTCTCTGTTTAGCCGATTCCTTTGCTATCGGTACCCCTGTTTTATGCGTGCTTCACTCCGTAGTACTTCGCGATATTAAGTCGTACATTCCAAGTATCTAAAGTTCAATTTCAGTACTATCTTATGTGTATAGCAAGTGTATCATCTTTGGTTTTCTTCCAACAAAGTATTTTTCTATTTATTTAAATTTATGCATTTATCTATATCTCAGAAAGGTGTGCTGAAATAATAATTTTCTAACCACAATCAATTATTTCCAGGGCCAGCTAGTTACAATGCTTTCTCGAACGGATTACTTGCCTGATATAGATACCCTCTCCGAACTTGCGCATTCCGGAGTCAACATCGCTACTGGCGCCACCACAATCCTCAATAACACCTTCACCGATGATGGATCAGAGGCGCAGCTACTTCGGGCACGCTTGCGCCTCTTGGTTCGCGATGAAGGTTTGCTGGAGTATCTGGAGCACAGTGAAGAGGCGGAACATATGGCAATACTGACGCGTGAGAGCAGAGCTTTGGAGTATGTCGCTCGACCTGGCAGTCGATTGCATGTAGTGGCTGAATGTGTGCGATACTATCATCTTGCTTATCTAATGCCGCAGGGATCGCCACTACTTCGTCGGGTCGACGTCATCATCAGTCGGCTTGTGGAAGGTGGCCTCTTTGCCAAGTGGAGTAAGTCACCTGTCGGCATCGAGGACCACATAACTAGCGAGAAGGTCTTCACCTTTGAGGACCTTCTTGTAGCCTTTCTGATCCTCGGAGTAGGGCTGTTCCTTGCTTTGCTTACTTTACTGATTGAGCGACATCGTAAACCCTGAAACTCGTAGGTTGGGACGTAAAGAAACAATCAGCAGGGTAGCGATTTTTAGCACTTTGAAATTAGAAATTTAGCATTCTGTGTGTCTATACATTACCAATAGCAATTTAATTAAACTGGCATTTGCGAAGAGCAGTGAAATAAAATGGAAGTAAATTCCTCATTTTGTAAAGTTAATGTAAGACAAAGCAACAAAGTGAAAAAAATGAATTGATACAGTCTAAAGCATAGTGATGAAGATAAATAAACTCTGATGCAAAACCAGAATAAGAAAAAGACAATACACAAAATTTACTCAGATCATACAAGTTTGTAAATGTGTAACAATGTTGAATTAAATCATAGAAATAGCTTAAACTTCTGCTCTGTTATTCCTATTCTACTGTCATTACAACTAGCTGTACTTATTGAAACATTTTCAGCATCTACGCCATAGATAAGATCCCATACACATTTCAGAATTGCTTAAGCAAAATCTGAGTATTTGAGCTTAACGGTCAACAGAATTTGCAGCCTTTCTTTATCATACTGCATAATTTGTACTGAGCACACACACAAACAAGAAGAAAGAAAAGAAAAATTATATAGACACGTATTTAAACTTGGAAAATGGCTCCTTATTTTACTGTCAGTTAAATCTGAAAATCTATTGAGCATGCTTGGTCAGTGGTGACAGGATTACCGACCTCTTGAGGAAGGAACAGAAATGCTTTTCACGTTTTCTTCCACACTACAGCTCAAACTTTTGTTGCACCTTAACAAACATTTTACATAGCTTCATTGTTTGGTTTTACGTTTTCGTTTGAAAGGAGTTCATAAATCACAACGCATATCATATTTAAATCGAATTTGGGTATATTTTTGCATTTTGAGTCAATTTCGCATTTTAACGCATTTTAAAAACACATTAAGCAGTGGCTTACAGGTCGTCAAAAATGAAAATTGAAGAGTACAAGACCTCATCAGGATTTCGCGCTGTATCGCATTTGCGAAAAATCATCATCCCTTATAATCAGGCATTGAGGTAAAATTTAGTTTTAGTATAATTCAGGGCTTTACAGAGATTGTTGTTGTTTTCCTTCTTCCTTGGTTCAACAGTAAGACCACCCCAATGATTCTTCTCCACCTGATTTAATCCCATGGTTCACTTTTACAGCAGCGAACTCCATTTTTCTTCAGTTTCTCTTTTTTTCCATATTGTTACTGATCTTCCCACTGTTTTACTGCACAAAGTGGGTCGGTATCAGTGACCGTTTTACACGGGTTATTATCCTCGATCCTATGCAGATGTCCCAGCCATCTCAATCTGTTGGTCTTAACTTTAGTTACCTATATTTGGATCCTTATACAAGTTGTATAATCCGATATTATATCTGATATGTCAGAGAACCTTTTCACTTAAAGGTCCATAGAAATTTCTTTGCACCTTCTTTTCAAATACATGGGATGTTACAAAAATAGTAGGAACGTTGCTGTGAAAGCGAAACAAGAGGAAATTATTTATTGTCACTTTTACCACATGTTAGTCTATGTCTGACCTCCCCTCCAGTAAATGGACTCTTCTATCAGACTCACAGCGCATGCGCTGTAGAGAGAAAGAGAGGATGTTATTTCCTGTTAATTAGCGCTCTAAGCTGTTGTGTTTCACTATATTTACAATCAGGGACAGCGGTGTTGGCTGAACATTGAATGTGCTGTAGTCGTAATGTCATGACTGTGACGAGGTGGATTAGAGCTTTCAACGAGGAGCGGAGCACATGGCTCGAGTGTTCGTGAAGATGACGTGCAAGCTGTTTCCGCACTACTAGACACCGATCAATGACAAATGATAGGCAGTGTGCGAGTTAGCCCTAGAGATGGAGAACAACCTGAGATCAACATTGCGAAGGAAGTGCCCACATGTTTTGTAGAACCCTCCCACTAGTTTGCAGGATAATGCCCGGGGCGCACACGGCACACCCTGTAGCTTATCGGTACCGTCGCAGGGGGCAGGAAGTGCTTCTCCATCCACAAGTCACCGGAATTAAACCCTTGTGATTATGATTTGACCCCAAAGATGGGGGAACCACTTCGTGACATTCGATTGCGGACAGTTCGAGATTAGGCCGGTTTATTAGGAACATCTGCACAATAGGAGCTGCTACAGGATACTACGACTTCCACATCGCTACCAACGAGTTGTAGTCAATATTGATTACTACATTAAAGGACAGTAAAGGTTTCACAGATGTATCACTTGTATGATAGTAATAATAAATAGTTACCACTATTAAATTTACAGCCTGAGTATAATTAATCCTTCTGTATTTTCTTTACTTGGAGTTCAACTCTCTGGTGCATATGATGGGACAGATCTAACCAGTATTGAGTATAGTCTACTACGGAACCAAAGTTGTGTTTTAATTCACAGTTGCATTTATTAAACATCTTAATTCTTGAACTTATTTCTACTGCTGTGTTATTATCATTTATGATAGCTCCACTATATTAAAATTGTCACATTTTTAAATGTATAACTGTCAATTATGCATTTCCACCTTATCTGTATGCCTGCTACTTTTAGATATTTATTCTCACTTTCTTCGCTGCTTTTTCTAATTTACTATATGCCTCTTTTGCCCCCTCTTACATCTACAAATGCCTGACTCTCTGACTACTTTGAAAGTGCTGTGTTAAAAAGTAGGCATGGTAGAGAAGCATCTTACCACTGTCTTTTGTGTGTCATAAGTTCATAATTTTCTCAGATAATTGATTTTGAATCGAGCAAGATTTTAGCTTCCAGCTACCGATGCAGTCAATGCAAGCAACTGATAGTACAGAAATTAAGTATAGTGCCATCTTGGAAGTGATGCCCATCGTTGCATGCTCTACTCATTAAGATGATACATATATTAATATACTGAACAATGAGGTAATTAAAATGTTATTTCCTAAAATCCAACATAAACACATGTTTAAATTTATTTCAATATGAATTTTAACTCCAGCACAAAGATAGAGTTTGTGTAAGGATTAAACGCTTTTATATTTTTCAATATAAAACTTTTACACGTTTTTGTGATTCTAAGGACAAAATTAAACCCTTTTTAATAACACAGAATCGTTTAATCCAATAAATGTGCTTATTTCTAGCAACATTTGCAACCCTTTCCATAATAGGCCTTGAGAATTTGAAGATAAATCTAAAGAAAATTAAAACGTGGCTTTTGTACTAGGCCAGGTGCAGCTACCCTTCCCCGTCCCCAACCTTTCCTTGTCTTCATTAAGTTCCACGCCTTTTGCCCCGAATTGCAACTGTAAGCAGCAGTACATTGGTCAGTAATTATGCCTCGTGCGTTGCAAGACCCAGTAACACGATAAGAAACTGAGAGGTCACATCAGTGCATATTACTAAATTCGTTGCATGTACAAGCATACTCCCCACGGAAGACAGTGGCTGCCCAAACGCCACCTGGCACCGAGAACAGCAGCTACATGGACAAGTATCCACGCCATCTGCCCGGCACCGCCAACACCACACGCCTGAAAGCACACGTGAAAGATAAGGAAATGTAAAGGAAGGAAATGATGGAAAGGAAATCATGATATGAAGTTAAGCATCCCAGCATTCACCTAAGTAACAAGGGGAAACCACGGAAGCATTTAAGTCAAGAGTACGCGGTCGCCGGGGATCGAATCCGAGACCTCCTGAATGCGAGTTACGCACGTTGCCGCAGCGTCACCTCGCTCGATATGTATATAACGAAGATGCTTTACTTTATACGTTAGAATTTATTGGTGTTATATGTATTCGTATACCTATATACAGTAACTGCACACATTCTACAGCCTAGGTAATCTTCCAACAAGATGGAACACCGCCTCGTTGGGAAATCATTACGAATAGGGATATCTTACTTTAACAGCTGGTTGCTTGCGACGGTGAACTCCTCGTTCACCAGGCATTATTCCATCAGAATGTCCCCCCTGTGGGGCTTTGTCAATTACATTGTGCAAGGTGCCAGAGCCCAGCAACTTACGTGATCGCGTTGTGGAAGCAGAAGCAACTATCAGATACGCTACAGAGATCCTGTGCGAAAACCATTCTTCATGTTACCAACGCTTCAAAATAGCAATGTATTTTACTGTTGGATTATCTATGTGGCAATTCGTAATAAAAGTGGCCAAAAATGAACCGAAGCTTACCTTTTAGGTGCGCGCAATAAAGCGGTACTCTTATTAGCGTTCACTTTTTAAGTATGCAAGAAAAAATTCATAAACCACTGCATCCATGAAGTAGACATTTTACATATAAGATTTTGAAGAAATATTGTGGAAACGATTTCAGTTTCATTGGCATATACATATATAAAACTAAGCAAAACCCTTAAAGGTTTATATTTGGGCGAAAAACCACATATTAATAAGTAACATTTTATATATCAAGATCTGACAAATGTGGACTTCACTTGGGTGAATACAAAATTAAGGGCAATGGCAAACAAATATTTTAAAGAATTAATCTTTAGGTTCTATAAAAAACTACTTCCCTTAGTCTTCAAAATTCGATTGACATGGTGATGTGTTAAAATGCATTTTTGCTTGTTAATCATGGCTTTCAAGTATGAAAGTAGATGTCTTGTAATGTTACATTCTAATCTTTAATTTCCCACAACCCAGGGTCTTTTAGCCAATAGTAGAAGAAATGTAACACCATTTGTTTTACACATCACACATATTTCTTTGTACAAAAGTGGTACAGCGATGGCACAGAAATACGCATATTTGTTATGTAACAGGATATTCGGTATGGCAACCTGAAACGCATCTCGGCGGGGTTCTCCTTCGTCCAGAATCATGTTACTTGTTATGGGTTGTTTCTGCCATTGTGGTCACCACACTGTCACTCCGCGCTAGTACTACCTCTCGTTCGACAAGTAAGAACCTCACTGACTGTAACGTCTCCTCCCGAAGGTTCAACAGGAACTCGCCGTGGCTCAGGTGCAATATGTAGCGCACGATGCTCACCTTGGCACCGAAGAACCGATGGAGGCCCACGATAACTTGGTTGGCGATTGCGACAACGAACATCTACATTTGTAGCTTGCCAACTCCAGGCAGCCAACCTCAAGCACAGAGAGGATTTCCATCGAGAAGGTTCGCAGTCTGGTAGTCCCCACGCAACATCGGACCTGGCGATGGTCTGAGATCCCCGTGTCCACCAGTATCCTGCAGGGAGGGCCCTGAATGCATACATGCGCTACCAGACTATCCTATCCACTCCCAGCTACGGCATTTAACGTCAAGCGAGGGGATGGTGGTGACGGCCCGGACGTGGCCATCTTCATGCCGGCCGCTAGTAGTTTTGTCTTTGCCAGTCCAACCTTAGATGTTCAGGATCTCCGCAACCCCAGCATGCTGATCTCCTGCTTCCAGTTCTACGACGGCAAGGCCCGTGTAGCTGACGCTGATAATCGTCGTTCTCGGCCGTCACAACTTCTACACGGGGATGACTCTTCCGGCCGTCATCTTGGTCGCTTCGTTGCGGAGAGCAGCTGTAAGGGCGTCGCTGACGTGATGCTCCGCCAGAGTAGTTGATGTTTCACATTCCGGTCACTTACCCCACCGATGAATGCATGGACTGCTCCTCCGGGAATATGATCTGGTGTTGCGCCAGTCACTCTTCCGCCATGGTGAATTCTTGTAAGGTCTCGTTTGATTGTAGCCTTGCGTTTAATTGGACGTGGTAGGCGGCGACAGTGCGATGTTCTACATAGAGCCTCTCCAACATTTCAGTAAAGTTGTCGAGACTCCTGCGGGGAAGGTACGCAGTTTCCACTGCTTGTCCCTTGCAAGGACAACCAGTCTTCTCCGCCGATGCTCATCCATTGTGTATAGTAGTGGCTTCAAACTGCCGCTTAAACATCACTCACCCACGTCGAAGTGCCGTCGAATTTCGGAGGCTTCACTGTTTTTGTACTAGCCGATCTCTAATCGTGGGCGCACTACAACTTCGCTACCACTTATTGTTTCCAGGATGAAGCGCAGCCCTTTTACTGCGGCGTCCATGATTTTCTTATATTCCTTCGCCTGTTGCTCTAGTCTCTTTTCTTGCTAATCTAGACGCTCTTCCGGCGTATTAATTTTCCCTTCCATGTCAGATTTAATTTAATTTTAACTCCTCAGTGAGATCATCTTTCAAGTTTCACTATGGCACTAATCTCGGGTTAGTCAGAGTCCTTTCAAAACCTATAGGATTTCAGTTTTTCTATTTAAGTCTTCATTTCCTCCTTAACACTGTTCATTTCACTTTCCAACACTTCCAGGCCAAATTCACTTTATGTTTCCACCCTATCCATTCTGAAGTCCATTCTCCCATCCAGGTAATAATTTTTGCAGCATTTCCTACCTTGTGCCACTTGAATCTCATTCCTGGTACAAATGTGACTTCATCCAGTTTTCGAACTGTTACTTAATTCAGTTTTCATTGTCAATTATCTCGTTGAACTTTCGCCGAGAATACGCTTAGTTCACTCTGTCACTTCAATAATGTGTCTGTCTTCTGTCATTTTACTTTGTTATGTGACGTTCACTTCACTTTCTTCACGTTAAAGTAGCGGCGTAACGAAGCAGCCATCGTGGCCTCTTCCGTTATGAACAGTCTAACGCAGGAGATCTCCAAACTCGTGCAATAGTTACATTCACAGCACTTCCCCACAGTCGCCACAAACTCGTTTTCATCGTACTCACTAACTCGCACTCAACTGACTCGCTTTTTCTCCTTTTTTGTAAGGGGATTCTGGGTTTATTTCACCCAAGGCTGCTTCAGGGCTTATTTGGCCCTCTTCAGCCAATTAGAATTATTTTTATTTTAAAGGGGGGGGGGAGTATTTCTTGCCATTTTTTGCTTTTACTTCTTTTCTGGTATTTGTTTTTTCTTTCACTTTTATTACTATTATTTATTTTATATATAACTAAACTATTATTTATGTTGTGTTTCTTTTTCTTTTTTATTTATAACATACATAAGTTGATAGAGGACTATTCTAACATACAAATATGTTATCATTATTTTTAATTTGACATTCACTGGCTGATCGAGGACTGTTCCCGATATTACATGTCACATCTGAAGCTGTTGCAGATGTTCCTGGACTGCTTGCTCTTCTACAACCTTCATAGTCCTACCTTGGCATAGTCCTTGAGCACAGAAGCTATTGATGGGCCGGTGGGCGTGTTGGTTAGCCGCATCTGTGGTGACTTATATTCTTTGGATGTGTCTATTACTTTTTCTCTGTATGGTCGTTATTTGACATTGATGTATTTGTGCTTCAATTTTTGATGATGTCCTGTATCAGTAGTGTTTTAGAAATGTCGTAGATTTCGTCGTTTCCAGACCATGGGGGCAGTTTCATCGCTATGCGAAGTCATTTCCTTTCGAATTGGATGATGCGACTCGCTTCGCGATAGCTCTCGCTTATATAGCCGCAGGAACTTCCCAGAGTATTCGCGATTTCACCATCCAGAAGGTTCTAGCACTCTGGCCATAGTGCTTATCGTGTTTACGCTGAGCGAGCATGCGCTATATCTCGTTTACCGTTTCGACTGCCCGACGCCGACGCCTCGATAACCTTGCTCAATAGCCGCTGCGTCACAGTAGAACTATTGCCAACTTAGCATATATATTGTTTTCGCGTGTGAGCCGGGAAAAAGAATGGCCCTACTGTTGCCTATGGATGCCATGGAAGCATATGGAAGCTGAGGGATAAAGCAGAAGAAATAGGTCTCACAATTAATGTACAGAAAAGAAGTGCAATGATACATAGCAGGAAAGGAAATAATGAAGAATTCCTCACGGCCAATGATCACAGCATAGAGGTCGTAATAAATTTCAAATATTTAGATGCCATAATTAATAATCCTGGAGATGAAACAGAAGACGCATTCTGCGACCATTGAGAAAAATAGCTTTCTTCAGCTGATAATTACAAAATATTGGTTGGCTATTTCTGTGGCTCGATGGTTTCAATCTTCTTCCTTTATATAATTGCTTAACATATTCCGCTAACGATCTTGATCAAAACATACAAAGTAAATAAATAAATACATAAATAAATCGTATACTTATCGTATAGTTATAAGCTTATTCAATTTTCTTTGTTTTGCTGTGCCTGTGACCATGGCTTTGAATGAAACATCCATGACATGCCTTGTTTTGCATGTATTTCATGCATGTATTTCTACTTCATGGCATTCTCAACTGAAAATCAATGCCTTCCCCTTTCTAAATACTTTTTATTCCTCTAGCAATATTAATTTTAGTCTTCCTGTTAGTATTTTTGAATATATTTTATAAGCTGTGTTTAGCAAGTATATACCACGATAGTACTCTCATTTTGTTCTATCGCCTTTTTTGAATATGGGTTTAATTGTTGAAATTCCCCATTCTTTTTCTTTGTATAGAGAAGTCATGTAGAAAATTGGACCGCCTGCGGTGCCGTATGTAGTAAAACCGGGCGTTAAACACTACACAAACAGATAAAAAAAATAAAATTTGGTTTATAGAAATTGGTATTCAAAGCGTCAACGGTAGGCAATATTATATTTCGTGCTACCATTTCCACCAGACAAATGTTCCACTTGAAATTTAACCCTCTGTGCACACTTATATCTGTTCTTCATTAAAAAGGCGGTTGAAGTCAGCGAAATGTTGAGATACTCCGATATTAAAATACATGTGAACTGCCCTCATGACGTAACCGTTCCTTTCAAAGGCAAACGATAGGACCAGGTGTGTTGCTATGGTAACTCCATTTGCTATTAATAGCATTCTCGTATATCAAACCACATAATCCCTCTCCCACGTACTTCAGATGGCTTGCAATGTTAAGTCTGCGGATCAAGCGGTCTGTTTTACATGTAAATAGGTTAGATACCTTCCTCCTGCGTGCAAAACATTTTCTGATACCACTGACAAAACTTGATATTGTGTTCATACCTGACGAACTAGAGCGTTTTTAGCCATCTTCTATATAGTTAGAGATGTGTTTGATTGATGACAATTTAAAAAAAATCACGATGTACTTAACATTTTTCCTGTATCTACATCCACATTGACACAAGCCGAGTAATTACAATTTGTGACTCGATTCAGGCTATTATTTCCAATACATATTTTCGTTCTTACTGGGAATTTTCCCTTAAGCTCCATTACTTTGTGTGTTTACTTTCTCTACTATCACACTAAGTAGGAGAAGAATTATATTTCATCCAAATTTGTGATGTCGAGCTCTCATCGGATTTATATTTGTGTTTTGATGCCCCCTGAATCCCCCCTTCCACATTCGGAAAAGCTACATGTGAGTGTGTCGTGTGTGTGTGTGTGTGTGTGTGTGTGTGTGTGTGTGTGTGTGTGTGTGTGTGTGTGTGTGTGTGTGTGTGTGTGTGTGTGTGTGTGTGTGTGTCAGCGAACAGCATAACGCAAAAACGAAACATTGGTTAAAACTTAGAATTTAAGTTAAGCATTTTTCAAGGATGCGACACAAGGATTTTCAAGAAAATCCCCCCACTTCAAGACATCACCATGTTTATGTTACATTTACTTTCCTGAGCTGTTGTGGTTCCATATACTTAATAAATAACTTTCAATAAAGCATATGGAATCATAGCGAGAAATCTACAAAATAAAACGAGGAAAGAAAAAAAATTGAAGTTCTACAGGACCATAGCGGTCCCTGGGTTCATGTATGGCAGCGAATCCTAGATAATAAAGAAAAGAGCAAAAGTAAAATTCAAATAACAGAAATCACAGCTTTACCGAGAACGGACGGGTGCACCAGATTGGATTTAATGCAAGTGAAACAATTAGAGAACTAAATATTAATAAATTATATGATAAAATTGAAGAAAATAAACATAATTGGAAGGACCATATCAACCGCGTGAGTGAAGAAAGAATATAATCCTTAGTTGGTAAGATCGAGCACACAGCTAAATGGGGCACTTGAAGCGAAATTGTGCAGTCTTTTAGAGCAGGCATCGCAAATTTTGGCACAGTTCAGGCACGAGACAGGAATTATACAAGATATTAGGGACTTCCTATACGAATGTAATAGTCATAATTTGATTTGCTATCTAATTATAATTGTACATACATCCAGAGTCTGATTGTTATGGCGATTTCTTTATAGAGCAGGAATGGACAAGAGTGCTACGGTACTAACGGAAGCACACCCTAGCAAGTGTGATAGACATGACGGTATACAAACTTCGACTATGATTTAAAAGCAGCTGCTTGCAAGCTGTCATATAGTTTGGAAAATTGGTAAAGCAACGAAACCTTTTACAGATATAGACTTTATAAAATCCTGTCTATGTGATGTCACTAAAATTATATGTCCCTAACTAGCAGATTCAGGTTTTCAAAATATGTTTTTGTCTCCTAACATCGGCAAGTATAAAGTACTAAAGACTGCAGAACTATATTAATGTTCAAAACGAAGTTAGCGAGTTTATAAACAATCTCAGACACTTGATGAGACAACAGACATAAACAAGGTTTAGTCAGTAACCTTCATTTGTGGTGTAAACGAGAATTTTCCTGTACACGAATTTCTTTTGAATCTTGTAACCCTTAAGGAGCAAACAACAGGAGAAGAACTGTTCCGAGTATTGAAAGATACATAAAGAAGGTTTGAGGTTGGAAAAGCGGCGATTGATGGTGCTCCAGCAATGATGGGTAAAAGAAGGGTCTCGTAGCGAAATGAAAGTAGTCATTTAAAATGTTACAAATGTCTGAAAAGTTACATCTTTTCTCTTGCATTATCCAGGAGGTGCTGTGTGGGAGACTTAAGAATGAAAAATAGGTATATACTAATGGATATTGCTAAGAGTATTAACAAAATTAGATCCTTCAGGCCAGATGTTTTGGGCTCGATTCCCAGCCGAGGTTTGGAGTTTTTTCTATAACCAGAAAATTCCATATCCCCCACAGGACTGGAAGTATGCATGTGGAAGTGAATGTGTGTGTGTGTGTTTAATGTTAAAAACGATAAAAATCAACGTTAATACACCCTACACTTCAGCGAGCAATAACACAATCAGCTGTTTCTCAATTCAAAGAGACATTACCAAAGAAGTTACATGCACCTGTGAATAGTTCTTTTTATTAATCGAGAACATGCTCAACTGATATGAGCCTTCATGCACAATTAACACCTATTTATGCGGCAACCCCAAATTTGAGTGTAGCCATTATACCGTAGTGAATGAAAGAAAACAGAATAAAGAAATACAGATAAAGTGTATTTGTAATATGCTGAAAAGTTGTAAATATTTTGTTTTCTGTTATTTATTTGATATAAATATTATTTAGCAGTATGTATGATGGCTGTACCAATCATAAGCTACCTCTGCCGTCTGGCTTACTGCGCTCATCCCAGTCTTCATTTTGTGTATCACGTCGCAACATGTGGTCTCCCAGCATGCAGATTTAAGCATGACTATTTCTTTGAGAAAATCCCTAAAGGGTCTTAAAATGTCATAAATACCTCTAACAGTGATAAAAATTCCAGTAGTGGAATTTGCAAATGCCTGAAAGACAAGCTGGCATCAGAAGCCCAAATACACATAAAGGAGCTCAAAAATACTCTTAAATTGTGTCTCGAAATAGCATCAAAGACCTATGAAATATAAGAGAAAGCCCTAAATGTCTGTGTTAATACAGAAAAGCACTAAAACACCCGCAACTTCATCTAAAATAATCATACAAATTCTCTAAATACCAGTGCTGATGTTCAAAAAAGCATCAATATGCCACAGAATGCCTTGAAAATATGCATAGCAAGAGTCAGAATGCAGCGCTAAGTGCTAGAAATCACTGGCAATCGTCAACTGTTCTGAAGTACTTTTATGTATTAAGGATATGCATCTGTGAAAATAGCCCAAAATCTGTCAAAAATCACAAAAACTGATTTTGGTGTTATTAAATACTATGATTCTTCTAGTTTTGTTTTCTGTGCTTTTTATACCCCTACGGCCCTTTAAACCATGTCACGTGGTCATTTAAATGGCTCCCTGCAGGTGGGCGTACCCGCTAAAATCGAAGATTTTGAGCGTGGCTTAGTGCTTTTCATTTTTCTTGTTTGAATTTCGCGGAATAATGTAAGGCAGGGTAGTTTGTTTATCATAACGTGTGTTGGCTGCACTTCAAAACATTTGACGGTAGGTTTGCGCTCTGTTTCCCTCCTAAATGTTTGTTTTGATGTTATAGATGAAGGAAACAAAAGTGTTTAGAGGCGAAGTTCTTGTTGTATTTTAGTGAAGAGCTGTGTAAGACTTCTCGTGTGTAATACCTGCATTATAGTTATACTTTAGGCGTATCAGTGCACTTTGTATCATTTTAAATTCATTCCTAGTGCATATAATACTCGTGGGTTAGCTTATACCAAGCTTAGGTTACTGTTTTGTGTTAGTGAATCTTCAGTCATCATGAATAGGTTGAAAGATCATCGAAATACAGGAAAGAAGCGTGGAAACAGGAATAATAATGTTATAGGTACCAGGTGGAGTAAAGGTAATTCCACAAACTTACATACAATTGGAGACACAAATTTAGTAAATACAAGCCAAAGCACAACAATTTCACTACCTTCATGTTCATTTCAAGAACCCCCACTTCTCTCTGCTTCTCAAGACTCATGCTCACAGACTCATTTTTCAACAAGTCACACTAACCTCTCAATGTTTACAAGAGATGAAACACATATTTCAGAATCCTCCCATGACTTCACCTTGGTACACTCAAGCTTATGGCAGAGTATTTTCAGGGGCACCAAGTGTGGTGAATGTGACAGTGCTAGTCTAGATGTAAAACTTACAAGTTTTTTGGGATTTGCATCTAAAATAGTTGTTAAATGCAATGATTGTGACACAGTTTTAAGTCAAAACTATACAAGTCCTAGAGTACACACAGCTGAGTCTACCAGGCCACCCTTTGAGGTGAACAAAAAAATAGTAAGTACATTTTTGGAAATTGGAAAGGGGTATGCTGGATTAGAGCAATTTTGCATGGGGATGGGAATGCCAGTTATGAGTGCATCAGCCTATAATGCACACCTTCATAATTTAGTGAAAGAAAATGTTGCAGTGAAACAAAGTGTCCTAAATGAAGCACGTATTGCTGTGCGTGAAGCTTATTTGGAATTGGACCCAAGTCTAAATATGCAGTCGACACTAGACATCACAGTAAGCTACGATGGAACATGGCAAAAGCGTGGCTTTTCCTCTCTTCATGGGATTGGTGTAGTAATTGATATTTTAACAGGGCTTGTAATTGACTTTGAATTATTATCAAAGTTTTGTGGCTTTTGTGAACAAACACTTAAAAAGTTAAATAGTGAAAGTGAGGAGTACAGGTCCGCGTTGACATCACATGAGGCAGCATGTGAATGTGAAAGGAATTATACTGGATCCTCTGCAGAAATGGAGATGACAGCAGCAACAATAATGTGGCAGAGATCAATCAAGCTCTGCAACATGAGATACACAACAGTGATATCTGACGGGGATGCGAAAACACATAAACATTTGCAAGAATTGGGAATATATGGGAAAACAGAAATTCTGAAAGATGAATGTATTAACCATGTGGCCAAGAGACTGGGGACAGGACTTAGAAACTTAGTAAAAGAAAACAGTTCTAAGGGTATAACACTTGGGGGGAAAAAGCAGGAAGCCTAAAAGAACAAACAATTGTAAAACTCACTAACTATTACAGGAAAGCCATTAAAGACAATAGTCCACACCTAGAACAAATGAAATCTGCCATATTTGCCACCCTATATTACTGCTCATCCACAAATGATAAGCCCCAGCACAATAAATTTCCCAAAGGTGAATCATCGTGGTGTTTCTATAATAGGGCTGTCGCTAAAGGGGACCCAGTACCTGTACATGATGACTCCACCATGAAAACCATTCTCTCCCCACAGGTAACTACTAAAATATTGCCAGTTTATCAAAGGCTTGCCAATGATGAGCTGCTTAAAAGATGCAGGTCAGGCAAGACACAGAATGCGAATGAGTCACTTCACCATATAATTTGGGCAAAATGTCCTGAAGAAATATTTGTTTCTAAAAAGAAATTGGAAATTTGTGCAACTTCTGCTGTGTCACAGTTCAATATGGGATGCAGAGCCACTCAGGAACTAAAATGTCACATTAATAATGAAAAACTAAGCCCAGCATCCTTTGAAATAAGTGTGAAAAGGGATAAACGTCGACTTAACCTAAGTGAACAAACAACAAGATCTTCATTCAAGAGAAGCCGGAGGAAAGTTTGAGTGACCAAATTGGCTGCAGAGAATCAAAAGAAGAAGGAGGAAGGACCTACTTATGCAGCACGTGCTTTTTAAACAGCTAAAAGGTCAGAAAACTGCTATTTTTTGTGATGCAATTTTAAAACCTCTTTTTATCGTATTTCAGTTTTTCAGCATTTCTTCAGATTTAATTTGCTCTGCACGATGCAGTTTTTCTTATAAATGTATGAAATTTTGTGTACCTCCTCATAATTAACTAAGAAAGATAATGCTAAGATGATTTTTTGATAAACTTAATATTTTGTATGTAATGAAATTAATAAGGTTTGTGTAATGAAAAATTTTAAGAAAAATATTTATTTCTCATATTCAACAATTTTTTACACCCAAACTAGCAGTAAAAATAAAAATTCGTCTTAGCAATTTATTAATACACTATTAATGTACTTAATTATAAAATTACAAATTTTTAAAAAAATAAGTGCATCGTATGGAATGATTTTTCAAAACAGTTTAAAAGTTGAATAAAAAAATTAATATCTAAGGAACTAAGATAGATATATGCATGAAACTTGTAGCGGGATAAATGAAATCAATTGCTAAAGCAAATTCTTAAACAAGATGTTCACCAACCGATTATTCCGTGCAGCAGGTAGAGGCGTTCAGTTGGGTATCAGCTCGAGTTTGCTCCAACTCAGGGTAAAACAGTCATTAGTGTGACGACGCAGACAATGCTGAACAAAAGGTGAAAAATCCTTTTGTGCCTTTTGTTAGGCTAATAGGGACGCCATGTGCAGTGAGGCGGAATCCCCTCCTGGAACTCCCGCCACAGCAAGTCATGCCTATAGGTGGAAATTCGGGAGCCGCGCTTACAATATGAATTTCCACCAATCACGGCAAACGCGTGGTCAGAAAGTAAGGGTATAGTCAGGGGAAATGGGAAAGTTATAAAACCGGCGAACACGCATTTTAAAACCCCAGTCATGTAATACACCCAGAGGAGTCCTGTAATACACCCCGGGAGTCCTACAACATACCCCGCGAGTCCTACAACACACACCGAGAGCCCTACAACACACTCCGACATTATTACAACACCCCTGCAACATTAGTATCAGCGCCGTCCAGTACCGCGAGGAAAAGTCAGTGACGAAGTCAATAACAAAGGGTATATGGTAGGAAGAGTAGCATTTACTGTGGCCTGGAATAAAAAAGGTTTCACAATAATAACTGTGGTTATTATTTCTTCAACACCCACGGGATAAGATCTCAGCCGAGGCAATCTGTGTGAGACCTTAGGACGAACAGCCGCAAATGACGCCATTCAACGTGGGGCTCGAAAGAGCCACAACCAGCAGCAACGGACACCCACGCCAACAAGCGTGAAGGAAGACACCACATTAGGAACACCACACAACAGAAGCGAGAAGGTTCAGAACTTCCAGAGCTTCCAGAACGTCCAGAACCTCCAGAATTTGCAGAAGGCGCCGCAGTAAGTCAAAAACAAAATAAAAGCTTTAAGTGAAAGTGTGTAGGAAAATTACATCTAGATATTTTCTTACAGGGTTAAAAAAAATATTGTAAATATAGAATTAAAGATGAAGGGCTTCCATAAGAGGGATTTAAAATAAACAGCTGATAGGGTAGAGTTAAACAGTTTATGACCTTTTATGACTTTGAGAAGCGGGAAGAATTACGGGAAACCCATTAGTATGGAATGCGAGAATCAGATGTCCGCAGAAGGGCCCATTATGTATGAAAGTGAAAGGAACAACCCAAGTCAGGTAGATGTAGCGGGACTGCTTAGGCAATTAGCTGAAAGTATCAATGGACTTAAAGGGGAAATGCAGGCCAATAGAGAGCAAATATCGAATAGTAATAAAGAAATTAAGACGGAAATAGAAAATAGCAATAGGGCAGTTAGGGAAGAACTGGCAAATAGCAATAGGGAATTAGACGTAAAGATACAAAATAAATTAGTGCAGCAACAGGAGGTACTGGAAGACACCAGAATAGGTCAAAATCAGATTCAGGAAGACTTCCTCTTAATTAGGGCAGAACTAAAAGGTACGCAGGCAGAAATAGAACATTTAACGGAGAAAGTGGAAGCTCTTCAATTAGAGAACCTAGATATAAGAAAATACGTGAGTGATGGGCTGAGGAGAAATTGCATATCAATGGAGAACAAGATAGATAAAGATCTAGAATTAGGGAAATAGAGTTAGTGAAAAGCAATATGGTGGACACGCTGGCGCAAATATCCGAAGCCCAGAGCTCCCATAGTGACGAGATTAAGGAAACTGCACGTGACATTGCTGATATGAGGACGCAAATACAGCGGGCCTCTGTAATGGATGAACCCGTTCACACCAGCATACGCACGGCCATCTCACGTGCAGAATCAAATAACAGCCATAGTAATGTAAGAGGGACGCCGCTAACAGTGCCACGTGAGAGCGATATAAATGGCACATATGAAAGTGCAAACTACATGCAAAACCTGCGTTTTTAGTTTTTAAATGAGATAGCAATCCCATCGTTTGATGACGCCCATGACAACGCTCAACAATATATTTTAGACCTAGAAACATATTTTGAGATGAAGTCTCTCCCCGACCAGTTCAAGTTAATGGTCATTAAAAAGGGTTTAGCGGGGAAGTGCCTAAATTGGTTTAGGCTCACACTGGACGACCGAGTCCCTTATGAGCAATTTAAAATGGCCTTCCTTGCCAGATACTGGAGCACCCAAAAACAGTGTAACATAAGAATAAGGGTAAACAATGGCAGATATAATAGTCATAGTGGGGAGAGTATGGTGGACTATTTCCTTAAGCTTGCACAAGAGGCCAAGCTATTAGACCCACCAATCAGAGAGGAGGAATTTATAACCCTCATGGCGTCGCACTTCCCCGAGCACATTAGAAATCATTTAATTGTTGCCAAACTCCGCCACCTCAATGGCGCGATTGAGTTGCTAACCGCCTTCCAAGGGGAGAGAACAGAGCGCGCACCTAACACTCAGAGGCAGCATCTCAGTGGGAGCGGGGCACGAACTGCCCCCAATTACCCGAACAGACGACACCAGCCTTACAATGCAGGTGACCGGCACCACGACGAAAGGTCCCGACATCCGTTTGGCGGAGGAAATCGCCGATACGACGGTTCGAACCACCATGCCCAAGTGAACCACACCAATGAGGGGAGAATGCATTTCATGCGTTATCGGTGGAACCATAACAATGACAGGCAACTGACAAGATGGCAGAATCGACGGAACGACGTTCGTCCAGACGCAGGCAACGCCTACCAACCAGTCCGACGATATGAGAGTGAAAGTCCGTTGACCTCGAGGGAAAGGGAACAGTGGCACGGTACAGGCCCATCCCAGGATGTAAGGTTCAAGGCTCCCGTAAAATGTACCCAAGAAGCTGACCGGGGTTCTTTAAACTAATAAACGGGGACATAAATTCTCCGATATGCGCCCCGAATGATGATGGAATAAACAGAAATGAAATGGAGAATGATATGGGTCTATCAAATGACAATGAGGACAGCGCAGAGCATCCCGAAGCTAAAAGGAATTTAAGTAAAAATAGAATGTGTGACAGTCTGCAGTCAGGAATTATTTAACAATTTGAAATCGCATGGGCTGAAACTACAAACACTACCTGTCTCTAATGTATACTGTGTATTGGCCATCGGTAGAAGCAAAACGAGAATAACTCAACAAGTATTGATAGAGACCGAAATTATAGGGGTGAAGTTGGATATTATTGCGCTAATTGTGCCAAGGTTGTCGACGGAATCAGTTATCGGGTCAGATTTCTTAATGGCCACGCGTGCAAACATAGACTTCGAACGTCAAAGGATGCAGATCACCACACAAGAAAAGAGTTTTTCAGTTCCATTCACGCAAATGACAAGAGATGATAAAGAGAGTTTCGGAGACGGAGAAAATATACAAAATGCAGAATTCTTTGTAGAAAGAATATCCATGACGAATAAGTCCAATGGGAATAACGAGTACGAAAGGGGAAATGAAGAGCTATGGATAGTTGATGATGATGATAATGATAAACACGGGAATAATGACGAGGATGGGAATGCCAGTGACATCGAAAGTGAAAGTTATTCTCGCGAAAACCCGTTCGAGGAACAGGTGTTTAAACAGTATAGCATGCGAGTGCAGGAAATATGAGCTCTAAATGAATGGGCAGACGGTAATGTACAGGCAATTAGTGGACAACCGGAATATGAGGTATTTGACCTGGAAACCAGTTTATTGGGAAGGATATGCCCAGTAGCCAAAAATGTCCCGGCGTTGAATGAAAGTAAAAGTGCTAGTAAGACGGCACCCCATATCCTCCGCACGGGACAGAAGAAATGCGAAAGTGGAAGGACTTTGGAGAGGCCCATGTGAGATTGTGAACCAATTCGGGCCACTTGCATTTGAAATAAGGGAAATAAAAAGCCATAAGAACCTGGGCCGTTACCACCTTTCACTGCTAAGACCCTTCAGGGAATAGAAAATAAAAAACCAAATCGCATGTGGAGCAAGGAAATGCACTGAATAAATAATTTTAAAAAATTTATACCTCATGGGTAAGGTGGAAGATTGCACTAATCGTAGTAATTAGTAAATTGTAAATATTAGATCCAGTAAATATGACGCAATCACGTGACACTGGAAAGCGAGGCCTCTCAGATAGGCTGTTTGGCGAAAGGAATTCCAAATGAATTGTAATAATAGAATTGCCTACTTTCGTCAGCACTAGTATACTGAATTATTGCCAGCAATAAGAATAAATGAATGATAACTCTGGTGACGTGATAACGGTAATCCATATATTAACACACAGTTGGTTCACACAGACCTTAATTTCCGAAATCTTCAAGTACCGTAGACATGTAGCCAATGCCGTGTGAAAAGACCTAAAGATGTGAACCGAAGTAAAAGTGTCAAGGAAGTGATAGTCACTTTCGTATGAAATATGTACGCCAATTGTACAGGTCATTCATGTAAAGTATGTATAAAATTCAAATGACTATTTATATATGTGTGTATTCCATGTAAGTATGTTTCACATGAAATATGTAAAATTCGAAGGGCTATTTATGTATGTGTATATGTGTATTCAAAATATGTCATTCAAAAGGGTAATCTGTTATTTATATACATGTGTATTCCACGTGAGTATATGTCACATGAAATATGTAAAATTCGAAGGGCTATTTATGTATGTGTATATGTGTATTCAAAATATGTCATTCAAAAGGGTAACCTGTGGAATCTGTTCAGTATGTAAAATATGTAAAAAAGGGAATACTCAATTATCAAACCATATACCCATCGCGCCGTCGTATGATAAAAACACTGACTCGCCAACAACTCGGAAAATGTAAAAAAAAAAAGAAAAGAAAAAAAATTTTTAAGTTCAGTGGGAGACGAGCTCTGAACAAATCAATTCCTACCGATGGTGGTAACTGATTTCTTCATAGCGGGGCATTTGTAGCGGGATAAATCAAATCAATTGCTAAAGCAAATTCTTAAACAAAATGTTCGCCAACCGATCATTCCGTGTAGCAGGTAGAGGCGTAACAGTTGGGTATCAGTTCGAGTTTGCTCCAACTCAGGGTAAAACAGTCATTAGTGTGACGACGCAGACAATGCTGAACAAAAGGTGAAAAATCCTTTTGTGCCTTTTGTTAGGCTAATAGGGACGCCATGTGCAGTGAGGCGGAATCCCCTCCTGGAACTCCCGCCACAGCAAGTCATGCCTATAGGTGGAGATTCGGGAGCCGCGCGTACAATATGAATTTCCACCAATCACGGCAAACGCGTGGTCAGAAAGTAAGGGTATAGTCAGGGGAAATGGGAAAGTTATAAAACCGGCGAACACGCATTTTAAAACCCCAGTCATGTAATACACCCAGAGGAGTCCTGTAATACACCCCGGGAGTCCTACAACATACCCCGCGAGTCCTACAACACACACCGAGAGCCCTACAACACACTCCGACATTATTACAACACCCCTGCAACATTAGTATCAGCGCCGTCCAGTACCGCGAGGAAAAGTCAGTGACGAAGTCAATAACAAAGGGTATATGGTAGGAAGAGTAGCATTTACTGTGGCCTGGAATAAAAAAAGGTTTCACAGTAATAACTGTAGTTATTATTTCTTCAACACCCACGAGATAAGATCTCAGCCGAGGCAATCTGTGTGAGACCTTAGGACGACCAGCCGCAAACTTGGTATAAATACTATGCAATATGCTCTGATCATTGCATAAAATTTTCAAATAAATTGAACCAAAACTGTGGTATTTCAAAATTTCACAGATGCATAGTATCAATATGCCACAGAATGCCTTGAAAATATACATAGCAAGAGTCAGAATGCAGCGCTAAGTGCTAGAAATCACTGGCAATCGTCAACTGTTCTGAAGTATTTTTATGTATTAACAGAGGCATTTAAGACGTTCTCTTATATTTCATAGGCCTTTGATGCTATTTCAAGACACAACTTAATAGTATTTTGTGCTCCTTTATGTCTATTTGGGCTACTGATGCTAGCACAACCTGCCTCGTTTAGAAGTCCACTACTGGAATTTTGTCAGTGTTAGAGGTGTTTATGAGTTTTAAGGCCTTTTAGGGATTTTGTCAAACAATTTTCTCGTTTTATAGGAATTAAGCCTCGTTTCATGTCCCTTTCTAATGTTTTCACAGGCATTACTCTTGTTTTTACTGTAGTTTCACATGTTTTAGTATATGTTATATTTCAAGTAGTTTTTGCTTCTTTTTCCAGTGATCTGTTAAGTCTTTTTCCACCCACATTAGATTCTATTAGACATTCCTGTTGCTAGCATTTAGAGTATAGATTGCACTTTTTTCATAAACATATGGAGCTAACAACACCTAATGTCAACGTTATGCTCCTTTGCAGCTGTTTGTATACTCCCTTTACGTCTAGTTTTCTCCTTTTATCTTTTCCTCCTCTGTTATATGGGTTATACTACTACTACTACCACTACCACTACCACTACCGCTACCGCTGCCGCCGCCACCGCCACCGCCGCCACCGCCGCCGCCACCACAACCACCACCACCACCACCACCTCCACCACCACTATCACCACTACCACTACCACTACCACTACTGCTATTCGTCCACGTGTGGAACGGGCAACGTCCAAACTAAGATCTTGGACGGCAAACAGGGCTCTGGCTAGGCAGGATTTATGGTGCCGACCGGCTATTAATTTGGACTATCTATTTCAAACAATATGGATTGGTTTACGAAAGGGAAAAATGTTACGGAGCAGGAGGTCGGATCTCCAGTTCCGGTCGGTGTCTTGGGTGAGCGAGTAGGCCCAGCCCGATCGTCAACAGGCGACTACTCAGCATCAGCGGTAGGGGACCACGCCGTGATGCCGGAAAATATTACTGGAACCAAACAGATAGTAAATGCTTCTGATAGCGAGAAACGAGAAAAAGAGGAGATAGAAGTCTTTAAGAAAAGACCTTTGATTACGCGTTCTCTAACTTATCCGAGACGAGGTTCAACTGGTAGTTTTAATCTAGAGAATAGTTCGGTTCTACCTAAGGAGTCAAATTTCCTCAGCAATCTGGAGCAAAATAAAGAAGAAATGATCAGGGAAATCAAAAGAAAAAGAGTTGAGACTCCTGAAAAGCGTACAGAGAGCACTCAGGAAAAAAATCGGATGATAAATAAAATGGAAATAGAACAAATTATGTTGAAAGAGCTGACCGAAAAAATAACACATGAGATAGACATATTACGTAAAACAATCCTAGAAATTCCTAACACAAAAAAGGAAATAAAGGTTGCAACTAGTAACCTCGTGGAATATGCTAAAAGACTACCAATAGCTAACACCATGTTTACAGAACTATTAGATGAATATAAAGTAGTAGCAGAGGCAGGAGAGAGACCATTGCTAGTCGACATGAAGAGTGCGAGCACACAAACAGTAAACAGTAAAGAAGCTGCAAATGAAAGAATAAGGACAAAAATAGAAGCCTTGCTGGGAGAAGAACTAGATGAGAAAGAATTTCTAGAGGTGATTGGACAAGAATGGTCAGAAGAGGTGTATAGGAATTGTAGTGTGTATAATGAAGAAGGCGCGAGTAAAGAAGATCAAATTATCATAACAAACTTAATGGATAAAAATAATAAAAATCTCGCAAAGGCTCTAACCATGAATCCGTGAAAAGGAAAATGATGGATGAAGAAACTATAGAACCAGGAAGAATGATATGTAGTATAACAAATAACAGCTATATAAGTGATGACGAGAATTTTGCGAAGGGTAGTATGGAGAGGTACACCTTTTTGATCACAACGGGAAACAATATAGAGCCCCCTGAAGAGAAGATTACATTAAAAACTAATCTGGTGAAGGCACTGGAAATAGTTAAACAAAGGAAGATAGGAAATCTACTGTGTGAAGTGACAAATCCAACAGATGAACCTGGGATTAGGAAGATACTGGAATATGTCTGCAGAAAAAATAAGATAATCATCCCTATAAGATTAAAACAAGTAGGGAGACTCAGCAGGGCAAGAAGACTAGAAGAAGATAAAATGGAGATTGTTAAGAGGGGTAGAAGAAAAAATGAAGATATTATAATTGTAGAACCAGTGGCAGGAGTATCTTATGCGGATGTCATTAAGAATATGAAGAAAGAAGTAAGCAATGAGGGAATAACAATAGAGCGTTTAAATACAACAAAAAATGGGAACATACAGTTAAAGATCAAAGGAAAAGAGGAAAATAACAGACAAGAATTCCGAGAAATGTTAAAAACAAAACTGATTAATAAGGCAAAAGTAAACTTGAATTCAGAAATACAAACAGTAATGCTTTTGGATATAGATGAAACGGTAGAAGAGGATGAGATAAGAGAAGTACTAAAAAGAGAAACTAATAGAGAGATGGACACCGTGCAAGTAAGAATGGCTAAGAAAGCAAATACAAGAGGATTCAAGTACGCATTTGTAACAGTAGACTTGGAATCTGCAAATATTTTAATGGCAAAAAAGAAAATAGGGAAAGGATGGGAAAAGTGGAGAGTAAAGGAGTTTAATAATCTACCTAGATGTTATAATTGTCATAAAATAGGTCATATAGCCAGGGAGTGTAGTGTAGAGCAAACTACTGGAATTTGTTATAACTGTGGAAAACGGGTCACCATAAAAATGAATGTACAAATGCGCAGTTCTGTTATATGTGTAAAAGGGAAGGACACAAAGCTGAGTCTATCCGATGTCCCATATATAAGGAGCTAGTCCAAGCAAAAGTGAGCAGGAGGAGGAATAGCAGTTATAATGAAGATGGTTCAAATTAACACTGATAGATGTAAACGGGCAATGGACCCTCTAAGGCATACATGTGACTAAAGCAGTAGATATTGCTTTGGTTGCTGAAGCGAATAGAAATATGCTAAAGAATAACACTAGATGGGTAGTTGACAGAAGAGGAGACGCGGCTATCTATGTATCGAACAACGACTTTAAAATTCGGAGAAATGGAGGTGGTGATGTTTTTGTATGGATCGAAGGTGAAAATCTCATAATATATTCCTGTTATATATCCCCAGCACGAAATCTAGAAGAGTTTCAGAAATACTTATTCTCAATGCAATATGCCATGCAGCAGCATACTGGGAAAAGAGTAATGATAGGTGGCAACTTTAATGCCAAAGCGCTCTGTTGGGGGTCACCAAGGGAAGATAAAAAAAGGGAGACTCCTATCTGAATGGGTCAACGAAAATGACTTTATAATATTAAACGATGGGGAAGTGCCTACATTCGAGAGGAATGGTGGAGTATCGTACATAGATTTAACTATGTGTACACAAAATCTTGGAAAATTAATAAAAAACTGGTATGTTAGTGATGAAGAAAATCTATGTTACCACAAAAGTATATATATATATATATATATATATATATATATATATATATATATATATATATATATAGAGCTGGAATCAGCCTCAATATATAAACCAAACACAAATCGAAAAGGTGGTTGGATATATTCAGAAGAGATGAAAGAGGAGATAATTAAAAAGGTTGTTGAGTATACAAAAAATAATAATGACCAGAATTGTGAGGTGCAGCTATAAATATGGCATGTAGTACAACACTGAGAAGGAAGAAAAGATATAGGTATCATAGCAGCACTTACTGGTGGAACCATGAGATCGCAAAACTAAGAACAGCTTGTACTAGAGCAAAACGGATAACAACCAGGCTAAATAAAAAGAAAAATGTCACTAACGACCAAAGAGAGGAAGCAAGAAACAACAATAGAAAGTGTCGGTATGAACTGAAAAGGGAAATACAAATAGCTAAAAGCAATAAGTGGAAGCTTCTATGTGCAGAAGTAGAAAATGATATATGGGGTAAAGCCTATAAAATAGTAACTAATAAACTAGGACGGAGGTCACAAATAACTCTTGCTGATAAAGAACAAATACTCGTAGCGGCTGAACTGTTCCCTAAACACGAAAGAGTAATATGGGAAAAAAGAATTATCCGGGATATGGAACATATACCAGTATGTACTAGAGATGATATCATAACTGCTGGACGTAGCATAAAAGCTAAAAAAGCAGCAGGACCCGACGGAATACCGCCAGAGGTGATAAAGGCTATAGCGATGCAAAAACCTGAGCTACTGGTAGATACAGTAAATAAGCTCCTTAAAAAAGGAGAATTCCCGAAAAACTGGAAAATAGGCAAATTGGTTTTGATAGAGAAGCCTAGCAAAAATGAAAGGAAAAAGTCTTATAGACCTATATGCCTATTAAATGTTATTGGAAAACTATTTGAACGAATAATAAATATAAGATTAATAGAAGAAATTGAGCAAGGAGAAGGACTATCGTCTAAACAGTATGGTTTTAGACGGGGAAGGTCTACAATAGACGCAATTCAAGCTGTGCTACGCATAGCAGAAGAGGCAACAACAAGAGCAGATAAATACGTGGTTCTAACAACATTAGACGTTAAAAATGCCTTTAATTCTGCACCATGGAAAGGGATTGTTTAAGAATTAGAGAGACGAAAGGTAACACCATATCTGATTAACTTAATCTGTAGTTATCTGGATGACAGAGAAATACAGGTAGGAGAGGAGGGTAAAATGAATATGACATGTGGTGTACCACAAGGATCGGTGTTGGGGCCCACATTGTGGAACATATACTACGATGGAGTGTTAAAAATGGAAATGGGGAAACAAGTAACAATAGTGGGCTATGCAGATAACCTTGCCCTAGTAATTTGTGGTGAACACAGAGACATTCTGGAAGACCGGATAGAATGGTCTACAAAGAAAGTTCAGTTCTGGATGGCAGGGAAAGGGCTTAAACTGGCGCCACAAAAAAACCGAGGCCGTAATTATAGTAGGCCGAAAAACCATAAGAGAGGTCACAGTTAAAATCGACGATATACGCATAACTTCAAAGAGAAATATAAAATACCTTGGTATTCAGATGAGCCATAACCTAAGCATGTCGGCGCACATACAAAGTATTGTAGAGAATGCAGAAAAGATCGTGGGAGCTCTAAGCCGATTGATGCCAAATGTGGGAGGGCCTAAGGCTGACAAAAGACGCATTCTGGGCAGTGTAGCGAATTCCATTATCCTATACGGAGCGGAGATCTGGGGGGATTGGATAGACAAGGTCACATATAGGAAACTTATAGAAAAGCCACATAGGAAGATTTCAATCAGAATAGCCAGTGGATACAGAACTATCTCAACCAAAGCGATACAGGTCATTGCGGGAATGATCCCGATACACTTACTGGTGGAAGAAAGAAGACACATGGATGGAGCACAATGGAACAGAAATTACAGAACAGTGAAGGAAAATATTTTAAAGAAATGGCAGTCTGAATGGAACGCAGAGGTCAAAACGGGCCAATGGACAAAAAGGCTGATACCTGACATAAAGAAATGGACAGATAGAAATCACGGGCAGATAGAATACTTTTTAACACAATTTTTATCCGGACACGGATGTTTTAGAAGCTACCTGTACCCTTTTGGTCTGGCTTCAACCGACACATGTCTACGGTGTGGGGAATATGAAACGCCAGAACACAATATATTCAGTTGTCCAAACTGGAAAGAACAGAGAACGCACCTTTAAGATAAAAGAGGGAAAATAACAGTGGAGAACATAGTTTGTCTTATGTTACATAGCAATAGCAACTGGAAGGATATTACTACATTTGTAAAAGAAGTTTTAAAGGAGAAACATAGTTACGACAGTAAAATAACGATCAACTTAAACAGAGATAATTAAAAAATTGATAAATTAAAACAGGTAAAAAGGAACATCAGAGTGTCACAGTCTCCTGAAGTAATGCCACCAGCAGTTCCAGGAGATGAAGTCCTATGTGACTGGAAGTAGGGGTTTTTAGATGGTAGAAGCCCAACTCCCACACAGAGTGGTGTCCTTTGAGGATTTTCCCCTACTATAAAAAAAAACTACTACTACTGCTACTGCTACTGCTACTGCTACTACTACTGCTACTGCTGCTGCTGCTGCCGCTGCCGCTGACACCACCACCCCCACCACCACCACTACAACTACCACTACCACTACCACTACTACTACCACTACTATTACCACTACCACTACCACTACCACTACCACTACTACCACTACCACTAGTACTACCACTACTACTACCACTACTACCACTACTACCACTACTACTACCACTACTACTACCACTACCGCTACCGCTACCACTACCGCTACCGCTACCCCTACCGCTACCGCTACCCCTACCGCTACCGCTACCACTACCACTACCACCCCCACCCCCACTCCCACCCCCACCACGACCACCACCACGTCCACCACTATCACCACTACCACCACCATTACTACCACCACCATCACTACCACCACCACCACTACTACCACTACCACTACCACCACCACGACCACCACCACGACCACCACCACGACCACCATACCACTACCACCGCTACCACTACTACTACGACCACCACCACGACTACCACTACCACTACCACCACGACCAGTACCACGACCACCACCACTACCAACACTACCACCACCACTACCACCACCATCACTACCACCACCACGACCACCACCACCACCACAGCCACCGTCACCACCACCGCCACCGCCACCGCCGCCGCCACTACTACTTCTACTACTACTACCACTACCATTTCCTCTACCACTATCACTACCACTACCACCACCGCCACCACCACTACTACCACCACTACCACTACCACTGCCACCACCACTACCACCACCACGACCACCACAACCACTACCACTACCACCAACTCCACTACCACCACCACCACCACCATCACTACCACCACCATCACTACCACCACCACTACCACCACTACCACCACCACCACCACCATCACTACCACCACCACGATCACCACCACGACCACCACCACCACGACCACCATACCACTACCACCGCTACCACTACTACTACGACCACTACCACGACTACCACTACCACTACCACCACGACCAGTACCACGACCACCACCACTACCACCACTACTACCACCACTAACACCACCATCACTACCACCACCACGACCACCACCACAGCCACCGTCACCGCCACCGCCACCGCCACCGCCACCGCCACCGCCGCCATCACTACTACTTATACTACTACTACCACTACCATTTCCTCTACCACTACCACTACCACTACCACCACCGCCACCACCACTACTACCACCACTAGCACTACCACTGCCACCACCACAACCACCACCACGACCACCACTACCACTACCACCACTACCACCACCATCACTACCACCACCACCTCCACTACCACCACCAATACCACTACCACTACCACGACCACCACCACGACCACCAGCACGACCACCACCACGACCACCACCACGTCCACCACTATCACCACTACCACCACCATCACTACCACCACCATCACTACCACCACCACCACCACTACCACCACTACTACCACTACCACTACCACCACGACCACCACCACGACCACCACCACCACGACCACCATACCACTACCACCGCTACCACTACAACTACGACCACCACCACGACTACCACTACCACCACTACCACTACCACCACGACCAGTACCACGACCACCACCACTACCAACACTACCACCACCACTACCACCACCATCACTACCACCACCACGACCACCACCACAGCCACCGTCACCGCCACCGCCACCGCCACCGCCACCGCCACCGCCGCCGCCACTACTACTTCTACTACTACTACTACTACTACTACCACTACCATATCCTCTACCACTACCACTACCACCACCGCCACCACCACTACTACCACCACTATCACCACCACTACCACCACCATCACTACCACCACCACGATCACCACCACGACCACCACCACCACCACGACCACCATACCACTACCATCGCTACCACTACTACTACGACCACCACCACGACTACCACTACCACCACGACCAGTACCACGACCACCACCACTACCACCACTACCACCACTACCACCACCATCACTACCACCACCACGACCACCACCACAGCCACCGTCACCGCCACCGCCACCGCCGCCGCCACTGCCACCGCTGCCGCCACTACTACTTCTACTACTACCACTACCATTTCCTCTACCACTACCACTACCATCACCGCCACCGCCACTACTACTTCTACTACTACTACCACTACCATTTCCTCTACCACTACCACCACCACGACCACCACCACCACCACTACCACCAACTCCACTACCACCACCACCACCATCACTACCACCACCATCACTACCACCACCACCACTACCACCACTACCACCACCACTACCACCACCATCACTACCACCACCATCACTACCACCACCACGACCACCACGACCACGACTACGACTACGGCTACTACTAGTACTACTACTACCACCACCACTACCACCACCACGACCACCAGCACGACCACCAGCACGACCACCACCACGTCCACCACTACCACTAACACTACCACTACTACCACCACCATCACTACCACCACCACCACCTGTACCACCACCACTACTACCACTACCACCACCACGACCACCACCACGACCACCACCACGTCCACCACTACCACTACCACCACTACCACCACCATCACTACCACCACAGCCTCCACTACTACCACCACTACCACTACCACTACCACGACTACCACCACGACCACCAGCACGACCACCAGCACGACCACCACCACGTCCACCACTACCACCACTACCACCACAATCACTACCACCACCATCACTACCACCACCATCACTACCACCACCACCACTACCACCACTACTACCACCACCACGACCACCCCGACGACCACCACCACCACGAACACCATACCACTACCACCGCTACCGCTACTACTACGACCACCACCACGAGTACCACTACCACTACCACTACCACCACGACCAGTACCACGACCACCACCACTACCACCACTACCACCACTACCACCACCATCACTATCACCACCACCACTACCACCAACTCCACTACAACCACCACCATCACTACCACCACCATCACTACCACCACTACCACCACCATCACTACCACCACCATCACTACTACCACCACGACCACCACGACCACGACTACGACTACGGCTACTACTAGTACTACTACTACTACCACCACTACCACCACCACGACCACCACCACGACCACCAGCACGACCACCACCACGTCCACCACTACCACTACCACTACCACTACTACCACCACCATCACTACCACCACCACCACCACCACTACCACCACTACTACCACTACCCCCACCACGACCACCACGACGACCACCACCACGTCCACCACTACCACTACCACCACTACCACCACCATCACTACCACCACAGCCTCCACTACTACCACCACTACCACTACCACTACCACGACTACCACCACGACCACCAGCACGATCACCACCACGACCACCACCACGTCCACCACTACCACCACTACCACCACCATCACTACCACCACCATCACTACCACCACCATCACTACCACCACCACCACCACTACCACCACTACTACCACCACCACGACCACCACCACGACCACCATACCACTACCACCGCTACCGCTACTACTACGACCACCACCACGACTACCACTACCACTAACACTACCACCACGACCAGTACCACGACCACCACCACTACCACCACTACCACCACCACTACCACCACCATCACTACCACCACGACCACCACCACCACCACCACAGCCACCGTCACCGCCACCGCCACCGCCACCGCCACTGCCACCGCCGCCGCCACTACTACTTCTACTACTACTACCACTACCATTTCCTCTACCACTACCACTACCACCACCGCCACCACCACTACTACCACCACTAGCACTACCACTGCCACCACCACTACCACCACCACCACGACCACCACCACTACCACCAACTCCACTACCACCACCACCATCACTACCACCACCATCACTACCACCACCACCATCACTACCACCACCACCACTACCACCACTACCACCACCACTACCACCACCATCACTACCACCACCACGACCACCACGACCACGACTACGACTACGGCTACTACTAGTACTACTACTACCACCACCACTACCACCACCACGACCACCACACACGACCACCAGCACGACCACCACCACGTCCACCACTACCACTACCACCACTACCACCACCATCACTACCACCACCACCACCACTACCACCACCAGGACCACCACCACGTTCACCACTACCACTACCACCACTACCACCACCATCACTACCACCACAGCCTCCACTACTACCACCACTACCACTACCACTACCACGACTACCACCACGACCACCAGCACGACCACCACCACGACCACCACCACGACCACCACCACGTCCACCACTACCACCACTACCACCACCATCACTACCACCACCATCACTACCACCACAGCCTCCACTACTACCACCACTACCACTACCACTACCACGACTACCACCACGACCACCAGCACGACCACCACCACGACCACCACCACGTCCACCACTACCACCACTACCACCACCATCACTACCACCACCATCACTACCACCACCATCACTACCACCACCACTACCACCACTACTACCACCACCACGACCACCACCACGACCACCACCACCACGACCACCATACCACTACCACCGCTACCGCTACTACTACGACCACTACCACGACTACCACTACCACTACCACCACTACCACTACCACCACGACCAGTACCACGACCACCACCACTACCACCACTACCACCACTACCACCACCATCACTACCACCACCACGACCACCATCACTACCACCACCACGACCACCACCACCACAACAGCCACCGTCACCGCCACCGTCACCGCCACCGCCACCGCCGCCGCCACTACTACTTCTACTACTACTACCACTACCACTACCATTTCCTCTACCACTATCACTACCACCACCGCTACCACCACTACTACCACCACTACCACTACCACTGCCACCACCACTACCACCACCACCACGACCACCACCACCACTACCACTACCACCAACTCCACTACCACCACCACCATCACTACCACCACCACCACCATTACCACCACTACCACCACCATCACTACCACCACCACGACCACCACCACCACCACAGCCACCGTCACCGCCACCGCCACCGCCACCACCACCGCCGCCGCCACTACTACTTCTACTACTACTACCACTACCATTTCCTCTACCACTACCACTACCACTACCACCACCGCCACCACCACCACTACTACCACCACTACCACTACCACTGCCACCACCACTTCCACCACCACCACGACCACCACCACTACCACCAACTCCACTACCACCACCACCATCACTACCACCACCATCACTACCACCACCACCACGACCACCACCGCCACCGCCGCCGCCACTACTACTACTACTACTACTACTACTACTACTACTACTACTACTACTACTACTACTACTACTACTACTACTACTACTACTGCTACTACTACTACTACTACTACTACTACTACTACTACTACTACTACTACTATTCATTTTTCTCTGTTGCTTAGATGTCTGCTAGTTGGACGAAGTTGATAGTTGAGTGAACTTCAATCTTTTTTCTACAGGCGAGTTCGTGGAGTTCCTGAGTTTTAAGCAGCGGTGTTCTATATATATTGTTTACAACACTGGAATGCCCAAAGGAATATGCGGATACTCCATCATCTGCGATTATTCTCTTGTCATCGTATGGAAATATAGCTATTTTGTTTACTTCCACACACGTGATATTATGCTGATGAGACTGAATTAGGTTGATTGATATTCTTATGATTCCTTTGTTCATAAGGCAGTCCATATAGCTCTCAATAATGATGTACTGTTTAATGGTATTATGTGTTAAGCCTTTAATATTGTTGATCACATCACCATAGATATTGAAAGCATATACGTTCGATCTCAATGCAACAAAACGATGAATGATTTCTACACTAGCTTCATCCTTAAATTTTCCCAGCACTGTTTAATTTTTCGTAGAATAATATGTGGTTTTTAGCGTAATCAGAAGTATCCAGATGTTCTAGAAAACCTAGTTTATCCTGATATATATCCCATAGTTACCCGACGGATGAATGAGGTAGTATCCATGTATGTGAGGTTAAGTGAGATTCAAGCCCATAACATGGTAACAGAATATCATAATGGTAGCGGTACGTTAAGGTCTTGGAGATATGAGCACATATATATTAGCTTGTTGAACACTATTTGTTGCAGAGCTGCATGCACTGCAGCCGGGTTAGGTCCATATACCTATGGTTCGGCCGCTGAATGCAGGCTTAGCAACCAGCTTTTGCAGGGTATTCTCATTGGTGACAAGCCATGCATCCCTATATACTCCTTAGTTTTCCCAGACACAGTGTTGTTGCAAAAAGCTTGTGCAGGTCCTTCTCAAAGTCGCTTCTTCCTCATTGTGGTATTCTGTTGTTGAATCCAATGTAAGGCTTTAACCCGCGTGACTGATGGAATTGTAGCACACGATGGATTTTTGTTAGCTATAACGCATGTCTAAGGGTCCACTTCCATTTTTTGAGGAAATCAAACATTTCGGAAAAGTTTCCATGCAAAGGATTGTTTAGAGGGATTTTCTTGAAAATCCTCCTCTCGCATATTTGGAAGGTAGTTAAATTTAAATTTTCGAGGGGTCTCATAACTAGATACCTTAATTTCCTCAGTTTTGCAACGGTTGCTTTCTAATTGATGACTATTACTGTCTGCTATTTTGCTCGAGGCGATATAGTTTTGCAGTCTTTCACCTGTAATGACTCATTTTCTTCTTCCAGCGAATTAAACAGGAAGTATAAGCATTGTTTCCGTCAACTACTGCGGTCAAACGCCTTGCATAGTTTTACGGTGATAAAACCTATCGTGCAGGAAGTAACGGTGACTGTCACTTGTTTCCAAGGGTATCTTCCACGTTAAGCAAACTGATTACTGAGCAATATAAATACGAAGGCTTGCAATGCCAAGGTTTACACCTGAACTTCACCTTGTCACCAAGTCATCAGGAAATATGCTTCGCGCCACAGTGAGTGCTTTTCAGATTTTGTTGATGCATATTGAAACTAGGTGTAAGAATAAACACGAATATAGGTTTGAAGTTGTATAAAATAGATTTGAGCAAACATACAGATAAAACTATAAAAATCTGATGTGCTGCAGTAGCATAACTTTTCTACTCTTGTACTAACTATTCTTACAAACTCTTATTCCCCTATCTTCTTTATGTTAGTCGAGATAAACATTTGCAGAAATCATCTTATTGCTAATTTTCTTGTAGGTGCAAGGCGAATATGGGAATACAGTAGGTTTTGAGCGATAGTGAAATCTTTTAAAACTGGTCACTATATGAAGGCTTTGAAGTTCCGTCCTCTTTACACGGCCAAGAGATAAAACAGTGAATAACGGCCTTCCCTTTGAGAAAAGTATAAGTAGGTATTGCAAAACTCGCACAAATAACAAGAAATATCTCCGAATTGGTTCACTTCACAAAAAATACATTTGGACATAAACAGTGTGTTTTAACGAGATCTACACTTTTGTACAGCAAAATTTGGTCCATCTCTTAGGGTTTACCAGCTATGCAAAGGTCATCCAGAGTGAACAGGACAACATAGGCTATAACTAGAAAATTCAAACTATACATTTCATTTGCCATAAAAGTATTTTAAACATATGACACTTTAATGAAGATCGTTAGTCATTTTTGAGAAAATCAACATTTTCGAAAAATTGTCCATGTAAAGGGTAGTTTAGGGAGGAGGAATGTTCTTCAAAATGTCCGTGTCGCATGCCAGAAAGGTATGAAACTAAAATACCAGCTTTGGTGTTTAAACGACTTTTCGTTTTGAGTTATGCTGCTCACAGATAGACAGACAGGCAGACAGACAGACAGACAGGCAGACAGGCAGACAGAGGCACACACACCTTTTTTTCTAAAAATACTTTTTCTGGATTCAGGGGGCCTCAAAACATATATTTCCGGTGAAATCTCAACGTCGAATTTTTGGGTCGAATAGAATACTTCCCCTGCTTACTGTACGTAGTAGAGAAAGCAAAAACGTGCTCCTTACGAAGCAATGTTCATAATTTTTAAGCAGCCCTTTGAATTTATGCTGCTTGTTGACCTATAAAATAGATTTTCCAACGAATACACTTTTAATATATTTGGCCTAATATAATTTTTGTTCAGTTATGAGTTTTGGCTTCTGCAAAAATTAAATACTTATCAAACTTGGATTAGTCAACATGCCTAACACATTTGTTATTAATAATGCAGAGCAAGCTTTGAGCAAACTATTACATTAAGGTAGTTATTCCCAAAGCTTCACTCTGCTAACTTAAAAACTGCATCGTAAGAAGCAGTTTAAGGGCACCAACTCATGAAAAGTTCAAATTCTTCAAACACATTGTATTTTTGCGCACATAAAAATGTGGTTCTTGTAGATTAGCACGCACAAGTTATTTTCAGTTTAAAATCACTTTAAAAGCCCGTCACGTGACTATTTAAATAATTGTGTTCACGTGCTGATTGTCCTTAGAGCCATAAAAGGTCATTTTTCTCATAATGTATTTTTTTCAATGCATGCAAATGTGAAAATGCTACAATGTGGTTCTGTTTCCTATCAATCTGTTTGATTTTTCCACATTAGAACCTTAAAAATAAACAAAAGCGCTTAGCTAAATTGTTTATGTATATATTTGAACAAACTTGTTGCAATATCTAAAATACAACAAAAATAGTAAATGGGTTAATTAAAAGTTTTTCTGCAATAATTCTGGGTTGATATGAATATCATTGATGACTTTTATAAAGTGGTATTTCTGGAATATAAAACTGAAGTTTTATTACAATATTTTGGAAATTGAGATGCAAGGAACTTTTTCGCAGTCAAGTAAAAACAATATATTTTTTCAACACTATTTCATGAATTTGTTTCAAAATTTGGGAAACAGCTATATATAATATTAGTAGTAAGAGGTAAAACAATGAAGCTTGTTGATTAAGAAACATGGGATTTAAAAATGTCGCAGGTTGGTTCCTTAAGAGCTGAAAAATATCTAAAATACCGAGAAAACCACGCTGGAAAATCTACTCGTAAAAACTGGCCTGAAGGGTTAGTTCCACAACTTTTTGTTAAATAGTATAAGATTTTACTTAAAATACAGAATTTAGAAATTGATTAACATATGTGTAGCAAAGTTGATATAAAACACTTTTAGAAAGTTTGAAACAAATGTGAAAGAGCCTCAAACATGCGGTCACGTACACAGCTTTGGTTTATTGAAATCTTCATGTAACACTAAGTTTCACTCCAATAAGACAATACTTAAAAACATTCCTAGAGAATCGAATATAACAAAAATTAATAAGCGTAAATTGTAGTTTTCTATCATTTTGCCCTAATTTCTAACAATTGGTTCCCTTAAAAGTGTAAAACATCTTGAAGTATTAGGTTGGAAATGAAAATTGCTTGTTTAGACGAGGTGTTTATGTTTAAAGCAAATTATAAAAATTAGAGAGTCTATCGTCTGGTTTAAAGAGACGCTGGTATACCTAGTACCTCTCACCGTGTTCGTTCCAATTGCATTTCTATGTCAATCATGAAGAAAATTGTATGAATTCTTGGTAGAAGAGGTAGTAGACAAAGAAATGAAATTGTGTTTTGTAAAAGAAACGTATTATTATTATTATTATTATTATTATTATTATTATTATTATTATTATTATTATTATTATTATTATTATTATTATTATTATTATTATTATTATTATTATTATTATTATTATTATTATTATTATTATTATTATTATTATTATTATTATTATTATTATTATTATTATTATTATTATTATTATTATTATTATTATTATTATTATTATTATTATTATTATTATTATTATTATTATTATTATTATTATTATTATTATTATTATTATTATTATTATTATTATTATTATTATTATTATTATTATTATTATTATTATTATTATTATTATTATTATTATTATTATTATTATTATTATTATTATTATTATTATTATTATTATTATTATTATTATTATTATTATTATTATTATTATTATTATTATTATTATTATTATTATTATTATTATTATTATTATTATTATTATTATTATTATTATTATTGTTATTGTCACTGTCACTGTCAGTGTCACTCTCATTATCATTGTCATTATTATTATTATTATCATTATTATTATTATTATTATTATTATTATTATTATTATTATTATTATTATTATTATTATTATTATTATTATTATTATTATTATTATTATTATTATTATTATTATTATTATTATTATTATTATTATTATTATTATTATTATTATTATTATTATTATTATTATTATTATTATTATAAGTGCTGAGGCTTTCACGGCCGGCATTATCAACTATGTTAAGTAGATTTTCCGGGTTTGTGGGCCGTGGTCGAGTTGGATTACCTTCCTCCGACGTTTCGCTGGAAACTGCGTCCAACATCTTCAGGGTGAACCTCTGTTATTAGCGGCTGCACTAAATTAAAGTTCACTACAAACTTTCATATTCATCTTTGTTTGTTATTAGTGTCCATGGTAACAAATTTTCACGATCGCTCGTTCTCATAAATACCAACATGAGATTATCGATCTCTAAATGCCGGCAAATGGGACGTCTCTGATCATGGTATAAAGGAGAAAAACCTGGCTTAGGTATGTGGACGACACCTTCATTATTTGGAGCCATGGGGAGGTAAAACTAGAAGCCTTTTTTCATCATCTAAATAGCCAAAACCGTGCCATACAGTTCACCATGGAAAAGGAAACAAACAACAGTCTTCCTTTCATGGATGTCCTAGTGACAAGAGAAGCTGATTCACGTCTGGGTCACACAGTTTATCGCAAACCTACTCATACTGATAGGTACCTCCATAAAACCTCGAAGCATCATCCAAGACAAAAATTGGGCATAATCAAAACCCTTTCCGAACGGGCCAAGAAGATTTGTGAGCCACAAAAGCTGAATAAAGAAATCCGACATCTTAACAAGGCCCTCATCAGCAACGGTTATACACACAAGGAAATTACAAGAGCTCTCCATCCGAGGTACCCGTCAGTCCAAAAAGACCGGAGGAAGCAAACCCTGAGTACCATCTATTTACCATACATCCATAAGGTAACAGACCGAATAGGAAGACTGCTGCAACAGTACAACATTAGGACTATTTATAGGCCAACAAAGAAAGGCAAAGATTTATTTAACTCCGTTAAGGATAAAAGACATCCTCACTGCACAGCCGGTGTTTACAAAATACCATGTAGCAGTGGACAATGTGACGTCATGGAAGGTCGTCACTTCGAGATATCGACTGGCCTTAGCTTAGAGAGGTGTATAGCCGTCAGGTTGGTAAGCGTAACCCCTCTCACCCCCGCTACGCTCCGCACACAGTATAAAATCCGGCTGCCCGACCAGTCGTTAGTTCACTTCAGCGCGATGCGCTGCCTGCAGTCTTTCACCTTCACTTCAACGCGAAGTGCGTTGCCTGCAGTCTTCGATGTTTACTTCAGCGCTGCCTCCAGTCTTCGTCAAGTAGTCGAGCTCCGTTAGGCGCTGCCACCAGTTGTCTTCGTCAGTCAAAGTATGGCTAGCTTCGACCAAGCGTAATGTATGAGCCTTATACATTATGGTTTAATCTTCATCAAGCCGAGGCGCTCAGCATTAGTATCTTACATACTTGCCTACATGTTCGTCAGTAATGAGCCGATAGGCTTAGCAATTCTCAATTCTACTAACATTACTCGGCAAGCTCCTCTTCATCGAGCCAAGCAGTTCACCAACAGTGACGTCAGCACGCATCGAAGTCAACAGGGTCATGCTTCTTGGTTTTGCTTGTCAAAGGGGGCAAGCAAGTGAGCAACTTTTCTCCGTAGAGAAGCAACGTCGGCATTCACCACCATTTCTTCGAGATGTATGCTAATTCAGGCATACACTGGGCATACGCGGAATTCAGCAGGAACGACGCGTTTATTCTTCATGGCTGATATGCAGGAATGTGCCACAGTCCATGTGCATGTTCATTTCAACATAATTGGATAAGGACCTGTTCCAAAAACACACCAGACATTTGGGTGAGACAAACAGTTCTGTATTTCATTTAGATGTATGTGTTTAGTGTTTTAGGGCTTTTATGCTAAAGCAGGGTAGATGATCTTTGTATCACGGTTAATGTAGCCTAAACGGCAATAGTTATAATTCCGACTAACGCAATCAACTGAGTGTGGTTAAAAGGGATGACTTTTTGTGTGCCAAGTTATATTGGTGAGTCAGGCCCATTCTACCAGTGTTGCTCAGGAAGTTAAATAGTCAGGAAGGAATTATTACTTAGTGCAAAGAATAGTTTACATTCGTGTCTATTTTATGTAACTGTTTATTTTTACTACATTTTCGTAATACATATATTATCATTCACCATACTTTCAATGTTCTTATGTATATTTTGTTACTTAACACCGTCAGTGTTAAGTCCTGTATTTATTTTATGTTTTCAAAATATATTCAAGGAAAAGGCATTTGGTATTATATGTAACCACAATATACCCCACCGATCCATTCCCAACACGATTCCGCAAATAGATGTCCACTCACTCTCGCTAAGCCAAGTCAAGTGGGGTAGCAGAAAAGCATGGGGCTAGGCTTAGCAAGTGTCAAGTTAAGTAATGGTAGCAGATAGTTAAAGAAAGAGAGAGTGGCGTGCGACAGCAGTGGTAGCAGAGCGTGGTTCAATGCCGTGGTTAGTTACATGCAATGTTCAATGCAGTGGTTACATGCAGTAGTTACATGCCGTGGTTCAATGCAATGGTTACATGCCGTGGTTCAATGCAATGGTTACGTGCAGTAGTTACATGCAATGGTTACATGCAGTGGTTACATGATGTGGTTAAATAGTAGTGGTAACAGACATCGCGGTTCTTTGTAATTTCATGGTTACATTTAATTCTCTTGGTTACTTGTAAATTTTGTGATTACTGGTTGATAACTTTACAGTTGAAAATAACTTCGACACAAATTGAAAGGTATACTAATGCATCCTTGAATGTATTTAATGTTTTGATTTATGAATTGTTTGCCTCACTATAGGTTGTGTATTTTATAAACATGGAACTACCTTTTCAACCCGAAGTTTTGAATAGAAATGAACTTGAAAATGAGTTGTGTAATATTAAGGTTGAGTGTGATACTAAGAATTCTGTCACTGATTTACAACAGTTACTGCGAGTTCAGTTAACACAGGATCCACATACCATTGGTGCAAGTTTACCGTGTAACGAAACCATAGAATTTCAGTATTGTGAGCGTGCGTCTCAATCACTTGGTGATCTAGTAGACGAATATGTAAAGGTAGGATGTACACAGTCACAATTGCGTAGGATTAAAGGTCGTGTCAAGTATTGGCAATATAGAACAAACCGTTTGCAAAGGTTAGCTACAGAAAGGTTGAAATCTCAAACTAGGAATATTTCGGAATTTTGGTTGAAGTTAGGAGATAAGCTCTCAGAATTAAAATACACTAAACAAACTAGCGAGCCCATGGAAGCAAATGGTGTAATGCCATTTATTCAGGAAAACTTAGGTAGTCAAATGAGGAAGGAAGATAATGCAACGGAAGTCACGTTAACTAAACTAAAATTACCGCATCCATGCCAGAGAATTCTAGGTGATATTAAGGCAATTCAAGCGAATACTCCAGAACAGATTTTGGAATTTCTTGTTACTTTAATTAGATGCCAGTATCAAGCGAAAGTATACTCGTTGAGTGATCAAATTATTTTGCAATTTTTTCATGTGCATGTAGAAAACCCAGTTCTAGATATTTTGTTGAGATCAATTACGAATGGGCATAGTATATTGCAATTTCAGAAAGAAATAATCAGAGTTCTTTTGTCTCCATTGAATTATAATCAGTTACTTAATTTACATTACTTTCGCAGACAGAGAGAAACGGAACACTTTTCTGAATTTGTGGAGAACATAAAGTTGATCGTGAAGGCATTATGTGTAAATTACACAGAACCAGAAATTGTACAGAATATAATTTCCAATTCCCGACATGCGGAAATACGTGCATTAGCTTTAGGTCAATATTTACATTCATATCAACAACTGGATGACTTAGTCATTAGATTCCGACATTTGCCCACGGAACATAGCAGTTCTGAAAGGAAAGAAGAAAAAGTCAAATCGGGTTCAGAAAGAAGTACGGTGTGTTGGACTTGTAAACAGACAGGTCATGTCAAATACAATTGCCCGGAAAACAAAGGATGTACATATTCCAATTCAAGGTTCTCAACCAAAAAGGAAAAATAGCTGACATTCGGTTATGCCAGTCTATGCGGATAGTATCCCTGTGGAGAAAAATATTCAAGCCATAGTAGGTTTTCCGATGCCGTATGTTAGTGTTGAAGTAGATAAAATTCCGGTTTTAGGATTGATCGACACAGGTAGCGTAGTTTCCTTAATTGATCACAGATGGTTTAGTAAGTTGCGTCGTAATTTAAACACAAGTACTGTTAAGATCATTTCAGCAAATTTAGAACCAATTCAAGTTTTGGGGGAAGTATTATTATCTCTGAGTATAGCAAAATTTCGCTGGAAAATGCAATTTTGCGTGGTTCAGAAATTACCTGTACCGATTATCTTGGGAAATAACTTCATTGCTCATACTGGTTTGATATTGGATAGTTCAAGTAGAAACTTATATTTCAAATTTTGTCCTTCAGTAAAAATACCATTTAAGGCTTCGAGCAATATTCCCGGGATGACGTCATGTGCTAGTGTAAATAATACTATGGAACAACAACCAGTTTCTGAATTCAGTTTAGACCATTTAGACCACGAACAAAGACAAGTGATACAGAATTTATTACTTGAGTTTCCAGATGTACTCACGAACCAACTAGGTTGCACGAACTTAGTAACATATAAGATAGAGTTGCATGACAAGCAACCGGTTCGACTACCTCCATATCGTTTACCACCTCAGAGACTACATATATTGAGGGAAAAGGTAAATACTATGTTAGAGCAAGGAATCATTAGGATGTCGAATTCGAATTATTCAAGTCCGGTTTTCCTTGTCCCCAAGGCTGATGATGATGCTAGAATGGTAGTAGATTATAGAGTGTTAAATAGCAAAATTAAAATTGATCAAGTTCCTCTACCACATGTCCATCTAAATTACCACTGGTTTGCTAAGGCAAAATATTTTACGAGCATCGATTTAAATCAGGCGTATTATCAAATTCCGTTGGAAGAACAATCGAAAAGGTTAACGGCCTTCACCACGGATTATAATTTGTATGAATTCAATCGTTTACCGTTTGGTTTAGCAGTGGGCGCCCAAGTCCTGTCACAATTATTAGACAGACTTTTTGGTGACATAAAATTTAATTATTTATATCATTATTTAGATGACTTGTGCATTTATTCCACAACATTTGATGACCATGTAAGACATCTCCATGAAGTATTTTCTCGACTTCGTAAGGCGGGTTTGACAGTTAATCCAAATAAAGTTAAGTTTGCTACTCAAAAATTAACTTTCTTAGGTCATATTATTTCTGGTAACAATGTAACCATCGATCCTCAAAGGACTAATAAGATCAGGGAGTATCCAGTGCCCAAAACTGCTAAGCAGATATCGCGATTTCTCGGAATGGTCAACTATTTCGCGAAGTTTATTCCTGACTATGCCGAGCAAGCATATCATTTAAACATTTTACGAAAGAAAGGGGTAAAGTTTAAATGGAATGAGGAACAGAATCAGGCATTCCTTAGGCTTAAAGAAGCTTTAATTTCTCCTCCAGTGTTGGCAGTACCTGATTTCTCTTTGCCATTCATTTTGCAAACCGACGCTTGTGGTTCTGCGGTTGCTGCCGTTTTACTTCAGGAACACCCTGAAGGAAGACGTGTTGTTTCCTACGCGTCTCGTATCCTTAATGAACAGGAAAGAAAATATTCCATGTACGAATTGGAAGCTTTAGCTGTGTTGTACGGGGTAGAAAAATTTAGGTTTTACCTAGAACATGTTGAATTCCTACTAGAGACTGACAACCAGGCTCTTTCTTGGGTTTTGGCCAGACCCAGGAAAAGTGGTGGAATTGTTAGATGGGCTCTGCGAATTTCTGCATTCAAGTTTAAGGTTCACCATATAAGGGGCAGATTTAATTGTGTAGCAGATGCTCTTTCTCGAATGTACGGAGAGGAAAAGAACGAGCAAGTTGACTCGAATACTCCTCATGCTCCAGTATTGACAGTGTTAGGCAATTTTCCTTTCGCTTATGAAGATCTCAAAGACCACCAGATGAAAGATGAGAATCTAGCTTCCATAATATCTACGTTGCGGCAAGGTAAAGAATGTCAACCATATCTCTTATCAAGAGGCGTTCTTTGTTGTAAAGATAGAACAGGGAAAAATAAAATTGTGGTACCCGAGCAATTGAAGAAACTATTGTTTCAATATTTTCACAATAGTCCATGTGGAGGACATTTAGGCATATTTAAAACCAGGAATAAAATAAGGGACCAGTTTATTTGGAAGGGAATGGACGACGAGATTCGTTTACAGGTTAAGGCGTGTCATCTGTGCAAAATGTCGAAACCTGCACAGAGCACCCACTTGGGATTTTTGACTTCCACGATTGCAGAGAGACCAATGCAAAAATTATTTGTGGACTACATTGGGGCGTTACCCAGGAGTAAACAGGGAAATAGGTTTGTGCTGGTGGTAGTTGACGCCTTTACGAAGTATGTGTGGTTGTTGCCCACACGGGACGCCAACGCAGCTAGCGCGGTTCAGGGTCTGAAGACTATTATTTCTTGTTTTGGGGTGCCCGAGATAGTTGTTAGTGACAATGCGTCGTATTTTCAGTCCAATTTATTTAAAACATTTTGTTTTAGTTCGGGAGTCAAGCACATTACAACTATTCCGTATGATCCTAGACCCTCATTAAGTGAACGGGTGAATAGAAATTTGAAAAACGCCTTAATAGCATATCATTTTCAGGATCATACCAAGTGGGACGAAACATTATATTGGCTAGCATTCGCGTTAAATAGTGCTAAGCATGAATCTCATGGGCAATGTCCATTTAATTTGATGTTTTCCTTTCCACCAAATTCGCCGCTAGCGAACATGTGGAATGTCCGCGATATAATTCCAGAGCAGGTAGACAAAACACATATTAGAGATGTATGGAACCGAGTGAGGCGAAATTTAATACGTTCTCAGCTGAGGACACGTCGTAACTATGATAAAGGGAGACAAACTCATAAATCTAATATAGGAGATATTGTTTACGTGAGAAATTATCCAAAGAGTAAAGCTGCGGATAAATACTCAGCGAAACTTGCTCCAAGGTATGTAGGACCTTATAAGGTGCACAAATTTGTGTCTGATGTATCTGTTATAGTAAAGAATGTGCACACAAACAAGGAAGTAAAGGCACATGTAAGCCAACTCAAACCATAACTTCAAGCTATATTGTATGTATGTGTTAGGAAGTAAGGTGTATTTTAGTGTGTTTATTGTAAACTTAAATGTCTGGCAGTGTGCTGGAAAGGTCTACAACCCAAAATATATAGTTTAAGTATGATTATTAATGGAAAATAAAAGTCTGAAGCCTTTTATTTTAAATTGCCCCCGGGAGTCTGTGACGTCATGGAAGGTCGTCACTTCGAGATATCGACTGGCCTTAGCTTAGAGAGGTGTATAGCCGTCAGGTTGGTAAGCGTAACCCCTCTCACCCCCGCTACGCTCCGCACACAGTATAAAATCCGGCTGCCCGACCAGTCGTTAGTTCACTTCAGCGCGATGCGCTGCCTGCAGTCTTTCACCTTCACTTCAACGCGAAGTGCGTTGCCTGCAGTCTTCGATGTTTACTTCAGCGCTGCCTCCAGTCTTCGTCAAGTAGTCGAGCTCCGTTAGGCGCTGCCACCAGTTGTCTTCGTCAGTCAAAGTATGGCTAGCTTCGACCAAGCGTAATGTATGAGCCTTATACATTATGGTTTAATCTTCATCAAGCCGAGGCGCTCAGCATTAGTATCTTACATACTTGCCTACATGTTCGTCAGTAATGAGCCGATAGGCTTAGCAATTCTCAATTCTACTAACATTACTCGGCAAGCTCCTCTTCATCGAGCCAAGCAGTTCACCAACAGTGACGTCAGCACGCATCGAAGTCAACAGGGTCATGCTTCTTGGTTTTGCTTGTCAAAGGGGGCAAGCAAGTGAGCAACTTTTCTCCGTAGAGAAGCAACGTCGGCATTCACCACCATTTCTTCGAGATGTATGCTAATTCAGGCATACACTGGGCATACGCGGAATTCAGCAGGAACGACGCGTTTATTCTTCATGGCTGATATGCAGGAATGTGCCACAGTCCATGTGCATGTTCATTTCAACATAATTGGATAAGGACCTGTTCCAAAAACACACCAGACATTTGGGTGAGACAAACAGTTCTGTATTTCATTTAGATGTATGTGTTTAGTGTTTTAGGGCTTTTATGCTAAAGCAGGGTAGATGATCTTTGTATCACGGTTAATGTAGCCTAAACGGCAATAGTTATAATTCCGACTAACGCAATCAACTGAGTGTGGTTAAAAGGGATGACTTTTTGTGTGCCAAGTTATATTGGTGAGTCAGGCCCATTCTACCAGTGTTGCTCAGGAAGTTAAATAGTCAGGAAGGAATTATTACTTAGTGCAAAGAATAGTTTACATTCGTGTCTATTTTATGTAACTGTTTATTTTTACTACATTTTCGTAATACATATATTATCATTCACCATACTTTCAATGTTCTTATGTATATTTTGTTACTTAACACCGTCAGTGTTAAGTCCTGTATTTATTTTATGTTTTCAAAATATATTCAAGGAAAAGGCATTTGGTATTATATGTAACCACAATATACCCCACCGATCCATTCCCAACACGATTCCGCAAATAGATGTCCACTCACTCTCGCTAAGCCAAGTCAAGTGGGGTAGCAGAAAAGCATGGGGCTAGGCTTAGCAAGTGTCAAGTTAAGTAATGGTAGCAGATAGTTATATATAGGCACCACCATGCGGAGTATCAGCACTCGACTAAAAGAACATGAAAGACAGCCGGTTGGGGCAGACGGACAAGTCAGCGGTGGCAGAACACTCTCTATTGTTCGGCCACGACGTCAATTACAAAGACACGGAGGTACTCTCAAGGACAAGCCACTACCAGGCTCGCTTGACTCGGGAAGCGATAGAGATTTTTATGCATAAAAACTCCTACAATCGAAAAGAAGAGAGACAGCAGATAAGCAAAACTTGGCTCCCGGCTCTAATAAGAGGGAGTAGAAAACCCGAAACACCGAAAGCTTTCTCCTTTATACCATGATCAGAGACGTCCCATTTGCCGGCATTTTGAGATCGATAATCTCATGTTGGTATTTATGAGAACCAGCGATCGTGAAAATTTGTTACCATGGACACTAATAACAAACAAAGATGAATATGAAAGTTTGTAGTGAACTTTAATTTAGTGCAGCCGCTAATAACAGAGGTTGACCCTGAAGATACTGGACGCAGTTTCCAGCGAAACGTCGGAGGAAGGTAATCCAACTCGACCACGGCCCACAAACCCGGAAAATCTACTTAACATTATTATTATTATTTATATTATTATTATTATTATTATTATTATTATTATTATTATTATTATTATTATTATTATTATTATTATTATTATTAATTATTATTATTATTATTATTATTATTATTGTTGTTGTTGTTGTTACGCCAAAGGGAGGAACGTATGAACATTTCTAATTTAGAGGCAGGGAGCTGCTTTTCTTTTCTGTCAGAAAAGGCAATCATGCCGTTTGCCAACCATGCGCATGTTAACTACAGTATGCAAGATTGGCTACAGGCTTATCTGAAACCTTTTTATTGGTTTTTCAGGCACTACTGTCAACTATTGTTTTATTCGGCTGCCTGAGGGTCCAGGTTCAAGGAGACGACACTGGGAAGGCAAAGCCTCATATGCTGAGTTACGCCAACTCTTATGCTGGTTCCATGGGCGGGATATATCCAGGATTCTATGGAGGAGGAAGAATGCACCCTCAGGGATTTGGCATGGGTATGCCTTTCGGTGGAAGTCTGGGGTATGGCATGAGTCCTTTTTCCATGTACTCCGCTGGCAAAGCTGGCAAGAAACTTCCAGCACATTAGAACATGTGCGAACCGCTCTACCATGACAATCGAAGTTGCGAAACTGAGTAGGTTAAGGCGCTTAATGGAACTGTGTGAACTAATGTAGTATTTGCTTGAGAGCAGTGTAAGTGATGTAAGATGTAACACTAACTAGCTTATAGAAGGCAACATTCACTCAAAAGTAAGACAAGCTAGGGACTTCTCTAAATTGTCTTCGAGTCCCATCTGTCTAACCAGACCACAGGTTCCTGCCCACTTGCTGCGGAGCACAGGTATAGCAAACCAGTCGTCAAAAAAGGAAGCTGATGGGGAAGAATACTTAAAATGACAAAAATAATGATCCGAAAATTTAAGAAAACAAATATTATAGTGGTATTGTGAATTGCAGAGAGGTGGCTTGCGATTTACCTCAATGAATCCCTTTGGAAGGATGGAGCGTTGAAGGCAAATTACAGCACAATGTAGCTTGCCCCAAATGATGAAAATAATTAGTATAAGGACTGTTCAGATAATGGCGGGTTGAGAGGAACTGCTGACAAATGGAAGTACCCTCTAAAGCATGCAAAAATGATTAAAACGTTTTTGTTTTTGATATATTAGAAAAGTTACAGAAAATATAGAAATATTTTGACCCTCTATTACCTGTGCCTTAACTATGCCAGTGAGTCAAAGGTGGACTGTTGGTTAGTCCCAATATTTGTAGAAGTTTTAACGATTTCATGCGCAGCTTATATAACAGTACTGCGCCAGTTTGCCCAAGTTTAAAGGTGCAGAGGTTGACATTTTATTGACTTTGCTTTTATTTTGCTACTCCCTGGCTTATATTTCCACTAACTACTGACATTATATACAACTTTATGTGTGTGCACATAACTGATGTTTTGCTCAAAAGACAAGAGCAACTTAAAG
>CM060964.1:238056517-238071517 GCA_030765045.1 Tenodera sinensis
TTAGTTTGCTCGCCCAGACCGAGAGGCCAGCCATCAGCACTGAACGTAACAGCCCCATGCACACGGTAAGGTGACTAGGAGTTGTGGCTTTAATTATAATTGTGGCTGAAATAAAACGAATGATCTCCTGGTCATACATGACAGCTAAAGCTGTTATCATACTCACCAGTGTCTGGCGCATGGACGCATCGCTTGCCCTTGCTCCCTCCCTCCCCCCAGTAATACCAGACTATACCTCCCATAATCTCCCGTTTTTTAAGATCGATCAGCAACAATGCTTTATAGATCGGGGAGAACAATATATTATGGAAAGCAAAGAACGCTATCAAGGTGCAGATGTTCACTACATCAATGTAACTGCTCGACCATAACTACAGTATATCTCACAAAAGAGGAAGTAACACAACAGATCACACAGACAATACAAATGTGCAACGGAGCAGTTTGTGAAAATCTAAAGGTCAGAGTCTTCGGAGCTTGAGGTCGAACTGAGCAGGATATCTTGTGGTAGGCGTTTGCGGAGGAGCATTGGCTGGAGTGATCTGACGCAGAGATGATATTTCACAGCTCCAGGATCCTCCTGTAGGCGGATGAAGAAACGGCGTGCTGTTTGGCGAATGAACTGCGGTATATAGAGAAGGCCTACTTCTTGATGTAGGTGTGAGTTGTACACGAACCAGGGAGCATTGGTAGCGAGCCGCATCAACTTGTTCTAAACTACTTGTGAACGATGTAGGAGGGATTTACAAGGATCACCCTAGGTAGGAGTAGCGTAGGTGAGAATAGGGCGAATAAGTGAACGGTATAGCAATATACAGGAATCAAGTCCAAGAGAGGCGTGTCTATTGAGTAGCGGATAAAGCTGAGAAAGCCGGGCTGAAGCAATATTATCAGTACGATTGATATGTGGACGATAGGTAAGGGTAGTGTCGAATAACAACCCAAGTTACTTCACTGGAACAGTAGAAGGTAACCAGGGGATACAAATGTTGTGGATATGCAAGGGTGGGAGTGTACGAACCTTACGAAGAGAGAAAGCCTCTGTCTTGTGAGGGTTCAGAGAAAGGCGTCAGGTAGAGCACCAATGAATAAGAGATTTCAAGGAATTCCGGAAGGTGGCAATAGCAGTAGGAAGATCGTGATGGGAGTAGTAAAGAATTGTGTTGTCGACATATAACGCCACTTCAGCATGCTCGAAGTTCGAAAGATCCGAAGTGAAAACACTGAACAAGTGGAGCCAAGATGGAGCCCTGGGGGACACCAGCATGAATGACTGTCGGTAAGGAGCAGGTGCAATCTATACGGATCACCAACTGTCGACTGAGAAGATAACCAGAAACAATACCAGCAAGTATTTGGGAAGGCCTACACCAAAGAGTTTGAGTATAAGACTATCGTGCCGCACTTTATCAAAAGCCTGGGCGACATCCAAAAACGCAGCCGGTGTATATTTTCAATTTTAAAATTGATGAACAAAAGCTTGAGTGAATCGAAGCAGTTGGTGAGTAGCAGAGTGATGTGGTCGTAAACCAAACTGAGTTGGAGGGATAATATTGTTGCCAAAGATGAACTTAGACAAACGACGATGAAGGACCTTCTCAAAAAGCATTGAAAGGGTGGGTAGGAAACTAATTGGACGGTAACTTGATGGTAAATCCTGGGGTTTATGTTTAGGAAAGACAATAATGTGAGCAAGCTGCTAAGAGGCGGGAAAATGGCCAAGGCGTAAGGCAGAGTTCATAATGGAAGAAAGGTAAGCCTTTTTGGTGAGTTTCTTTAATGCGATGTTGGACGCCAGATCGTCTCTGGGTAATTTCGTATTCGGAAGGCGGAAAATAAAATGCGATGACTACCCAAGACTGGTAAAGGATAGACGGACAGGAACAGTGGATTGAGTTTGGGGGCATCAAGTTCAGTGCGAAGAGATTACGAGGTAGGAACATCGATACTAGGATGAGGAGTAAATGCTTACTCGAAATTAAAAGTCAGAATCTTACATTTATCAGCAGTAGTTACAACTGTATTGTTGTGATGAGGACCAGGAACAACGGTGGTTTCCGAAGAATACGTCTAGTCGTGTGCCATAACATGTGATCATCTGGTGAAATATCGGCCAGATGTCATTGAAAGGTTTGGAAGCACTGTTGCTAGAGCTTCAGTGGTTATTGTTATTATTATTATTATTATTATTATTATTATTATTATTATTATTATTATTATTATTATTATTATTATTATTATTATTATTATTATTATTATTATTATTATTATTATTATTATTATTATTATTATTATTATTATTATTATTATTATTATTATTATTATTATTATTATTATTATTATTATTATTATTATTATTATTATTATTATTATTATTATTATTATTATTATTATTATTATTATTATTATTATTATTATTATTATTATTATTATTATTATTATTATTATTATTATTATTATTATTATTATTATTATTATTATTATTATACCACTGCACAGGTGTAACGAAACCACCACTGAGCTTGTTATACTAAAATAACCTTCGTCACTAGGCAAGAGAATGTGGTGTGAGTGGGCACATTCAATCGCTAGCTGTCCTCTCGTGCCCATGCCTGAGGTAGTGAAATTAAGCTTTGAATATACAGGCGTCAATGGATATTTTGAAGCACACAGTCGTAAGGGGCTTAAAGAAAGGGGAACGATAGCAAACGCAGAAAAAGAAATGATCTGGCAAGAACTAATCATTGGCAACGTTGATAATTTCGTTAAGTATGCACAGTTTTATATTTTGGACAGTGCATCCGGCAGTAAATCAAGATTTAACTGTTTGGTAAATAATGACCCAGATTTGCCTAACTAAGAGATCCACCCTTCGTAAGCCGTTAATTTATGTGGGCTTTCAACATTTAAAGTGACACAGGAGTAATGTGATAATCGACAGAGATATTGTGCTATGGAGACGAAACGGTATACGAAGAGGAGTTGAGGAATTTATTATCTGGATGAGAAGGTTAAATGAGGACCATACTACCTCAAAGGTATGGTTCGACACGATAATGGTTTCTACAACGCAAGCCGCTCTTCCCGGCAGTTCACTGAGCCTAAGACATCTTACAGGAAGAGGTACAAGACTTATTGTTATTCATATTCCCAGAGGCAGCGGATTTTTACAGTTTTACTATCTACAATGTTTAGAATTTGGGTCCAAGAAACCTACTGAGTACCATGAAGATATGGTCGGCGAAGCTTTTCAGGAGTGGTTCGTCAAAGCACTACCAGGGACCGAACCCGTGCATGTTATTGTAATGCACAATACTTCCTATCATAGGCTATCGTGCCATCCCAGCTTAGTTTGGAGAAAGATTACCGACTGCCTATTATCACATAATGTGTCAGTTTGCGAGAGTGATATCAAAGCAGAACCCCTGGAGTTAGCTCAAGGATTGCTGACAACAATAAAAATAAATACAATATCGACAAGCTTGCCAGAAATGCTGGGTACATCGCATTGAGACTGTCTAGAGGCATGTTAAAGAATTCGCAGCCAGAAACAAGAAAGCGTTCAAACTATGTACGAGAGAGAGTTTTGTGTGGTTCTGGATACAGCATTAGAGGAATCGACACCTGAGATGTGGCGGGTAGACATTTGCCACGTTATCAAAGAAGAACAACGCATATGGCAGCTGATCGCCTTACTGACAATGTGGTGGGCGTTATAGTTACGAATATCGGTGACAGTTTCTCTGATGATTCCAACTCTAATTCTGACATGGGTGTGCAACCCTTGCCCGAGAGGACGTGGGCTATCGTGAGTTAGTATTATTTCATTTATGTTCCTTTTAAACTAGTAAAGTTCATATTTTTGTACTAACTTGGCTCTTAATACATACCTCTTAATACACGCAGATGGCTTTGGGTATTGCACAAAGGCTTCTGTACTGATTTGCTCAAGTTTAGCTGCATGGGATAGCAGCAACATGGTAAGTAGTGCAGAAAGGAGGTGTCTATGAACCCATCCAATCAAACGCTGCTTCTTTACAACTAGTCCGGTACTTTTGGTGACCAGAGTAGATCTTGTTTTCCTTTCGTGATCGTGTGTTGCCCTTTGGTTGTTCTCCTCCCTTCATTAGCTTCCCTGAAATACGAGACTACTCCACACCTCTGGTGCAACAGCCCATCCGGGCCAAGGCCTACCGCCCGACCGCTGCGTCCCTCACCTCTGTCTACCACAGGCGTCATGAGTGGGGTGTAATACTGGAGGTGGGACATGGTTAGCGCCCGGTCCCTGCCGACCGATTATGCGGTCTTCTCGACCAGGGGCCGCTACCTTTCAATCAAGTAGCTCCTTAATTGGCCCCACAGGGACCGAGTCTGAGTACACCCCGGCCAAGTCTCTTAGCGGGAGAAAAGGCCCACGCCGATACCGGGAATCGAACGCGGGTCCCCGCTGGGTAAACAACAGCACTACCACTGCGGTAAGGGAACGACCAATAAACTACCTCCACTGTCATTAAATAACTTGTCCAATGAAGTTTTAAGTTTAATCCTAAACTTATTGAATGTATTAATGGCTAGGGGTCAGGGTAGCAGGGAGTTGTGTAACCTTCTACGTCATCACTCACCTTTCTTTCCTTTTGAATCCCCTCTCTGTCCCTTCCCGTGGTTCTATATCGTTAGCCCAACTAATTCTCGCATTACAACCTTAAGATTTTACCAGACACCACTGGTGATTGAAAATTCACCTGACACGCGTTCCCAGTGCTTTTGTTGACTACGTGCTTCTCGTTAAATGTTGCAGAGATATGCTAATGCATTTCCAATCACTCATGAAGGGAATGTGCTTGATGTTGAGTCTCTGCTGTTTGCAACACTAATTTGATGCCGTTTCCTTACGCGATTTCTTGCCGAAAGTGTTGTCTATCATTCGTTGAATTTTCCAGTTATTTAGTGAGACCAGCACTTTTACGTGTGTGTGGTTTAGTGAATAGTGGAGAATATTCCGTGTTTTCATTTAGTCCTTTCTATATCTAAATTCCAAAAAGACTCCTCCCTTTTTGTGTACTCAGTTTGATGATTAGTTAGCTACCTCCACTGATTAGGTGGTCCTCATTTGTGTGGCCACCACTAAAATTCCTTCAGGTCTTCTTTCTGCCCCTTCCGGTTACGGAATAGTTCTCCTGCGTGGTTCGATTTCAATGGCAGCATGTTTTAAGAATGCTATACATCGCGGCTACTATGACTAAACTACATAGTATTGTGGTGGTGGCCACACATCAAAGGAGGCTTATGGTCAGCTACCTCGCACCACAACGCGCGACAATTGCGGGTAAGAACAAAGGTCGTTTTCACACATTTGTAGAAGCATCGAGAACAGGGTTTGTTACGAGAAGCTTCACGATACGTCGACTTTCAGAAAAAATCGCCGGTTCCTAATTCTCGGCTTGAGATGGGATTTGCCTCTGTTAACTGAACGTCGACACTGCAGTGTCGGCTCACAGCTGTAACACATGACTTGTGACACGAGTTTCTCCGTTTCAGTGACAATTTGGCCTTCTTAACCTTCTAAAATCTTAAACAAAGAGATAATATTATTTATTTATGCCAACAAACTCACTGTTGGTGTTTTTAAACACACAAGCCGCGTGTGGACAATGTGTGTGTGTGTGTGTTTTTTTTTAATTTTTCATTTATATCCGGCCTTTAACTGCAGAGGTCGTATCGGCGGCCTTGCCTTTTGGCAAATGGTGTTACTCGTTTAACAGTGGGTTTTTCGGTCTTTGGGGTTTTATACGTTGAATTCACACTTTCATTCATACTTCCAGACTCAGGGAAGGATGAGGAATAATTTTGGATGGAGAAAACTTCCTACCCCCTTCCGGGAATCGAACCCGGAACCTCTAGCACAACTGGCAGGTGCTCTACAAACTGCGCCACGGGGCTAGCCGGACAATGTTTGAGAGGTAGATTTGGAACTGAAAAATTCAATGCCACAGCTGGGATTTGAACCACAGAACATCAGCTTACCAGGCGGGTGCTCTAACCATTAAGATACTGTGACAACCTACTAGAATGATGATGAATTCTACATCCAATAAGTATTTCTCCCGGTAAACCACAAAGGCAGTCTCTCATCAGAGACAATTTCCCCAATGGCGACTAAAATCCCAGGACATAGAGTACTAACGATAGAAGTCGCTATTGGGGTAATTGTCTCTGATGAGAGACTGCCTTTGTGGTTTACCGGGAGAAATATGAATTGGTTGGAGAATTCAATGTCATTCTGGCAGGTTGTCACAGTAACTTAATGGTTAGAGCACTCGCCTGGTAAGCGGAGGGTCTGTGGTTCAAATCCCAGGTGTGGAATTGAATTTTTCAGTTCCAATTCTATCTCTCAAAAAGAGACAATATATTGCCCCCCCCCCCCACCCCTTAGAACTACAAAAGAACTCTTTGCTGGAAACTGCAACTCTCGCCTGTTTTTCAACTAGTAGATGCGTTTTAAGGCTCCTAACCTTTCTTCACAGTTAACGCATGCAGATTCACCGTTACCAAAGTCACTAGTGTGTCTTAAAATACGCCAGTGTGTTCAGAATGAATGGTGTCACTTCCATGGTTTCGTACCCTACCAAAATTCTTGAAGGGGCATCTACCAGATCAAGGGTAAGCAACAGCGGATGTGATTTAAAATGTAACCTTCTACTTGCCTCTTATACAGAGAAAACCAATTAGCGAGAATCACAAGAATTAGTTATTCCTTTTGCCACATTTTAAACTGACTTGTTTGATTTTTATGTTGTGCTATGGTGATGCAATTCCGTCCGTTGCGAATGTTTCCTCACACCTCGCCTGGACGTAGATTATAGTGCTGAACCGGACCTTGCTCACCATAGGTCCTCTCCTTCTAATGTATAGACAGAGTGAACCAATCGCCTTCAAGAAGGCAAAGTCTCAATGCAATGCATTGGCGCCTACCTGGGACTTTTTTCAGTCGACACGAAGACAGTCCTACATGTTACTCAGTTGCTGAAAACTACGAGATATTCAGTCACACCCTGCAACTGCTCACCACAGCCACGTGCAGCGAATTCCTCAGATTATGTTCAGCGAGGTATCAGGTAGTCTTCAGACGCGCTTTAAACCATAGTAATGGGCGTTTGGCATACACTCTCCCACCTCTTGGAGCAGCCCAATAGGTGTGGCTCTGGACCCCGGGGACGCTAATTCCGTACTTACCATAGTAGATCCCTGGCGGGTAATCAGATTGAGATATCCTGTTTACATTCTTAATGCACTTCCCACAGCTTTTTTTGATTATCTTCAACTTTATATTTAGAATCAATGATTTAGCTTTTACATTTGATTTTCAGGCTGCATTGACGTTAAAATACACACAACATTCACACATATTCATTTACTTTAATTCATAAGGAACAATGGTATCAAACTAAAATTTATCAAAATAATACACAGAAAACTTTGTGAGAATTATGGGAAAACGAATGGGTGCCTTCCGCAGCGGGAAGGTTTTCCACAATCCCTTCTTCTTGTTCTTCTTCTCGTTCTTCTTCGTTTTCTTCTTCTTTCTTCTTGTTCTTGTTCTTCTTCTTCTTCTTCTTGTACTTCTTGTTCTTCTTCTTGTTCTTGTTCTTTTTCTTCTTCTTGTTCTTCTTGTTCTTTTTCTTGTTCTTGTTCTTTTTGTACTTGTTCTTCTTGTTCTTCTTTTTCTTGTTCTTGTTGTTCTTTTTGTTCATTTTCTTCTTCTTGTTCTTTTTCTTGTTCTTCTTGTTCTTGTTGTTCTTGTTGTTCTTCTGTTTCTTCTTGTTCTTGTTGTTTTTCTTTTTGTTGTTCTTTTTCTTTTTCTTGTTCTTCTTCTTGTTCTTCTTGTTCTTCATCTTGTTATTTTTGTTCTTCTTTTTCTTCTTCTTTTTGTTCTTCTTGTTCTTTTTGTTCTTCTTGTTATTTTTCTTGTTCTTGTTCTTCTTCTTGTTCTTTTTGTTCTTCTTGTCCTTCTTGTTCTTTTTCTTGTTCTTGTTCTTTTTCTTGTTCTTCTTGTTCTTGTTGTTCTGGTTGTTCTTCTGTTTCTTCTTGTTCTTGTTGTTTTTCTTTTTGTTGTTCTTTTTCTTGTTCTTCTTCTTGTTCTTCTTGTTCTTCTTCTTGTTATTTTTGTTCTTCTTTTTCTTCTTCTTTTTGTTCTTCTTGTTCTTTTTGTTCTTCTTGTCCTTCTTGTTATTTTTCTTGTTCTTGTTCTTCTTCTTGTTCTTTTTGTTCTTCTTGTCCTTCTTGTTCTTTTTCTTGTTCTTGTTCTTCTTGTTCTTGTTCTTCTTTTTCTTCTTCTTGTTCTTTTTCTTCTTCTTGTTCTTTTTGTTCTTCTTGCTCTTGTTCTTTTTGTTCTTCTTTTTGTTCTTCCTCTTGTTCTTCCTTTTCTTGTTCTTCTTCTTGTTTTTTTTGCTCTTCGTGTTCTTCTTCTTGTTCCTTTTCTTGTTCTTCTTGTTCTTTTTGTTCTTTTTCTTCTTCTTTTTGTTGTTCTTCTTGTTCTTTTTGTTCTTCTTCTTCTTTTTCTTGTTCTTGTTCTTCTTGTTCTTCATGTTCTTTTTCTTGTTCTTCTTGTTCTTTTTCTTGTTCGTTTTGTTCTTGTTGTTCTTTTTCTTCTTGTTCTTTTAGCTGTTCTTGTACTTGTTGTTCTTTTTCTTCTTCTTGTTCCTGTTCTTTTTCTTTTTCTTCTTCTTGTTCTTGTTCTTCTTGTTCTTTCTGTTCTTCTTCTTGTTCTTTTTCTTGTTCTTCTTGTTCTTTTTGTTCTTCTTTTTCTTCTTGTTCTTTTTCTTGTTCTTCTTGTTCTTTTTGTTCTTCTTTTTCTTCTTGTTCTTTTTCTTCTTCTTCTTGTTATTTTTGTTCTTCTTGTTCTTTTTGTTCTTTTTCTTCTTGTTCTTTTTCTTGTTCTTCTTGTTCTTTTTGTTCTTCTTTTTGTTCTTCTTGTTCTTTTTCTTGTTCTTCTTGTTCTTGTTGTTTTTGTTGTTCTTCTTTTTCTTTGTCTTGTTCTTCTTGTTCTTTTTGTTGTTGTTGTTCTTCTTTTACTTCTTCTTGTTCTTTTCCATGTTCTTCTTGTTCTTCTTGTTCTTGTTCTTTTTCTGGTTCTTGTTGTTCTTTTTCTTCTTCCTGTTCTTGTTCGGTTTCTTCTTCTTCTTGTTCTTGTTGTTCTTCTCTTTCTTCTTGTTGTTCTTTTTCTTCTGCTTGTTGTTTTTCTTGTTGTTCTTCTTGTTCTTCTTGTTCTTCTTTTTCTTCTACTTGTTCTTCTTCTTTTTCTTTTCCGTGTTCTTGTTCTTCTTGTTCTTTTTGTTCTTCTTGTTCTTTTTGTTCTTCTTGTTCTTTTTGTTCTTCTTGTTCTTCTTGTTTTTCTTGTTGTTGTTCCTTTTCTTCCTCTTCATGTTCTTCTTTCTCTTCTTCTTCTTCTTCCTGGGAAGAGGAAGACGTGCTGTTGATATCATGAGGACTCATAGAGGAGCCTTTCTTCTGCAGTTGTTCAGATCTGTTGGTCGCAGGTGCTGAAATATTTACAAACATTATCGTTATTGAAATTGCTTTCAACCTCCCCACCCCCAAAAAAGAAACAACTCTACCAATAATATTAACACAAAGAACATCCAGTGTGACTGTGTATTAACTGTATACTGATACTTCAATCAGTAACATAAGACGAAGACAATAAAGCAAACTCAAATCATATGATATAGTAACACATTATTAAACAGGTATATAACAACAAAGGAATGGTTTATACTTTAGTAATTTAACAAGGTTGAAGAATACAAAGTGTGAACTCTATACCTGCACAGAAAACTTATTTACAGAGAACTGATTTATTCCTAATAAATACCCTGAAGAGGAACGAGAGGGTATTGTATGGCTAGGAACGGATGCCTGAAAATCATAAGGCTTCAGAAATGGCACCCCTTGGCACTAATGTCACTTGTGTGGCAATATGCAGGGTATTGAATATACTATATTGGAATCCAAAGGGACAGCCATATGGAGAAAAATATTTGCAACTGAAAAATGGTTTAAAGTTAGGATAAGTGGTTTGTTCAGTAAGGAGGTAAAGAAATTAAGTCAGCTTTTAGAACAAGTAAACGGAGCTGGACAGTGAAAAGAGAGGACACAAGTGGTTACTTAGTGGTGGGTAGCTGTTAATTAACAAAATGATGTGGTGCACTCACATGAATTTCTCTACTTCTGTACAAACTAATGTTACAAACGCTTATTATTCTAGGTACTTAATGTAATAGAGATAAACATTCAGAAAATATCTTATTGCTAATTGATTTGTAGCTGCAAGGGGAAAATCAGTAGGTTTTAAGCGATAGCCAAATTATTTAAGAAGCTCAGTTGGACGCTATGTCATGGATTTGAACCTTAATTCATGGTCAAGAAGTAAAATCGGATAAATATTTCACATTTGAAAAAGTAAAGTATTTGAAAATTCAGACTCATAACAAGAAATGCTTCATTCCACGTAAGAATATATCTGACGTAACTCGTATGTTTTAACCAGATGTATATTTTTGAAGAGTATGTTATAGTTTACCAGCTATACAAAAATTATCCAAAATAAATAGTACTGCTCAAGAAAATTCGAGATGTAAATGTCTCTTAGCCTGAAAATGACACAAATGTATTATATTTTCCATGGAAAACTGGTGTTAACAGTGAAGCAACACAAATCTTAAATATGATGAGCATATGACGGGTACATCAAGAAATTAGTTCGCTTATATTTTCAAGAACTTGCAGCAAATACTAATATAAGGGAATCTTTTAGTGTCTAAATAGTTGCTCTATTTAAGATATGGCATTTTAAGAAATATACTGGTAGTTATAACAATTTTTGCGAAAATCAGACTTTTTCAAAAATATTTTATTTAAAGTGTAGTGTGGGGTGAGATTATTTTATTGAAAATCTTTTTGCCGCATTCTTGAAGGATGCTGCACCAGGGTTGCTAATGTTTAAAAGTAAAATTATCGTACCGGCCACCCGAATTCATAGATTTGGATTCAAAATTATCTACATCATAAACCAATTGCTACAACAATAATGTATCAGCATAACAATTATGAAAATGTAATAGAATTGATGTGAAGATTGAAAACCTCAATCAGTATTACAACTTTAGTACTTATGTTTCTCGCACTATTCATCTGAAGGTTCATCGTCCTCAACGGATGCAGCATTATACAAATTTGTTGTTGAGATAAACTAACATCGCATCGCACTTGCAGATTTTCGGACCCACCACATTCTTTCATAAGCTAAGACGACCAAATAAGTCCATTTACCGTATCTAGCGCCAATCTGTTTCTAGTTTTGGTTTTTAATAAACCTAGCATGGGGAAAAAAACCTTTCACAAGAAGTTTTTATATGCGGCAATGAAGTCTCTGATAATACAACCTCCACCAGTTCTTTCCACCAAGGTGACGTGTTTAACAGCACTTCAGAATCTGCCAGGCTCAGGCATGTTCTTTATTTCACACGGAATATCACTTATTCCGAGTTTTCTCCATTGATCATCAATTTTGTGAACAGTGCCTTCTTCATTGAGATTACCAGATCTGGGCACACTGGCAACAGAGGATAGAGGGTAGAAGGATTAGTAAGATATGAAATGTTTGCCTTAGAGAGTTGGAGACAGGCCATGAGGGCAAAAGTGGTATCACTATTTGTAACTCATTTCATTTCGCTGGTGTGACAAACCAGTGGAAATGATATTTCGCCGCCTTCGAAATTATCGTACACCCCATAAATATCGTACGGGTTGGCAAGCATGAGTACATACATTCAAATTATCGTATGCTCCCATAATTATCATACGGGTTGGCAAGCATGAGTACATACATTCAAATTATCGTATGCTCCCATAATTATCATACGGGTTGGCAAGCATGAGTACATACATTCAAATTATCTTATGCCCCCATAATTATCGTACGGGTTGGTAAGCATGGGTACATACATTCAAATTATCGTATGCTCCCATAATTATCATACGGGTTGGCAAGCATGGGTACATACATTCAAATTATCGTATGCTCCCATAATTATCATACGGGTTGGCAAGCATGGGTACATACATTCAAATTATCTTATGCCCCCATAATTATCGTACGGGTTGACAAGCATGAGTACATACATTCAAATTATCTTATGCCCCCATAATTATCATACGGGATGGCAAGCATGGCTACATACATTAAAATTACCGTATGCTCCCATAATTATCGTACGGGTTAGCAAGCATGAGTACATAATTCAAATTATCTTATGCCCCCATAATTATCATACGGGTTGGCAAGCATGAGTACATACATTCAAATTATCTTATGCCCCCATAATTATCATACGGGTTGGCAAGCATGGGTACATACATTCAAATTATCTTATGCCCCCATAATTATCATACGGGTTGGCAAGCATGGGTACATACATTCAAATTATCTTATGCCCCCATAATTATCATACGGGTTGGCAAGCATGGGTACATACATTCAAATTATCTTATGCCCCCATAATTATCATACGGGTTGGCAAGCATGGGTACATACATTCAAATTATCTTATGCCCCCATAATTATCGTACGGGTTGGCAAGCATGAGTACATACATTCAAATTATCTTATGCCCCCATAATTATCATACGGGATGGCAAGCATGGCTACATACATTAAAATTACCGTATGCTCCCATAATTATCGTACGGGTTAGCAAGCATGAGTACATAATTCAAATTATCTTATGCCCCCATAATTATCATACGGGTTGGCAAGCATGGGTACATACATTCAAATTATCTTATGCCCCCATAATTATCATACGGGTTGGCAAGCATGGGTACATACATTCAAATTACCTTATGCCCCCATAATTATCATACGGGTTGGCAAGCATGGGTACATACATTCAAATTATCTTATGTCCCCATAATTATCATACGGGTTGGCAAGCATGGGTACATACATTCAAATTATCTTATGCCCCCATAATTATCATAAGGGTTGGCAAGCATGGGTACATACATTCAAATTATCTTATGCCCCCATAATTATCATACGGGATGGCAAGCATGGGTACATACATTCAAATTATCTTATGCCCCTATAATTATCATACGGGTTGGCAAGCATGGGTACATACATTCAAATTATCTTATGCCCCCATAATTATCATACGGGTTGGCAAGCATGGGTACATACATTCAAATTATCTTATGCCCCCATAATTATCATACGGGATGGCAAGCATGGGTACATACATTCAAATTATATTATGCCCCTATAATTATCATACGGGTTGGCAAGCATGGGTACATACATTCAAATTATCTTATGCCCCCATAATTATCATACGGGATGGCAAGCATGGGTACATACATTCAAATTATCTTATGCCCCCATAATTATCATACGGGATGGCAAGCATGAGTACATACATTCAAATTATCTTATGCCCCCATAATTATCATACGGGATGGCAAGCATGGGTACATACATTCAAATTATCTTATGCCCCCATAATTATCATACGGGATGGTCATCCTGTGCTGCACTTAAGTACCGTGTTTATTGGTTTGTTATTTAAGTGACTTTTCAGTTGGATGCAGGGGACCACAAAACGTGTACATCCAATGAAATCTCTGTATCGAATTTTTGGTTTGGAATGCAACACCTTCCATACCTACTACGTGCGTGGTTAAGGAAGTAAAAGTGTATGTTTTTAAATATGAATATGATATGGTAGGCGATGAGCCTGGGCTAAACCGGGGCTAATGTCTCTGTCGTTAGCCACGGCTAAACCCATGTCGTATTCGGGTGTTGTTTTCTTAGCACAAATAAATAAACAACCTTCATGAAGATGTTGGTCTAGGTTATCATAAACAAAATTGATGAGCATTTTTGTTGTGTTGATCAAGAGCAACTTCGGTGTATGAATTGTTTTGTTAACTTTTGGTATGTTTCTTAACATGTGTGAAAGTTCATGCGCTAAAGGCTTATCAATGCACTATATAGTGTCCAGTTTTTAAAACTGTGACTACCGATGCCCCCGTTGTATCTATAACGGAGCATGTAATCCAGCTATTTGTGCAAATGTATACATCCATTAAAATGAAGCAGATATAGAAATAAAATTTCGTAAACGTGGTTTGTATAACTATTCGGAAAGGAAATACGGGAAGGAAAGGTAGCAGGACAATGTTTGGGATACCTCCTTGGCATTTGCCATTATGAGGACTGAGAAACATCTAGAAGACCCAGTCCGGGAGGATTTGAACCGTAGACCTCCTGTTCACGAATCCTAACCTACGCGATCTCGGCCATGTGAATGTAAGACACCAAATGTTTTTGCTTAGCATCTTTGCTCACTGTGAAAAGTTAATCTGGTTTGCTGATAATTATAAATCGACTTATGAGGTATTGTTATATTTAGAAATTAAACCGAAGTAAGACGTGTGCACGCAGTGAGGTTCTTGGTGTAAGTTAATATTGACCATCAAATAGTTTATTTAATTCAAAATTAAAATGAAAGTGTTAAAATTTAATGCCATTAATTTTTATGAAATTTTTTTTAATTGGATGTTTTCTGGCTGGTAACTCATTAGATTCACCTATTTGTTTGAAATGCTGTAAAATCACTTTTAAGGTTGTGTTGGGCATTTAGTGGGCCGCATTGTTGGCCACATTTTATCGTGCATAGTATAATAGAACATTAAGATTCTTGAACCTATTTATCAAATATTCGCGTTCATTATTGAACGTAATTATACATATGTTAAATATTAATGGAACTAATGATACCGATATCAGGATATCGAATTCATCTGTTTCACTGATGTAATTCTCAGCATTGACATTATATTACACTATAATACCTTGTGGGGCGACGGTGACTGTTAGGTTAGGTTGGGTTAGGTTATATTCCACCGTTAACTCCGATGGTCATATCAGCTGCTTCCCCT
>CM060964.1:238076517-238081517 GCA_030765045.1 Tenodera sinensis
AAGTCAGGAACAGGTTAGGGAAGAGATTAAAACAGTTAATAAAAATGTAGAGAAAGAAAATACAAAATTAAGGGAGGAAATAACTACTGAATTAGCTAAGGAAAGGGAAATTAATGGCAAGGAATTAGAAATCTGTAGGAAAAGATTAGAGCAATCAGAGAGGGAAACTAGGAGATTAGCTGTGAGTGTAGATGAGGTAAATGACAAACTGAAAGAAAGATTAAATAACATATGTATGTCTGACAATGTTAGTGATTCTGTGAGTAGTAACACTATTACGGTAACAGCACGGGACGAAGCGATGCAGAATGCGTCAGCGGACATTCCGATGTTAAATTTAAATGCTGGTACCTCAGGTAATAGTAATACCAATGTTAATGTTAATGCACGCAATAGTCCACATTTGCAATGTCCCAACCATGTTTTGAGTGAAATTTCACCACCAACCTTTGAAAACGAAGAATTTGATGACCCCAAGGCTTTTATAAATAGCATGCAAGAGTATTTTCTTGTAAAAGGTATTCCCGAGGAATATAAGATGACAGTTGTCAGAAAATGTCTTAAAGGCAACGCTTCAAACTGGTTAGAGTTATCAGTAGGATTAAGTAATGATTATCGGACATTTAGGGAAATTTTCTTAAATAGATATTGGGGAGCTAGCAGGCAGGCAAATATAAGACTGGAACTGAGTAATGGGAAATATAACCCGCATAAAGATCAATGCATGGTTAATTATTTTATGGCTATAGCTAGAAAATCTAAAATGCTTGACCCTCCGATGGAGAAATAGAATTAATTAATTTAATAACCACACATTTTCCAGAAACAATCCAACACTATCTGATTATTGCGAAGCCGATAACAATAGCGGCAATGATTGACTTGTTAATCGCACTAGAAAGAAATAAGAGCCAAAACGAGACAAGTAATGAGAGACATTTTGGAAATAACCGATCTCCAACAAAAATTTTCGGGCAGGGGGCAGGTTCAGGTGATGTCAGGAATTTTGATGCTCGGCAACGGTATCATGGCCCAGTCCCTAAAAACAATAATTACCACCGGAAAAATAATTTTGAGCCTCAGGATAGGAGACATAATTTTGAGCCTCAGGATAGGAGACATAATTTTGAGCCTCAGGATAGAAGAAATAATTTTGAGCCTCAGGATAATAGAAGAAGGGTTGAGAATTATCCACGGGAAAGAAACCCTCAAATTAATCACATACAGGCAAATAGATATTACGGAGATAGAAGGGGGGGGGGTACACTAGGAATCGATTTCCTTCGGGAAATAATTATCACCATAATAATAATTGGTACAGACCGAATTCCCCTAGGCAAGAAGAAAGAAATGGGAATAGCAGAATTTCTCCAAATCCGGAAGAAAGGGTAGACGCTATAAACGCGGTAAAAAGATTGGAAGAAACAAATTTTCACCAGGATTCAAACCCGGGACCTTCATATAATGGGAATGGGACAGGAGCCATTAGTAAGCTCTCGGAAAACTCCAAACCCAGTCAACTTCGCCTTCAGTGAAGATTGGGAATGATGAATGTTCTTATTATGGGAAGTACTTCGAAAATAAGGGACAGAGAAGGCAATGTTTGATCGAAAAACATAAAGAAAATACAGAGAATGAAATTTTAATTGATCCGCCAAGAATAAATATTGGTATTAGCGGGAAATTATTTCAGGCTATTATTGATACAGGTGCTAATACTACTGTGTGTTCCCAAAATTTTTTTGAAAATTTAGTGAATAGTGGTGTAAAATTATTATCTTTGCCAGTTTATGGGATATATTGCTCTGTAGCAGTAGGTAAAAGGAAAGAAAGGGTAAATTTTCAAGTGATGGTAAAGGTCGAGATCGCACAGAAATGCATTGAAATATTATTTTTGGTTGTACCCAGGCTTGTTTTTGACGTAATAATCGGTTGCGATAGTCTTTATGCTTGGAATTCCATCGTAGATTTTGAAAATAAAAGTTTTAAGTTTGAAACAGGATCTGACACCATAATTGTACCATTTTTAGACCATACTTCGAGGATAATTGTACGGGATCAGGTAGAGGAAGAAATGGAGGGGGAAACATTCTTTGTAGAGGTAATAAACGTTGGAGCGATGGAATTAGCAGAATTAAAAGTTGGGAACTACGATGAAATAGAGGAAGAAAATATTGTAAGTAGAGGTAATTATTTCTGTGATTTTGACGAAGTAAAGAAACCCCGAGAAAACCCAAAATTTAACTTGAAGAATAGTAATCTAAATGAGTACGACGAAAGAAATGACTGTGTCAAGATAGAAAATTTAATAGGATCTAAGGTGAACCAAGCTGAGAGACTAAATGAGGGACAAAAAGGAAAATTACGGGAACTTTTAATAGAAAACAGGGAGGTATTCTCGGAAAAGCCTGGAAGATGTAACTGTTACACACATTCGTTTGAAGTAGCGAACAAAATTTTCAGAGAAACTCTAAGTAGCCACCAGATAAAACTATATCATTGTTCTTATTATTTTCCTTCAGGGAATCCGACAGAGCGGATATTAAGAGAAATAGGGACTTATTTTCGAGTGCTTACTCATAATAATCATCGAAACTGGGTAAAGTATTGTCCCATCATAGAGAAAATTATTAACAATACTGTAAATACTACAACTGGTTTTGCACCGATACAGATAATACAGGGAATTGACCCTGAACCCATTTTTAAAAATACTCCAAGAACGATTGAGGGAAGTCAGCCATTATCAGAGGAACAAAGGGCTAAGATCGTTTTTGACAGATTGCAAGAAAAAGCGGAAAAGAGGAAATAAAAAATCACGAAACGTAAAAATAAATGGAATCCTCAGGTAGGAGATCTAGTCCTCGCCAGGGATTATAAATTATCCAATGCGTTAAGGGGGAGAAGTCATAGATTAGAACTATTATATAAAGGTCCGGTAATGATTACTGAGAAATTCGGAGAGCATACTTGTGAATTAGTGGACTTAAAAACAAACAAATCGATTGGGAGATGGTATAAGCAGCTAATAAGACCGCATAGAAATTCCTCAAATAGTATTGAAAAGTAAGAAAAGAAATGGTGAGAAGTTAGTTGAAAGAATGGTTGGATCATGAAAATGAGGGCCTAATTGTTTCTATGAAAACTTGTAAATAACTGTAAGAATAACGTAACTAATATTAAGGAAAGTGAATATATCGAAAAAAAAAAAAAAAAAAAAAAAACAGTGAAGTGGATAATGTGCGTGTGGAAAAAAAAATTAAAAGTGAAACAAGCAGAACAATCCATAACCATCAAAGACTTTTGATAAAAATAATTATATAGAATCAGAAGATCAATGAAAGAAGAAACATGTAAAATAATATTAAATCACTATGTAGTATTAAAAATATAACCCTATGTGTGTTAAGTGTTGATTTGTGTAATGTAAATATGTGAAGGGTATTATATGTACAAGCTATGTCTTTAAGAATTTGAGTGTAAACCCTTTTAAGCATTTGTATGTAATTGACGAAAGATTTGCTGAACAATCGCGAAATTTTAACAACAAAATGATTTTCGGGCAAGACATATACATTATCATATTCTTACATAATATGATAACGTATATGGGGGGCATTTGTAGCAGTTTTTTGTATAGCGCTTATGATATACAAAAGATATCAAAGTTACAAAATCCGTTAATAGCAAAGGGTTAAGAATATTGTACCACAGGTGAAGTTGATGCCAGTCGGGAAAGGCATTACCGAGGGTCATTAGCGAACGTACCCAAACATTAAGGTAAACGAGATACAATTAGTTTTGGCAAGGTCTACAACATAAAGAAAAGGAGCCTGCTATTGTATTTTAGAAAGTATCGGAAACCCGAGGGGTTTCGCCACAGGGCAAAGTCTTCACTTAATGAAGTGAGGGCCATTATAGATGTTTGGGAAGCTAAAAAGGATAGTGTGACTGAGGAAACAGTAGGAGAGAGACATCGTTACGAGGGGGATATACATGTGAGCAACACGGTGAAAGTTCGTTCCAACAGTTACGTTAGACCGCACATTTTATTTTATTTAAAATTGTTCAGCAAAGCTTAAACGTGTAAAAAGAAACAAATAAAGTGTTCTAACAAAACCACAATGTCGCTCTCTGTAATCACCACGGATCCCAGAGATTAAGACTCATGTGTGAGCAGCTGTAGGCACCAGTAATAAGAAGCAGTCAACTAATAGAGTGACATAAAATGCTTCAAATTGGCGGTCCAAAGTGTGGCGTGAACTTCAGAGAATTTCAGGAATGCTGAGCGTGAACTTCAGAGAATTTCAGGAATGCTGAGCGTGAACTTCAGAGAATTTCAGGGATGCTGAGCATGCACTTAAGAGTACTTCAGGGAAGCTGAGCATGAACTTCAGAGTACTTCAGGGAAGCTGAATAAGGTATGCGGAGAATTTCAGGGAGCTGAACAACAAAGGCCGTGAACTCCAGGGAAGGTGACCCAGGACACAGCAGGAACGAGAGGATCCACATCGAATAGCAGTGCAGCAAGCTGATTAAGGTACTGAGTGAGAATTTTATCTACGTGTTGTAGTATATAGTCAATGTATTTAAGGAACGGGAAAATGATCGACCAATTAGATATAAATATGGAAGTGCAGGTGGGTGATGAGAGAGTGGGAGAAGGTGTATATAGTAATGTAGATAATGCAAGGGACAGAGTAGCTGATACGAATATACAGGTAGGTAGGAAGGTAGATGGATGGATGGATGGATGGATGGATGGATGGACGGATGGACGGATGGACGGATGGACGGATGGACGGATGGACGGATGGACGGATGGACGGATGGACGGATGGACGGATGGACGGATGGACGGATGGACGGATGGACGGATGGACGGATGGACGGATGGACGGATGGACGGATGGACGGATGGACGGATGGACGGATGGACGGATGGACGGATGGACGGATGGACGGATGGACGGATGGACGGATGGACGGATGGACGGATG
>CM060964.1:238084017-238109017 GCA_030765045.1 Tenodera sinensis
TAGTAACATGCTTCTTAGCTTCTTAGTAGCTTGCATTCGGGAGGTCTGGGTTTGATTCCCGAGGAACCTGCCACTCTTTATTGGCTGGTAGTTGATGGCTGGTGTAGATTATACATATAATGCCGGGAATTTCCCTACTTCAATTTCCTGTCATTTCCTTTCCTTATTATCTTTCAGGGTTGAAGGATAGGGCGAGCTTTCCAGAAGCAGAATAGGCACTATGCTCTTAAGAGCCGAAATCCTCCTCTGATTCCTGATAGCCGTAAGGTAAGAATGCAATAAATATTTAAGTGTTGGACCTCCGTATTGTACTGTTGTTGCAGTAGGTAAGTTTACTTCTATAGCCAACAAGCTCGCTGAAACTTGCCATCCCCTGAACTCCAAAACTTCTGCTCCACAACATTGCATCTTACGTTAGACCTCAGGCCTGCGAGGACAGACAAGATGCTAATATACCATTTGGGCTTCTTATTCGTTAGGGTTATTTAGAAATAGGTTGAGAAATGCCTTTGCAGCGAATTATTTCTTTGCATTTCATGATCAAATTTGTCTTTAGAATGTTGTATGAAGTTGTGTATGCCCTGAAAGATTCACTGTCTCAAACGAGAATTTATAGAAGGATTTATAAGAGCAAGACTTTCAAGAGGGCTCACTCAGATTTTGTTTTTTCCTCAGACAACTTCATCTATTCTTCCTGACGCCTTGAAGACGAAATGGGGTTGTGGAAATGTTCTTTTTTATCAAAGTTGTTCTTTGTTGCAGATTCAGTTTCTGTAAACTCAGAGATATCTAAGAAAATTGGGCCATTGAGAACAGTGATTTCATGGCGATGGATATAAATAATACAGATGCAAGGATTTAACTTATGAGCAATTCGTCAAGAAATGTGCAGTGTACTTCTATTCAATGTTAAGAAAAAAGGCATTACCCATCGTTTCTGAAAAAGAAGCAATTTATCTCTTAAATCACTTCATTGTTCTTACGTGCTGCTTCTCCTTTTCTTTAAACGTCCTCCAACAGTGTGTCATATCGGACGAATGAATGAAATGAAATGGGTGAAATGATGCTCAAATGAGCCCGAGGTCCATGGAGCTTTAAGTTATCCGACATTCGTCTTCTCAGGGTAGGGAAAACCTCGGAAAGAAACCTTACCCGGATAACTTACCCTAAGCGAGATTCGAACTCGCGACCTCTTGAACGTGAGGCAGACACGCTAACCATCACGACACGGAGGCGGGCATGCCTCTCTTTTGTTATAAGGCCTCTAGTAAGCTATATATGCAACACCCTGTAATGTTTACAGTTTTATGTTTAGTGCTAAGTGGAAACAAGTCGTTTAGTTATTTTCTGTCGTGAACCTCCGTTTTGCCAAGATAATATGTTTAATTACCAGTAAGCAAGGTGGCGCCGCGTTAACATGTGCGACTCGCTTTCTGGAGGTCTCTGGTTCAAACCCCTGGGATCTATTAACCACAACGAAGGCGTTCTCGCGGTTTTCCTCATCGCAAGGTGATTGCTGAGTTGGATACTTCAATCAGCGCATTTTCCTCTCATCCCCTTCATCACTATATTTCATGCCCTTCTTCACCGCCATATCAGGTACTGGGCTGATCACCCATCCTGGATATGCTATGATTCTAAATTTGCTTGCTCCACGGCAGTCTACAGATCCAAGGCATTGGCTTTATCCTTAGCAATGCTAACCCTTATTACAGAACTTATACTACCAACGGGGGGAGGGGGGGGGGGTGATACTTTGTGACTACCACTGGCAACAAAATGTCTTAGCAAGTTTGAAAACAATTTTGTTTTATATTTGGGTATTATGCCTTGTCATGTTTATAAAACTAATATTTAACATTCTTTAAATTGTTTTTTTTTTACATGAATTGCATTAGATATTTTGTCAACCCTTATTAAAGAGCTTACAAAACCAAGGGGCGGGGGACGGAAGGTGTTGCTACTTTGTGACCACCACTGGTAACAAAATGTTTCAGCAATTTTTAAAACAAATTTATTTTAAGATTGTCTATTATACCGTGTCATGTTTAAAGAGGTATTATTTAACATTGTTTATCTATTTCTTTTTTACTTTTACATCAATCCCATTATACCGACGGGAGGTATTCATGACCACTTGACATTTCATTGTTTCTCAAAATGATCAACAAACAAAACATTAAAGAATTACGCAATTCATGGATAGAAATAGTGATTGACAATAAGGATTAAATGCATGCCTTTAAAAAATTGAAAGACAATTTAAAAAATTACAAAATTTGGACATAAAGTACAATAGGAAAAAAAATAGAGCGCTATCTCAAGTTCACTTGTGACAACCTCAAAATCATAGCTAACTGCCAGGGTCAAATACGGTACAGTGCCCGCTCGCACCAGTGTCCTTTTTATTTCCAGGAAATAAACGGAGACGTTACCCCCACCATCAATTTGTGTGAGGTTACTCGCGCAGATCCATGGCTAACGAGAAACACAGGCTAAGGCGGCGACGTAATTCTCCTAGACCAGTCATGACCCAATGAAGTAAAGGCACAATCGCCTAATACATCCATATTCTAAACAACCCAAAAAACTGCTCCTTGAACTCATGCTAATCATAGGGTTTATCATGATGGTACAAAGTGTTAGCCATATATCAGACTACGTACCTCCAACTCGCGCCGTAGCCTTCTTTCTCGTTAGCCCCGTGCAGATTCTGACCAGGCCATTGGCCACGTCTATAAATTCCTCATTACACGTGTCCTTACTAGTAACTATTCCATTGATACGCTGCGTATTTGATATTCAGCAACAAGATTCAGCACTGCCTCAGATATCAGTCACGGAAGTTTATCTTATAAAATGCTAACACTTTTTTCACCACCACCAAGAATAATAGCAGACAAGTTCGAAGTCGATGGAACATGAAACATGTTGAAAGGGCAGTGCGGAAGAAAGAAATTGCACCGATAACAATGAGCGTGCTCATGGAGTGATGCAGGCTTTTGTATGATAAACGTCATTGTTGGAAGTGTACAGTGATAGAAGGGGATAATTTGAGCATGTACGGGTTTCAAGAACACATGTTAGTGGTAAAAAATAGCGCTTTGGAGTAATGACAGTGGAAGTTTTTAAAAATTCCAGCTTAATCTATTATTATTATTATTATTATTATTATTATTATTATTATTATTATTATTATTATTATTATTATTATTATTATTATTATTATTATTATTATTATTATTATTATTATTATTATTATTATTATTATTATTATTATTATTATTATTATTATTATTATTATTATTATTATTATTATTATTATTATTATTATTATTATTATTATTATTATTATTATTATTATTATTATTATTATTATTATTAATATTATTATTACTAACCAAAAAAGGTATAGAAAGTTATGCTAAAATGCTTCTTGACAAAAAAAGTTGAGCGAAATTTTAGGAAAATTTGATAGGAAGAAAATTCTGTCTCTTTAATAACTCTCCTTTAAAATATGTAATTTACCGAGTGTAAGTCATTAAAAATCTACATTTGCAACAAAGTGCCCAAAAATGTCATCTGATACTATCATTCACTGAAATGTCACTAATATTGGTTCATATGAATGTCAAAACTCTCACCCAATTTTAACATTTTTGGAATTATTTAATTACCTGTGTCGTCTGTAAGGACAGATATTTTCCGTAGCGAAAGAATTATAAAAGATCTGATGTTACTCTCACACGACTTTCTCTACTCATGTACTAACCATTCTTACAAAGTCTTATTCCTATATGGTATTCCTGTTGGTTGAGATAAACATTTCCAGAAGTTATCTCGTTTGTTTCCTTGTAGGTGCAAGGGGGATATGGGAATAAAGTAGGCTTTGACCGATAGTCAAATATTTTATAGCGTTCAAATTCGGTTCTCTTTGCACGGTTAACATATAAAAAATGAATAACGATGTTCCATTTGATAGAAGTTCAAGTTCTCCAAAAATTAAACAACTAACAAGGCATATCTCCGAAATGATTGATTCTACAAAAAATTATTAGGACATAAAATGTGCAGTTCAGTAAGATCTACATTTTTGTAGAGTAAGATTTGGTCTATCCATTATGGTGCACCAGTTATCCAAAAGTCATCCAGAGTGAATAGGGCTGCATGGGCTATAGCCAGAAAATTCAAGATGTACGTTTCATTTGTGGTACAAATATCTCAAAGATATGACATTTTAATCAAAATCGTTAGAGCCATTTTTCAAGAAAATGAATAAATTTTCTAAACATTTTCCATGTGAAGAGTAGTTTAGGCTGGAGCAATTTTCTTCAAAAGCTCGTGTCGCATCCTTGAAAGATATTAACCTTAAATACCAAGTTTGGTTTTTAACCGACTTTTCATTTTTGAGTTATGCTGTCCACAGGCTCACAGACACAAAGACAGTCACACACACACACACACACACACACACACACACACACACACACACACACACACACACACACACACACTTGTTTGTAAAAACGATTTTTTTTGGAATCATGCGGACTCAAAACATACAGTAGAAACTGATTATCCGGGCTTGTGGGCCGTGGTCTAGTCAGGAAACTCCTTGCAGACGTTTCGTCCGAAGCTGCGTCAAACATCCTCAGTGGCGTTGCCTTAACACTCTCTTAGTCTCGGCGATGACTGACACGGAGCCTTTTTTTTTTTTCCGAGTGGAGGAAAAATCCATTTATGGAGTTCCACTGTGCTGGGAGGCACAGTGGGGACTGTAGGCTTCACCCGAGGGTACTACCCACTAAAAAACCTCCACCGGAGAGAATTTGGGAGAGGAAGTCCGGCAGTACCGCTAAAAGCACCTGCGGAGTCATGGAGAAATTGTGTAGGTTGGCCGTATGGCCTCACCAGGGTGAGAGTTGGAGGCAGGACGTAAACATGGCCGAGGCCCTGATCACGCCCTGGCGAATTCGTGGTGTGGATTTGGTAAGGAGTAGTGTCGTTTCCGCCCAGAAACCCTGTCTTAACCTAATAGTTGTGTCCTCTGTGAGAGGGGAGATGTCAAATAGTAAGAGGTGGTAATGTTTATAAAGTATTTAGCTGTTGGCTGTCCCCCCTCCATAGGGGAGGTGGCGTCTTATTCAATAGTATCATGTCCGCAAGGGATGTGTTAGAGATATTCTTAGTTAGGTTTAATTATTATATGTATATTTATTCGCAGATTTATGCGTTTGGTCAGTTTATATGTTTAATTGTTTAGTTTTGTTTGACTGCGCTATGAGCTGCGTTTGTTTTGCTTAATATTTAGGTATTAGTGCTTTTAAATTTAGTTTAATTCTATTTGGTTTCCAAAATCATGTCCTTTATTCATGGGCCAATGTCTTATAAGTGCGGGGGTAAACCCCCTGGGCCGCCTTGGCTAGAGCAAGGACTTTGCAAACTGCCAGTTGTGTTGTGCCATATGGTTATAGGTAATGTTCTATGGAAGTGTTACTAGTGTGTTGAGGTATTCTTGAATGTCTACTTCTGGCTCTCCCAGACCTAAGGTTCTGTCAAATAATGACAGCGGTCTTTTGTGTTTGTTTAATTCTGTTTCGTAAGTTCCCAGTTGTTGTATTAGGGCATTTTTGTTTTGGGCTTTCCGTTTGTACATGTTGAGGCTCAGGCGTTTAATGAATTCTTCGATTGAATGTAGTTTTAGCTCTTTATGTAGGAGATAGGCCGGAGCTACCGGCGGTTGTTTTGCTATTATTCTTATTATTCTAGTTTGTAGTGTTTGTATTTTATGTAAGAGTTTTCGCAGCATATCCCCATGCCGGGGCTGCGTATGTGAGAATAGGTCTTAGGAGTGTCTTATATAAGGTAAGACCCATGTTTGCCTTCAGTTGGCTGTTTATGTTAAAGATTGGGTAGAGCTTATTTAACTGACCATTGGCCTTAGCCCTGATTTTAGTGATGTGCTTATTCCAGGTGAGGCCTTGGTCCATTACTAGACCTAGATAAATTACTTGGTCTTTCCAATCGATTCCTTCGCCCTGGTTAGTTAACGGCTGAAGGGTACGCCTGTTATGTCTGTGCGTGAGTCTTTTTGTGAAAATTATTGCTTGAGTTTTTCTTGCATTTACTTTGATTCTCCATTTGGAGAACCATGACTCAAGCGTATTTAGTGCATTTTGCAGTCGTTGATAAATAATTCGCGGTTGAGTAGACTGTGTGACTATCGCAGTATCGCCCGCGTTTATGTATTTATTTGTTCTTAATAGTTCAGGCATTTATATATAAATTAAATAGTGTCGGCCCCAACAAACTCCCTTGGGGGACACCAGCTTTGATTCGCTTTGCGCCCGAGACTGCGTTTTCCACAGTGGTGCGAAAGCTTCGATCACTGAGCTAATCCCTAATTAGGGCTATAGCAGAATCGGGGAAGGCGTAAGATCTGAGCTTTTTGATTAGGCCTGCATGCCATACTTTATCGAAGGCGTGTTCAATATCCAAATACAGGGCGCCTGTTGACCTATTTGTGTTAAAACCATTGGTTATCTGTTCGGTCATTCGAAGAAGTTGCAGTGTAGTGGAGTGTTGTGCTCTGAACCCGAACTGTTCGGGGATCAGTATGTTGTGCTTGTGAATGTGTTTGTTGATTCCTTTTAGGATTACTTTTTCTAGCACTTTGCTAAGTGTGTTTAGTAGGCTAATTGGCCTGTAATTGATTGGTAGTGCTAGGTTTTTATTTGCTTTGGGAAATAGCATTATTTTGGCTTCCTTCCAACTTGGGGAAATCGGCCATTTTCTAGCGTAAACTTGTAAATATCTGCTAAGAGCATGAGAGCTCTATGTGGGAGATTTTTTTATTACTACATTTGGAATTTTGTCTGGCCCTGGCGCTTTTCTAGTGGGCAGATGTCTAATAATCCAGCTGATTTCGCCTGGATTAGTCCTTCGCATTTTGTTGTGTGTTGGCGTTTGGCCTATGTTTTCAGCTTCATTTTCGACCTCTAGTATAAAGTTGTCTTGCCCGATTACTGGGTTGAGAGAGAATACATTTTCTAATGTGTCCGCGAATGCTTCTGCCTTGGCCTGGGAAGTTTCCGCTATAGTGTTGTTGAAATTGAGTGGAGGAATGTTCGTTCGTGTTCGCGTGAGGCATTTGGCTATTCGCCATGTTGAATTTTGTTGGGGATTTAGATTTTCTAGTGTATCATTCCATTGATTTTGGATATATGTTCGCGCGCGTTCATTAGTTTGGTCTCGCGCCTTGAAATATTCGATTCGATGTAGAACGTTTCTAGTTCTTTGCCATTTGCGTCTGGCTTTGTTTTGTGTTTGTTGTAGGACTTTTATGTCGTGAGGAAATCTAGCATTAATAGTCTGCTGCTGCCTTAGGGGCACGCAGGCAGTGGTGGATATTTTTATTGCAGTTTCAAGTTTATTAATTGCCGCATCTTGCTCTGCTGCTGAGTTTATTTGCAGGTCAGGCAGATAGTGGTCTACTGTGTCTTTAAATTCAACCCAGTCTACTTGGTTATAGTTAAACGATAGAGAAGCTGGTTTAAATGCGATAGGAGCATTAATTGTTATTAAAACACGCAAATGATCTGATGTCAGCTCCTGTAGGACTCTGAAGTCCGTGTCATAGGGAATATTATTTAAAAGAGCAATATCTAGGATGTCAGGCATATTGTTCGGCAAGTGAGGAATGAATGTTGGTTCGTCCGGGCCTGCAATTAGGAAGTTTGTGCTGTTAATGTAATTAAGTAATTTAGTCCCTTGTGGATTGGGATTTATGCAATTCCATAGATGATGTTTGCAGTTATAATCTCCCGCAGCAAAAACTCTGGGTCCTAGATTCATTATTTTGCTGACGTCGTCTATATCTATGTCCCCCGGGGGATTATAAACTGAGGCTATAACTATATCCGTGTTGTGGATGTTAAGTATAATAGCCGTGCTTTCGGCGCGAGTTAAGATTGGAGAATTAATTCTATAATGATTGATATTGTTTTGGATAGCTATTGCTGTTCCGCCTCCTCTGCGGTCGCGGTCATTTCTGTAAATTTGAAATCCGGGAACGGAAAAACGGTGATTTTGGTTTAAATGTGTTTCGTTTAATAATGCAATCTGTATTGAATGTGTTTGTAAAAAGTCTGCTAGTTCTTTTGATCTTTTACGAATGCCATTACAATTCCAGGTGATAATTCTGATTGTGTCTGATTTACCTATATCCATATTGGCGAATGTTGTTTATGAGTTGTGTGATGAAGAATGCAGTCTGTATAATGTCGTTCCCGGGTTGTGAGAGCATGCCACATATTTCTGTAAGTTGTTCTTCCACCTGGTGAAGCGGCACTTTGTTAGTCTGCATGCCTAGTGACTTCACTAGTGAGCAGAGCGCCGTGGAAGGGTCCCGCCTTCGGCGGGGGAGGGGCTGGAGTGACTTTGCAGTTGCGGGAGGCGCAACTGCCTGGATGGGGCCTGTCTTGGTGGGGGTGGCTTGGGTGACTTGTGGGGGTCGCTCGCTTCTGGTAGGGCTAGCCTCGGAGTTGAACCGGGGCTGCTCTATCACGGATGGTTCTTCTAAGGGTGCCGGGCGCGACCGTCCTTTTGGATTTCTAATGAACCATACCGTATTACTATTTTGTGTAGCAGCCTGAGAATATAAAAACTGTGTTCTCTGTCTATGGGACCTAGCAGGCTGCCCACGGGTGTTATTAGTGTTCATCAGTTTAGAACACGCTGCGTAGTATTTGGTGCAACCGCGCCAGGTTGCACCATGGCTCTCAGCGCCACATAAAACGCATTTGCGTTCCCTAGGAGGAACCGTGCATGTTCCGGAGTAGTGAGGCCCTGTGCATTTGGCGCATATGGGAGTAGGGGACCTGCAGTCTTTCTTCACGTGCCAGAATTGTTGGCAGCGTGAGCACTGCTTTGGGGTTGTGGCAGTCCTATAGACCTCTACATGAATTTTGAAGTGTGCCAGGTATTTCAATTCTAGTATTTTTCTGTTTTCTTCGGTATCCTGCAGTTCGATTAGGAACATTGGCAGGGGGGACCTATCCCTAGTGCGCCTTCTCATTTGTATGGCCCTAATGGCCTGAAACCCGCAGAGTGCCAGGTCTTCTTTAATTTCCTCTCCGGAGTATTCAGCGTATAGGCCTTTGATTACAAAGCGGGCAGTCCTTTCCTCAGGGTGGGGGATTAGGTAATGCTGTACGCTGGTGGCTTTCAGGTGTTTTACCAAAGTCTGGTAGTCACCTAGTGAGAACGTTTTAAAAACAAAATCTCCGGAGTTTCGCGCTGTGTTGACAGTGTAGTTGTATTTAAAGGTGCAACTCTTGTCAATGTCAAGGGTCGGTTGCCTAAATGTCGCGGCCTGGCTTTTACTGACATAAATTGGCGCCAAGTCAGTTCTTTTATCCTGGCAGTCGGGTGTAGTGTTCGTGTTTGTGACTGTGTCTGTATCTGTATGTGTAAGTAAGTGCGAGGAGCATGGTTTGGGCGAAGAGGGCCGGGTAGGAGTAGGTATCGAGGCAGTGGAAGGAGGGGGTATCAAGGGTGTGACGACAGGTTGAGCGCTTGAAGGAGAAGAGGTGTGAGGTTCACAAGGCGGGGGTGTTTTAGGACGAGGAGGAGACGGGGTGTTGGATTTAGATAGAGTTTTGCTCCTCGTTTTGGTTTTGGTGTGTGATTTGGCAGTTTGCGCAGTCTTGCCGCTCTTAACCATGGTAGTGTGCGTGTGTTTAGGGAAAGAAGTTAAAAGCAGAGAATCTAAAAATAAAAAGGGGTTAAGAACTTACGGGGGCCTTAAACCTAGATAGAGAAAAAGGAAAAGAGAAGAGTAGAGAAAGTACAGATAGCGAGCGCTAAGAAGCACGAAAGATAGAGGGCCGGACCCCGAAAGGCGCTTAAGCGAATCTGATGATTGCTTGCTATAGCCGTATCCTTCTACTCATCTAAACTGTAAAATGCCAAGCAGAGCTTTAGCAGGGTCTTCGGTAAAACCGCGACAATGCCCGAGCCGACGGTTCCGGTATTGCTACCGCAACCCATTAATCCAGCGGTGGCAGCTTCTTTGCTGTGAAGTCTCGAAGTTCTCCTCCGTCGATGCTCACAGCTCGGAGTCCTCGCTGCGAATCACGGAGCCTTTTTTTTTCAAGTGGAGGAAAAATCCATTTGAGGGGGACTGTGGGCCTCACCCGAAAGTACTAATCCACTAAAAAGCCTCCACCGGTGAATTCAGCAGTGGAAATCCGACAGTACCGCTAATGCACCCGTGGATTGTGGGTGTGGGTTTGTTGGCCGGCCACAAGGGCCTAAGCCAGGGAGAGATCGCCAGGACGTGAACATTGCCGTGGCCCTGGACACGCCCTTGGGAATTGAGTGAGGGAGATTTGGGTTAGTGATGTCTCCGGATGGAGACGTCTTGCAGTGGTTCTGAAACAAAGAGCATTTAGGGTGAGAATTTTGGTTTAATCAGGCCCCGTGAGGTCTGACGTCTCTCTATACAGTAGTTGTGTTATGCATTCCTGCTAGGAGGAACAGAGTCAGTGGTTATTAATGTGCTAGGTATTTGGTAGAAAATTTTATTTGAATCATGCAGTTGAAGCAATTATGCATTCCTGAAATTAGGAACAAAGTCAGTGGTTATTTATCTGTCAAAGGATTTGTTGGTTTACGCAGACCACGTGAGGTCTGACGTCACTTCATGCATTTGATGTATTAATGCATTCCTGAAATTAGGAACAGAGTCAGTGGTTACTTGTCTAAGATAATTTGTTTTTGTTGCTTGTGCTTTCCTGTAATAAGGAGCAGGGTCATTGAATTAATTTACTATTTACAAGTAGAGGCTGGAGAAGCCATTAGAGTAAGTCCGTGGTGATTGCTGTAGGTCAGTGTCGGGTTTCGCCTAAGCCGCCTGCCCAATCAGAGCGCAGCTGCACTTAGACCGCACCCTCCCAGTGAGATCCGCCTTGACTACAATGAGCAAGGACTTTCAAGTGCCACTGGCAGAAGGAAAGGAATGGACATGCCATGGTTGTGTAATTCTGGGTGTTTTATCTTACTAACGCGTCTAAGTATTCTTGGATATTTATTTCTGGTTCCTTCAGGCCAATTGTTCTATCGAACAGCGAGAGAGGTCTTCTGTGCATATCACGTTCGAGGTTATACACACCTAGTTCTGGAATGAGGTGGTTGTGATTTTTGTCTTTCTTATCCTATAAGTTTGCACTTTGCGCTTTGATGCACTGTTCGATGGAGTGTAGCTTAAGCTCGTTGTGTATAAGATAAGCCGGTGCTACTTGTGGGAGCTTTGCTATTACTCTAACTATTCTATTTTGTAGAGTTTGCAGCCTATTAATATGTGTTTTGGCAGCATAGCCCCAAACGGGGGCCGCGTATGTTAAGATGGGCCTTATCAGAGATTTGTAAAGCGTAAGGCCCATATTTAGTTGTAATTGGCTGTTTTTATTTATCATAGGGTAGAGTTTATTTAATTGGCCGTTTGCCTTTGCCCTAATGGTGTCTATATGCTTTTTTCAGGTCAGACCTTGGTCCATAGTAACACCTAAGTAGGTGACTTGGTCGTTCCATTCAATTTGCTCGCCTCTGTATACCAGAGGCGGTTGTGAATGCCTGGGGAGCCTGTGCTGTATTCGTTTAGTGAATATGATTGATTGGCACTTAGTAGTGTTTACTTTGATTCTCCACTTTGCAAACCACGGCTCCAGCTCATTTAGAGCGATCTGCAAGCGCAGGTGGATGATCCGAGGTTGCGTGGACTGCGTTACTAAGGCTGTATCGTCCGCATATATGTATTTATCAGATTCAGGCCAAATATCAACACTCGATATCCAACGGATATTAACCTCTTGCACCAAAACCGCAATCGGTTACGTCGCAAGTGGCAAAGGACTAGAAATCCAATCCACCGGCAAGAGTATCTGGACGCGTTGAGCGCAATGACGACCCAGACTAGGGAATTCGTGGGGAACGAGTGGAACCAAACTTTGGAAAACCTCAATCCCCAATCCAATGCGGTCTGGAGAATTGCAAAATGTTTGACACAAACAAAAACGATAATTCCTCCACTAGTAAATAGAAATACTAACAGCATCGCTGAACTCTCTCAGGCCAAAGCAGAGGTCTTTGCGTCAACACTTGAGGAAGTATTCAACCCAAATCCACCGCTGGGACAAGCAAATGAAGAAGAAATCTTAAACATCGAACACGAAGTAAACGAAACCGAATACTCGACCACGCACAACAAAATGCGTAAAACAAACGCTGGCGAGATAAGTTGGATAATCAGACACTTGCACAAAAGAAAGGCCCCGGAGCCGGACAAAATACCAAATGTGGTACTTAAAAATCTCCCGCAAGCAGCTCTTCGGCTGCTTGCAAAAATTTTCAACTACACTCTGGACAAAGGTAGATTCCCACCTAAATGGAAAGAGGCAAAGATTGTCATGCTTCCTAAGCCAAAGAAAAATCTCTCGTTACCGGTCAACTACAGGCCAATTAGCCTATTAAACTCAATAGGCAAGGTACTTGAGAAAATAATCCTCCAAAGAATTAACGCCCACATCGTCAAAAACAATTTACTAATTGCAGAACAGTTCGGTTTTAGATCGCAACATTCCACAACACTTCAACTACTTCGACTAACAGAGCAAATTACCAAAGGCTATAATACCAATAAATCAACTGGCGCCATTTTACTGGATATTGAGCACGCTTTTGATAAAGTTTGGCATGCGGGCCTACTCCATAAGCTAAAAACATATAGTTTGTCCGACTCAATGATCGCGCTAATCAAAGACTATATAAGCACAAGACACTTCCGGGTGGTAGTGGAGGACTGCTCCTCCACTCGAAGGCCCATTAGGGCAGGAGTCCCACAAGGAAGTTTAATAGGGCCGACGCTTTTTAATCTATATATTAACGATATGCCAGAATTCACGCGTACTGATAAATACATATATGCGGACGATACAGCCTTAATAACGCAATCCACGCAGCCTCGGATCATCCACCTGCGCTTGCAGAACGCTCTAAATGAGCTGGAGCCGTGGTTTGCAAAGTGGAGAATCAAAGTAAACACCACTAAGTGCCAATCAATCATATTCACTAAACGAATACAGCACAGGCTCCCCAGGCATTCACAACCGCCTCTGGTACACAGAGGCGAGCAAATCGAATGGAAAGACCAAGTCACCTACTTAGGTGTTACTATGGACCAAGGTCTGACCTGGAAAAAGCACATAGACACCATTAGGGCAAAGGCAAACGGCCAATTAAATAAACTCTACCCTATGATAAATAAAAACAGCCAATTACAACTAAATATGGGCCTTACGCTTTACAAATCTCTGATAAGGCCCATCTTAACATACGCGGCCCCCGTTTGGGGCTATGCCGCCAAAACACATATTAATAAGCTGCAAACTCTACAAAACAGAATAGTTAGAGTAATAGCTAAGCTTCCACAAGTAGCACCGGCTTATCTTATACACAACGAGCTTAAGCTACACTCCATCGAACAGTGCATCAAAGCGCAAAGTGCAAACTTATAGGATAAGAAAAATAAAAATCACAACCACCTCATTCGAGAACTAGGTGTGTATAACCTCGAACATGATACGCACAAAAGACCTCTCTCGCTGTTCGATAGAACAATTGGCCTGAAGGAACCAGAAATAAATACCCAAGAATACTTAGACGCGTTAGTAAGATAAAACACCCAGAATTACACAACCATGGCATGTCCATTCCTTTCCTTCTGCCAGTGGCACTTGAAAGTCCTTGCTCATTGTAGTCAAGGCGGATCTCACTGGGAGGGTGCGGTCTAAGTGCAGCTGCGCTCTGATTGGGCAGGCGGCTTAGGCGAAACCCGACACTGACCTACAGCAATCACCACGGACTTACTCTAATGGCTTCTCCCGCCTCTACTTGTAAATAGTAAATTAATTCAATGACCCTGCTCCTTATTACAGGACAGCACAAGCCACAAAAAACAAAAAATTTCTCTTAGACAAGTAACCACTGATTTTGTTCCTAATTTCAGGAACGCATTAACACATCAAATGCATGAAGTGACGTCAGACCTCATATGGCCTGCGTAAACCAACAAATCCTCTTGACAGATAAATAACCACTGGCTTTGTTCCTAATTTCAGGAATGCAAAATCGCTTCAACTGCATGATTAAAATAAAATTTCTACAAAATATCTAGCTCATTAATAACCATTGACTTTGTTCCTACTGCAGGAATGTACAACACTACTACTACATAGACTGACGTCAGACCTCACGGGGCCTGATTAAATCAGAATTTTCACCCTAAATTCTCTTTATTTCAGAACCACTGCAAGACGTCTCCGTCCGGAGACATCTCTAACCTAATACTCCCTCACTCAATTCCCAAGGGCGTGTCCAGGTCCTCGGCAATGTTCACGTCCTGGCGATCTCTCTCCTGGCTTAGGCCCTTGTGGCCGGCCAACAAACCCACACCCTCAATCCACAGGTGCATTAGCGGTACTGTCGGATTTCCACTCCTGAATTCACCGGTGGAGGTTTTTTAGTGGAGTAGTACCTTCGGGTGAAGCCCACAGTCCCCCTCTGTGCCTCCCAGCGCATGGGGCTCCGTAAATGGATTTTTCCTCCACTTGAAAAAAAAAAAAAAAAAGTCTCCGTGTCAGTCATCGCCGAGACTAAGAGAGTGTTAAGGCAACGCCACTGAGGATGTTCGACGCAGCTTCGGACGAAACGTCTGGAAGGAGTTTCCTGACTAGACCACGGCCCACAAGCCCGGATAATCAGTTTCTACATTATGACACCGGCCGTGAAAGCTTACGCAGTTTGATCAAAACATACATTACCGATGAAATCTCGAATTAGAATTTTTGTGTGGAATACAATAGTTCCTCTACTTCACTATACGTAGTAGAGAAAGTAAAAACCGATTGAGACGTTACTGAGGTTATAATCTCTACTAAGTACCTTATATAGATGCTATATGTACTATTCTTTTTGACAATTTTGGTATGTTTGCATACCTTCCATGTGCAAACTTTAGCCTATTAGCTGATACTTTTCTGCATTACACATCTTTAGACCTCTATTAGCACTGCATTTGCTCCTTAAGATGCTGTTTCTGAGCATTATGACACTTTCTAGGTTATTTCCCAAAATATTACTTTTGAAGTCTGTTAGTAATACTTGTTCTTAGATTCGTGACGTAAGTCCGGATATCTGTTAAAATTTTAACAGCGCACGGAAAGAGCGAGAAAGAGAGAGAGCGAGAAAGAGAGAGAGAGAGAGAGAGAGAGAGAGAGAGAGAGAGAGAGGAAGGTTGTTGGGTGAGAATGGGAGGGGAGAGAGAGCATGTTTTTTTGTGTCATTTATTAATACTAAGGGCACTTCTTCATTTATTTAATTTTGAATCTTAAGTGTTAAACATTCCATTAAAAGAATACCATTGAAAATTTCATTCTAACGCGAATTTTAGTAAATTCTGGAATTGCATTTTAAAAACCAGAAATCAAAGCAAAAACATATTTCATACCAAATTTCAAAATTTTCAATAGAGCTATATGTTCCGAAGTTTTTAACTCAAGGTCAAATAAGTGAAGAAAGCAGGGAAATATTTATAAAAATAGCGTTAGAACGATGAAAAGAGACGAGTAACAAATTAGAGAAAATATGGACACAGGGGAAAGAGGTTTAAAGCATATAGTGGATAAATTGTACTTTTCCACTATACAATCCAATAGCAAGTTAAATATAAGGTGAAGAAACAAAAATAAGCAATTCCAAGAGTGAGTAACATACTATGTAAACTACATATAAAGCTTAAAAATAATAAATCGCTCATTCATTCATAGCACATTTTCCATAAACACTTATACTTAAAGGTAAAATAGTAACCAAATCAATAGATTGTAGACTTTAATATTTTAATATTCAAGGATATGTCGCCTTCAAGCAATCCTCCCATGAAATTTGACTAAAATTGTTAAAAAGCTGAAAATTAATTATTTTGGCAAAAAAAAAAAAATCGTCTTGTAAAGAAGAGGGCCGGAAATATGATACTAGTGCGAAAAGTTGCTAGAATGAAGTATATTGCTTTGGCTAGGTTTGTGGCTCAGTGAAATAACTTATTGGCGGTATAGGGACGAAATGCAACCAAATATCAACAAAGTGAACCTTTAATGTTTCTATTGATTGTCTAAGCTCATCTAACATCAGTTAAATCGCGTTTTAGGCGGCTTTAGGACAGTTTAGGCGTCTTGGAAGATCTTAGCTCATTTCTGAGCTGTTTTGTATAGTGAAAGAAGAAACAGTGGAACAATAAAGTTTTTCTTTTTTTACATGGGAGGACCAGATGCAGAATAATATCAGTAAAACAATTATCAAAAATAAATACAACGCGCTGTTATTTGTAAAAGAGGGAGTAGAGAAAGAAACGTGATTGTGTTTGCTAAAAGAAAACTGAGTAGAGAAAATCATGTACATGTACCATAATACGTTACATTTCTATTCCAGACATATAGAAACTGTATGAACTGGTTGTAGAAGAGGGAATACAGAAATAAGTTTATTGTGCTTCGTAAAAGAAAGAGAGTAGAAAAACCCACGTGAAAGTCATACGTTGCATTCATATTTCAAACGTATAGAAAAACGTATGAATAGTTTGGAGAAGAGGGTGTAGAGAAGGACATGTAAATATGTTACGTAAAACAAAAGCGAGTAGAGAAAACCATGTGAAAGCAATATACTCTGTGGTAAAATGGATTGCATAAAAACTTGCTTATAAAACACTTAGATGTGCCAATTTTCATGGCGATGGTTGAAACCTTTTTGGAGTTTATGGCTTATCAACCCCATACATACCATTGTACATGTACAGATCTATAGATTGTATGAATTGTATGTTGAAGAGCGAGCAGAGAATAACATGCGAATTGTTACGTAAAACAAAATTGAGTAGTGAAAATGTTGTGGATGTAATACGTTGCATTTCTATTTCAAACATACAAGAAATTGTATAACTAATTTGCAGAAGAGGGAATTAAAAATGTTTTTCTTTTGCGTATACGTACAACTGCGTTTTTTTATAGGAAAGACACGTATCCAGATAAAGCTAGAAAGCAAAATCTTATCTGAATACAAAACTTCGTCAACACCATTAGAGGTGTTCCCAAGATACTCTGAACAGTATATGGATATGGACATGGATATATATAGTATTGCTATTGTATAGTATTGCTCATTTGAAGATATTAGATACAATACTAACATTTTTGCAAGAGACCTGTGAAGTTCTCATTTAGAGAGAATATTGTATCATTATATAGAGCTCGTAAACCATCAGAGACAGACAGAATCTTACTGCACAAGAAATATAGTTCACGTTAAAACATGCAATTTATGCCAGGTAAAACTGTTCTGACAGGAACATATGCAACATATTGATTGCTATTGGTTTGAACTTTCAGTAGTTTGTCATATCTTTGAAATGTGAGTCGTCATTCTTGTCTCTCGCGAGTTACCCTAATATTATGGAATTTCAAAACCAATATATAATGACGAAGTTTTCAGATGTTTGAGCATCGCTCCTCCATTATGCTTACAACGAAGTGTGTAATCACATCTTTTCTGTAAACGTTAATCTCGATTAACACGAAGCAGGTAGAAAAATATGCATTGTAAGAATAGTTTGTAGCAAGATATAAAAACAACTTATAGCGCCTACAGCAAGGCATTTCAATGTAGCACATCATTTATTGCGAATTCTGTGCAATCCAAAAAGCGCTAGTTCACATTTTTCTCGTCTTCGTTTTCGCTAGTTTTCTAATGAGATTGCTTGTACTTGCTGAAAATTCAACATAGATAACCGACCCACAATTGCTTCAAGAAGTACAGGAGTTACTTTTGTATAGACTCTATCTCATGGTGGCAGACCAGAAAGCGAGAGAGGATTGTCAAACAGGCTATTAATACTAGGTTAACGTTTATCAGATTCTCTTTGATTCCACAAACCACCTCTCAAGAATGTCAAGGCCCTACCACCGTCCGCCCGCCCACCCGCCTGCCTGCGTACATATCTGCCTGCCTACCTGCCTGCCTGTCTACCTGCCTACCTTCCTACCTACCTTCCTACATACCTACGTGCCTGCCTATTTGCCTACCTATCTAACTGCCTACCTTCCTACCTACCTGCCTGCCTGCCTACCTACCTACATGCCTGTCTACCTGCCTGTCTTCCTACCTACCTGTCCACCTACCTGCCTAACTCCCAACTTGCCTGCTTGTCTACATACCTGCCTGCTTACCTGCCTGCCTACCTGCCTGTCTCCTTACCTACCTGTCCATCTACCTGCCTACCTCCCAACATGCCTGTTTGTCTACAAACCTGCCTGCTTACCTGCCTGCCTACCTGCCCGTCTCCTTACCTACCTGCCCACCAACCTGCCTGCCTACCTCCCTACTTGCCTGCCTACCCGCCTGCCTGTCTACCTCCCTACTTGCCTGCCTGCCTATCTACCTTCCTACCTACCTGTCTACATACCTGCCTGACTACCTGCCTTTCTTCTAACCTACCTTCCTACCTCCCTACTTGTCTGCCTGCCTACCTGCCTTCCTACCGACCTGTCTACATGCCTGCCTGCCCACCTGCCTGCCTACCAGCCTGCCTACTTGCCTACCTGTCAGCGTACCTACCTGCCTCACTACTTACCTACCTAAATGCCTGATAGATAGACTCACAGTCAGATATCCCTACTTCGTAAGAACAGCAAGTTATTTGGTAATCCTGGAATTGTCTACCGTTACGTTAGCCTGGCGTTCCAGGCATGATTCCCTTTTGGCAGCGGCTGTACATACATACGTACCATATGTCCCTATCTACGATCCTAATTAATACATAAAGTAGGTACTTACCTACATTCCTACGTAATATGTCCTATATTACCTAGATTTATGCCTTCGTACAATGGTACCTACCTACACACGTACATAACATAGACACATCCATCCATCCATCCATCCATCCATCCATCCATCCATCCATCCATCCATCCATCCATCCATCCATCCATCCATCCATCCATCCATCCATCCATCCATCCATCCATCCATCCATCCATCCATCCATCCATCCATCCATCCATCCATCCATCCATCCATCCATCCATCCATCCATCCATCCATCCATCCATCCATCCATCCATCCATCCATCCATCCATCCATCCATCCATCCATCCATCCATCCATCCATCCATCCATCCATCCATCCATCCATCCATCCATCCATCCATCCATCCATCCATCCATCCATCCATCCATCCATCCATCCATCCATCCATCCATCCATCCATCCATCCATCCATCCATCCATCCATCCATCCATCCATCCATCCATCCATCCATCCATCCATCCATCCATCCATCCATCCATCCATCCATCCATCCATCCATCCATCCATCCATCCATCCATCCATCCATCCATCCATCCATCCATCCATCCATCCATCCATCCATCCATCCATCCATCCATCCATCCATCCATCCATCCATCCATCCATCCATCCATCCATCCATCCATCCATCCATCCATCCATCCATCCATCCATCCATCCATCCATCCATCCATCCATCCATCCATCCATCCATCCATCCATCCATCCATCCATCCATCCATCCATCCATCCATCCATCCATCCATCCATCCATCCATCCATCCATCCATCCATCCATCCATCCATCCATCCATCCATCCATCCATCCATCCATCCATCCATCCATCCATCCATCCATCCATCCATCCATCCATCCATCCATCCATCCATCCATCCATCCATCCATCCATCCATCCATCCATCCATCCATCCATCCATCCATCCATCCATCCATCCATCCATCCATCCATCCATCCATCCATCCATCCATCCATCCATCCATCCATCCATCCATCCATCCATCCATCCATCCATCCATCCATCCATCCATCCATCCATCCATCCATCCATCCATCCATCCATCCATCCATCCATCCATCCATCCATCCATCCATCCATCCATCCATCCATCCATCCATCCATCCATCCATCCATCCATCCATCCATCCATCCATCCATCCATCCATCCATCCATCCATCCATCCATCCATCCATCCATCCATCCATCCATCCATCCATCCATCCATCCATCCATCCATCCATCCATCCATCCATCCATCCATCCATCCATCCATCCATCCATCCATCCATCCATCCATCCATCCATCCATCCATCCATCCATCCATCCATCCATCCATCCATCCATCCATCCATCCATCCATCCATCCATCCATCCATCCATCCATCCATCCATCCATCCATCCATCCATCCATCCATCCATCCATCCATCCATCCATCCATCCATCCATCCATCCATCCATCCATCCATCCATCCATCCATCCATCCATCCATCCATCCATCCATCCATCCATCCATCCATCCATCCATCCATCCATCCATCCATCCATCCATCCATCCATCCATCCATCCATCCATCCATCCATCCATCCATCCATCCATCCATCCATCCATCCATCCATCCATCCATCCATCCATCCATCCATCCATCCATCCATCCATCCATCCATCCATCCATCCATCCATCCATCCATCCATCCATCCATCCATCCATCCATCCATCCATCCATCCATCCATCCATCCATCCATCCATCCATCCATCCATCCATCCATCCATCCATCCATCCATCCATCCATCCATCCATCCATCCATCCATCCATCCATCCATCCATCCATCCATCCATCCATCCATCCATCCATCCATCCATCCATCCATCCATCCATCCATCCATCCATCCATCCATCCATCCATCCATCCATCCATCCATCCATCCATCCATCCATCCATCCATCCATCCATCCATCCATCCATCCATCCATCCATCCATCCATCCATCCATCCATCCATCCATCCATCCATCCATCCATCCATCCATCCATCCATCCATCCATCCATCCATCCATCCATCCATCCATCCATCCATCCATCCATCCATCCATCCATCCATCCATCCATCCATCCATCCATCCATCCATCCATCCATCCATCCATCCATCCATCCATCCATCCATCCATCCATCCATCCATCCATCCATCCATCCATCCATCCATCCATCCATCCATCCATCCATCCATCCATCCATCCATCCATCCATCCATCCATCCATCCATCCATCCATCCATCCATCCATCCATCCATCCATCCATCCATCCATCCATCCATCCATCCATCCATCCATCCATCCATCCATCCATCCATCCATCCATCCATCCATCCATCCATCCATCCATCCATCCATCCATCCATCCATCCATCCATCCATCCATCCATCCATCCATCCATCCATCCATCCATCCATCCATCCATCCATCCATCCATCCATCCATCCATCCATCCATCCATCCATCCATCCATCCATCCATCCATCCATCCATCCATCCATCCATCCATCCATCCATCCATCCATCCATCCATCCATCCATCCATCCATCCATCCATCCATCCATCCATCCATCCATCCATCCATCCATCCATCCATCCATCCATCCATCCATCCATCCATCCATCCATCCATCCATCCATCCATCCATCCATCCATCCATCCATCCATCCATCCATCCATCCATCCATCCATCCATCCATCCATCCATCCATCCATCCATCCATCCATCCATCCATCCATCCATCCATCCATCCATCCATCCATCCATCCATCCATCCATCCATCCATCCATCCATCCATCCATCCATCCATCCATCCATCCATCCATCCATCCATCCATCCATCCATCCATCCATCCATCCATCCATCCATCCATCCATCCATCCATCCATCCATCCATCCATCCATCCATCCATCCATCCATCCATCCATCCATCCATCCATCCATCCATCCATCCATCCATCCATCCATCCATCCATCCATCCATCCATCCATCCATCCATCCATCCATCCATCCATCCATCCATCCATCCATCCATCCATCCATCCATCCATCCATCCATCCATCCATCCATCCATCCATCCATCCATCCATCCATCCATCCATCCATCCATCCATCCATCCATCCATCCATCCATCCATCCATCCATCCATCCATCCATCCATCCATCCATCCATCCATCCATCCATCCATCCATCCATCCATCCATCCATCCATCCATCCATCCATCCATCCATCCATCCATCCATCCATCCATCCATCCATCCATCCATCCATCCATCCATCCATCCATCCATCCATCCATCCATCCATCCATCCATCCATCCATCCATCCATCCATCCATCCATCCATCCATCCATCCATCCATCCATCCATCCATCCATCCATCCATCCATCCATCCATCCATCCATCCATCCATCCATCCATCCATCCATCCATCCATCCATCCATCCATCCATCCATCCATCCATCCATCCATCCATCCATCCATCCATCCATCCATCCATCCATCCATCCATCCATCCATCCATCCATCCATCCATCCATCCATCCATCCATCCATCCATCCATCCATCCATCCATCCATCCATCCATCCATCCATCCATCCATCCATCCATCCATCCATCCATCCATCCATCCATCCATCCATCCATCCATCCATCCATCCATCCATCCATCCATCCATCCATCCATCCATCCATCCATCCATCCATCCATCCATCCATCCATCCATCCATCCATCCATCCATCCATCCATCCATCCATCCATCCATCCATCCATCCATCCATCCATCCATCCATCCATCCATCCATCCATCCATCCATCCATCCATCCATCCATCCATCCATCCATCCATCCATCCATCCATCCATCCATCCATCCATCCATCCATCCATCCATCCATCCATCCATCCATCCATCCATCCATCCATCCATCCATCCATCCATCCATCCATCCATCCATCCATCCATCCATCCATCCATCCATCCATCCATCCATCCATCCATCCATCCATCCATCCATCCATCCATCCATCCATCCATCCATCCATCCATCCATCCATCCATCCATCCATCCATCCATCCATCCATCCATCCATCCATCCATCCATCCATCCATCCATCCATCCATCCATCCATCCATCCATCCATCCATCCATCCATCCATCCATCCATCCATCCATCCATCCATCCATCCATCCATCCATCCATCCATCCATCCATCCATCCATCCATCCATCCATCCATCCATCCATCCATCCATCCATCCATCCATCCATCCATCCATCCATCCATCCATCCATCCATCCATCCATCCATCCATCCATCCATCCATCCATCCATCCATCCATCCATCCATCCATCCATCCATCCATCCATCCATCCATCCATCCATCCATCCATCCATCCATCCATCCATCCATCCATCCATCCATCCATCCATCCATCCATCCATCCATCCATCCATCCATCCATCCATCCATCCATCCATCCATCCATCCATCCATCCATCCATCCATCCATCCATCCATCCATCCATCCATCCATCCATCCATCCATCCATCCATCCATCCATCCATCCATCCATCCATCCATCCATCCATCCATCCATCCATCCATCCATCCATCCATCCATCCATCCATCCATCCATCCATCCATCCATCCATCCATCCATCCATCCATCCATCCATCCATCCATCCATCCATCCATCCATCCATCCATCCATCCATCCATCCATCCATCCATCCATCCATCCATCCATCCATCCATCCATCCATCCATCCATCCATCCATCCATCCATCCATCCATCCATCCATCCATCCATCCATCCATCCATCCATCCATCCATCCATCCATCCATCCATCCATCCATCCATCCATCCATCCATCCATCCATCCATCCATCCATCCATCCATCCATCCATCCATCCATCCATCCATCCATCCATCCATCCATCCATCCATCCATCCATCCATCCATCCATCCATCCATCCATCCATCCATCCATCCATCCATCCATCCATCCATCCATCCATCCATCCATCCATCCATCCATCCATCCATCCATCCATCCATCCATCCATCCATCCATCCATCCATCCATCCATCCATCCATCCATCCATCCATCCATCCATCCATCCATCCATCCATCCATCCATCCATCCATCCATCCATCCATCCATCCATCCATCCATCCATCCATCCATCCATCCATCCATCCATCCATCCATCCATCCATCCATCCATCCATCCATCCATCCATCCATCCATCCATCCATCCATCCATCCATCCATCCATCCATCCATCCATCCATCCATCCATCCATCCATCCATCCATCCATCCATCCATCCATCCATCCATCCATCCATCCATCCATCCATCCATCCATCCATCCATCCATCCATCCATCCATCCATCCATCCATCCATCCATCCATCCATCCATCCATCCATCCATCCATCCATCCATCCATCCATCCATCCATCCATCCATCCATCCATCCATCCATCCATCCATCCATCCATCCATCCATCCATCCATCCATCCATCCATCCATCCATCCATCCATCCATCCATCCATCCATCCATCCATCCATCCATCCATCCATCCATCCATCCATCCATCCATCCATCCATCCATCCATCCATCCATCCATCCATCCATCCATCCATCCATCCATCCATCCATCCATCCATCCATCCATCCATCCATCCATCCATCCATCCATCCATCCATCCATCCATCCATCCATCCATCCATCCATCCATCCATCCATCCATCCATCCATCCATCCATCCATCCATCCATCCATCCATCCATCCATCCATCCATCCATCCATCCATCCATCCATCCATCCATCCATCCATCCATCCATCCATCCATCCATCCATCCATCCATCCATCCATCCATCCATCCATCCATCCATCCATCCATCCATCCATCCATCCATCCAT
>CM060964.1:238114017-238121517 GCA_030765045.1 Tenodera sinensis
ACCTACCTACCTACCAACCAGCCTACCTACCTACCTACCTACCAACCAACCTACCAACCTAGCTACCTACCTACCTACCAACCAACCTACCAACCTACCTACCAACCTACCTACCTACCTACCAACCTACCTACCAACCAACCTACCAACCAACCGACCTACCTACCAACCTACCAACCAACTTACCAACCAACCTACCAACCAACCTACCTACCAACCAACCAACCAACCAACCTACCTACCAACTTACCAACCAACCTACCAACCAACCTACCAACCAAACTACCAACCAGCCTACCAACCAAACTACCAACCAACCTACCAACCAAACTACCAACCAACCTACCAACCAAACTACCAACCAACCTACCAACCAACCTACCTACCTACCTACCAACCAACCTACCAACCAACCTACCTACCTACCTACCTACCAACCAACCAACCAACCTACCTACCTACCTACCTACCTACCTACCTACCAACCGACCTACCTACCTACCTACCGACCTACCAACCAACCAACCTACCTACCAACCAACCTACCAACCAACCTACCTACCAACCGACCTACCTACCAACCTACCAACCAACCTACCTACCAACTTACCAACCAACCTACCAACCAAACTACCAACCAACCTACCAACCAACCTACCAACCAACCTACCAACCAACCTAGCAACCAACCAACCTACCTACCTACCTACCAACCAACCTACCTACCTACCAACCAACCTACCTACCAACCAACCAACCTACCTACCTACCTCCCAACCAACCTACCAACCAAACTACCAAATAACCTACCAACCGACCTACCAACCAACCTACCAACCAACCAACCTACCTACCTACCTACCAACCAACCTACCTACCTACCTACCAACCAACCTACCTACCAACCAACCTACCAACCAACCTACCTACCAACCGACCTACCTACCAACCTCCCAACCAACCTACCTACCAACTTACCAACCAACCTACCAACCAAACTACCAACCAACCTACCAACCAACCTACCAACCAACCTACCAACCAACCTACCAACCAACCAACCTACCTACCTACCTACCAACCAACCTACCTACCTACCTACCAACCAACCTACCAACCAACCAACCTACCTACCTACCTACCAACCAACCTACCTACCTACCAACCAACCTACCAACCAACCAACCTACCTACCAACCAACCAACCTACCTACCTACCTACCAACCAACCTACCAACCAAACTACCAAATAACCTACCAACCGACCTACCTACCAACCTACCAACCAACCTACCAACCAACCTACCAACCAACCAACCTACCTACCAACCAACCAACCTACCTACCTACCTACCTAGCTACCAACCTACCTACCTACCTACCAACCAACCTACCAACCGACCTACCTACCCGCCAACCAACGTACCAACCAAACTACCAACCAACCTACCAACCAAACTATCAACCAACCTGCCAGCCAACCTACCAACCAACCTACCAACCAACCTACCAACCAACCTACCAACCAAACTACCAACCAACCTACCAACCAACCTACCAACCAACCTACCAACCAACCTACCAACCAAACTACCAACCAACCTACCAACCAAACCACCAACCAACCTACCAACCAACCTACCAACCAACCTACCAACCAACCTACCAACCAACCTACCAACCAACCTACCAACCAACCAACCTACCTACTTACCAACCTATCTACCTACCAACCAACCAACCTACCAACCAACCTACCAACCAACCACTCAACCAACCAACCTACCAACCAACCTACCAACCAACCTACCTATCAACCATCCTACCTAGCTATCAACCAACCTACCAACCTACCTACCAACCTACCTACCTACCTACCTACCTACCTACCAACCAACCTATTTACCTACCTATCAACCAACCTACCAACCAACCTACCAACCAACAAACCAACCAACCAACATACCTACCAACCAACCTACCAACCAACCTACCAACCTACCTACCAACCAACCTACCAACCAACCTACCAACCAACCTACCAACCAACCTACCAACCAACCAACCTACCAACCAACCTACCAACCAACCAACCAACCTACCTACCAACCAACCTACCAACCAACCTACCAACCAACCTACCAACCTACCTACCAACCAACCTACCAACCAACCTACCAACCAACGTACCAACCAACCAACCTAGCTACCTACCAACCAACCTACCTACCTACCTACCTACCTACCAACCAACCTACCAACCTACCAACCTACCAACCTACCTACCAACCAACCTACCTACCAACCATCCTACCTATCAACCATCCTACCTAGCTATCAACCAACCTACCAACCTACCTACCAACCAACCTACCTACCTACCTACCTACCTACCTACCAACCAACCTATTTACCTACCTATCAACCAACCTACCAACCAACCTACCAACCAACAAACCAACCAACCAACATACCTACCAACCAACCTACCAACCAACCTACCAACCTACCTACCAACCAACCTACCAACCAACCTACCAACCAACCTACCAACCAACCTACCAACCAACCAACCTACCAACCAACCTACCAACCAACCAACCAACCTACCTACCAACCAACCTACCAACCAACCTACCAACCAACCTACCAAACTACCTACCAACCAACCTACCAACCAACCTACCAACCAACGTACCAACCAACCAACCTAGCTACCTACCAACCAACCTACCTACCTACCTACCTACCAACCAACCTACCAACCTACCAACCTACCAACCTACCTACCAACCAACCTACCTACCAACCTACCGACCAACCTACCAACCAACCTACCAACCCACCACCCTACCTACCTACCTATCAACCAACCTACCAACCAACCTACCAACCAACCTACCATCCAACCAACCAACCTACCAACCAACCTACCAACCAACCTACCTACCTACCTATCAACCAACCTACCAACCAACCAACCTATCTACCTACCAACCAACCAACTTATCTACCTACCTACCAAACTACCTATCTGCCTATCAACCAACCTACCAACCAACCAACCTCCCTACCTACCAACCAACCTACCTACCAACCAACCAACCTATCTACCTACCTACCAACCTACCTATCTACCTACCAACCTACCTACCAACCAACCTACCTACCTACCAACCAACCAACCTATCTACCTACCAACCAACCTACCTATCTGGCTACCAACCTACCTACCAACCAACCTACCTACCTACCAACCCACCAACCTATCTACCTACCTACCTACCTATCTACCTACCAACCTACCTACCAACCAACCTACCTACCTACCATCCAACCTACCAACCAACCTACCTACCTACTTACCTACCAACCTACCAACCAACCTACCAACCAACCTACCAACCAACCAACCAACCAACCAACCTACCTACCAACCTATCTACCTACCAACCAACCAACCTATCTACCTACCTACCAACCTACCTAGTAACCTACCAACCAACCAACCTACCTACCAACTAACCAACCTATCTACCTACCAACCTACCTACCTACCAACCTACCTATCTACCTACCAACCTACCTACCAACCAACCTAACTACCTACCATCCAACCTACCAACCAACCTACCTACCTACCTATCAACCAACCAACCTACCAACCAACCTACCAACCTACCAACCAACCTACCAACCAACCAACCTACCTACCTACCTATCAACCAACCTACATACCAACCTACCAACCAACCTACCAACCAACCAACCAACCAACCAACCAACCTACCTACCAACCTATCTACCTACCAACCAACCAACCTATCTACCTACCTACCAACCTACCTAGTAACCTACCAACCAACCAACCTACATACCTACCAACCAACCAACCTATCTACCTACCAACCTACCTACCTGCCTACCTACCTACCAACCTACCTATTTACCTACCAACCTACCAACCAACCTACCTACCTACCATCCAACCTACCTACCTACCAACCAACCTACTTACCTACCATCCAACCTACCAACCAACCTACCTACCTACCTATTTACCTACCAACCTACCAACCAACCAACCTACCAACCAACCTACCTACCTACCTACCAACCAACCTACCAACCTACCTACCTACCTACCTACCTACCAACCGACCTACCTACCTACCTACCGACCTACCAACCAACCAACCTACCTACCAACCAACCTACCAACCAACCTACCTACCAACCGACCTACCTACCAACCTACCAACCAACCTACCTACCAACTTACCAACCAACCTACCAACCAAACTACCAACCAACCTACCAACCAACCTACCAACCAACCTACCAACCAACCTAGCAACCAACCAACCTACCTACCTACCTACCAACCAACCTACCTACCTACCAACCAACCTACCTACCAACCAACCAACCTACCTACCTACCTACCAACCAACCTACCAACCAAACTACCAAATAACCTACCAACCGACCTACCAACCAACCTACCAACCAACCAACCTACCTACCTACCTACCAACCAACCTACCTACCTACCTACCAACCAACCTTCCTACCAACCAACCTACCAACCAACCTACCTACCAACCGACCTACCTACCAACCTACCAACCAACCTACCTACCAACTTACCAACCAACCTACCAACCAAACTACCAACCAACCTACCAACCAACCTACCAACCAACCTACCAACCAACCTACCAACCAACCAACATACCTACCTACCTACCAACCAACCTACCTACCTACCTACCAACCAACCTACCAACCAACCAACCTACCTACCTACCTACCAACCAACCTACCTACCTACCAACCAACCTACCTACCAACCAACCAACCTACCTACCAACCAACCAACCTACCTACCTACCTACCAACCAACCTACCAACCAAACTACCAAATAACCTACCAACCGACCTACCTACCAACCTACCAACCAACCTACCAACCAACCTACCAACCAACCAACCTACCTACCAACCAACCAACCTACCTACCTACCTACCTAGCTACCAACCTACCTACCTACCTACCAACCAACCTACCAACCGACCTACCTACCCGCCAACCAACCTACCAACCAAACTACCAACCAAACTACCAACCAAACTACCAACCAACCTGCCAGCCAACCTACCAACCAACCTACCAACCAACCTACCAACCAACCTACCAACCAAACTACCAACCAACCTACCAACCAACCTACCAACCAACCTACCAACCAACCTACCAACCAACTACCAACCAACCTACCAACCAAACCACCAACCAACCTACCAACCAACCTACCAACCAACCTACCAACCAACCTACCAACCAACCTACCAACCAACCTACCAACCAACCAACCTACCTACCTACCAACCTATCTACCTACCAACCAACCAACCTACCAACCAACCTACCAACCAACCAACCAACCAACCAACCTACCAACCAACCTACCAACCAACCTACCTATCAACCATCCTACCTAGCTATCAACCAACCTACCAACCTACCTACCAACCAACCTACCTACCTACCTACCTACCTACCAACCAACCTATTTACCTACCTATCAAACAACCTACCAACCAACCTACCAACCAACAAACCAACCAACCAACATACCTACCAACCAACCTACCAACCAACCTACCAACCTACCTACCAACCAACCTACCAACCAACCTACCAACCAACCAACCAACCTACCTACCAACCAACCTACCAACCAACCTACCAACCAACCTACCAACCTACTTACCAACCAACCTACCAACCAACCTACCAACCAACGTACCAACCAACCAACCTAGCTACCTACCAACCAACCTACCTACCTACCTACCTACCTACCAACCAACCTACCAACCTACCAACCTACCAACCTACCTACCAACCAACCTACCTACCAACCATCCTACCTATCAACCATCCTACCTAGCTATCAACCAACCTACCAACCTACCTACCAACCAACCTACCTACCTACCTACCTACCAACCAACCTATTTACCTACCTATCAACCAACCTACCAACCAACCTACCAACCAACAAACCAACCAACCAACATACCTACCAACCAACCTACCAACCAACCTACCAACCTACCTACCAACCAACCTACCAACCAACCTACCAACCAACCTACCAACCAACCTACCAACCAACCAACCTACCAACCAACCTACCAACCAACCAACCAACCTACCTACCAACCAACCTACCAACCAACCTACCAACCAACCTACCAACCTACCTACCAACCAACCTACCAACCAACCTACCAACCAACGTACCAACCAACCAACCTAGCTACCTACCAACCAACCTACCTACCTACCTACCTACCAACCAACCTACCAACCTACCAACCTACCAACCTACCTACCAACCAACCTACCTACCAACCTACCGACCAACCTACCAACCAACCTACCAACCCACCACCCTACCTACCTACCTATCAACCAACCTACCAACCAACCTACCAACCAACCTACCATCCAACCAACCAACCTACCAACCAACCTACCAACCAACCTACCTACCTACCTATCAACCAACCTACCAACCAACCAACCTATCTACCTACCAACCAACCAACTTATCTACCTACCTACCAAACTACCTATCTGCCTATCAACCAACCTACCAACCAACCAACCTCCCTACCTACCAACCAACCTACCTACCAACCAACCAACCTCTCTACCTACCTACCAACCTACCTATCTACCTACCAACCTACCTACCAACCAACCTACCTACCTACCAACCAACCAACCTATCTACCTACCAACCAACCTACCTATCTGCCTACCAACCTACCTACCAACCAACCTACCTACCTACCAACCCACCAACCTATCTACCTACCTACCTACCTATCTACCTACCAACCTACCTACCAACCAACCTACCTACCTACCATCCAACCTACCAACCAACCTACCTACCTACTTACCTACCAACCTACCAACCAACCTACCAACCAACCTACCAACCAACCAACCAACCAACCAAGCAACCTACCTACCAACCTATCTACCTACCAACCAACCAACCTATCTACCTACCTACCAACCTACCTAGGTACCTACCAACCAACCAACCTACCTACCAACCAACCAACCTATCTACCTACCAACCTACCTACCTACCAACCTACCTATCTACCTACCAACCTACCTACCAACCAACCTAACTACCTACCATCCAACCTACCAACCAACCTACCTACCTACCTATCAACCAACCAACCTACCAACCAACCTACCAACCTACCAACCAACCTACCAACCAACCAACCTACCTACCTACCTATCAACCAACCTACCAACCAACCTACCAACCAACCTACCAACCAAACAACCAACCAACCAACCTACCTACCAACCTATCTACCTACCAACCAACCAACCTATCTACCTACCTACCAACCTACCTAGTAACCTACCAACCAACCAACCTACCTACCTACCAA
>CM060964.1:238126517-238274017 GCA_030765045.1 Tenodera sinensis
CCTACCTACATATCAACCAACCTACCAACCTACCAACCTACCAACCTACCTTCCAACCTACCAACCTACCTACCTACCAACCAACCAACCTACCTACCTACCTGCCTACCTACCAACCAACCAGCCAACCTACCAACCAACCTACCTACCAACCTACCGACCAACCTACCAACCAACCTACCTACCTACCTACCAACCGACCTACCTACCTACCTATCAACCAACCTACCAACCAACCTACCAACCAACCTACCATCCAACCAACCAACCTACCAACTAACCTACCAACCAACCTACTTACCTACCTATCAACCAACCTACCAACCAACCAACCTATCTACCTACCAACCAACCAACTTATCTACCTACCTACCAACCTACCTATCTGCCTATCAACCAACCTACCAACCAACCAACCTACCTACCTACCAACCAACCTACCTACCTACCTACCTACCAACCAACCAACCTATCTACCTACCTACCAACCTACCTATCTACCTACCAACCTACCTACCAACCAACCTACCTACCTACCTACCAACCAACCAACCTATCTACCTACCTACCAGCCTACCTATCTGCCTACCAACCTACCTACCAACCAACCTACCTACCTACCTACCTACCAACCCACCAACCTATCTACCTACCTACCTATCTACCTACCAACCTACCTACCAACCAACCTACCTACCTACCATCCAACCTACCAACCAACCTACCTACCTACTTACCTACCAACCTACCAACCAACCTACCAACCAACCTACCAACCAACCAACCAACCAACCAACCTACCTACCAACCTATCTACCTACCAACCAACCAACCTATCTACCTACCTACCAACCTACCTAGTAACCAACCAACCAACCTACCTACCAACCAACCAACCTATCTACCTACCAACCTACCTACCTACCAACCTACCTATCTACCTACCAACCTACCTACCAACCAACCTAACTACCTACCATCCAACCTACCAACCAACCTACCTAGCTTCCTATCCACCAACCAAGCTACCAAGCAACCTACCAACCTACCAACCAACCAACCTACCAACCAACCTACCAACCAACCAACCTACCTACCTATCAACCAACCTACCAACCAACCTACCAACCAACCAACCAACCAACCAACCAACCAGGCTACCTACCAACCTATCTACCTACCAACCAACCAACCTATCTACCTACCTACCTACCAACCTACCTAGTAACCTACCAACCAACCAACCTACCTACCTACCAACCAACCAACCTATCTACCTACCAACCTACCTACCTGCCTACCTACCTACCAACCTACCTATCTACCTACCAACCTACCAACCAACCTACCTACCATCCAACCTACCTACCTACCAACCAACCTACTTACCTACCATCCAGCCTACCAACCAAACTACCTACCTACCTATTCACCTACCAACCTACCAACCAACCAACCTACCAACCAACCTACCTACCTACCTACCAACCAACCTACCAACCTACCTACCTACCTACCTACCAAACGAGCTACCTACCAACCTACTAACCAACCTACCAACCAACCTACCTACCTACCAACCTACCTACCAACCTTCCAACCTACCTACGTGCCTATCTAATTACCTACCTACGTACCAACCTACCTACCAACCTACCAACCTACCTACCTGCCTACCTAATTACCTACCTACCTACCTACCAACCTACCTACCAACCTACCAACCAACCTACCTACCTACCAACCTACCTACCAACCTACCAACCTACCTACCTGCCTACCTACCTACCTACCTACCAACCTACCAACCAACCTACCAACCAACCTACCAACCTACCTACCAACCTACCTACCAACCAACCTACCTACCTACCTACCTACCATCCAACCTACCAACCAACCTACCTACCTACCAACCTACCTACCTACCTACCCACCTACCTACCAACCTACCTACCAACCAACCCACCTACCTACCAACCTATCTACCTACCAACCAACCTACCTACCTACCAACCTACCTACCAACCTACCTACCAACCAACCTACCTACCTACCTATTTACCTACCAACCTACGAACCAACCAACCTACCAACCAACCTACCAACCTACCTACCTACCTCCCTACCTACCAAACGACCTACCTACCAACCTACCAACCAACCTACCAACCAACCTAGCTACCTACCTACCAACTTACCTACCAACCTACCAACCTACCTACCTGCCTGCCTACCTACCTACCTACCAACCTACCAACCAACCTACCAACCAACCTACCTACCTACCAACCTACCTACCAACCTACCAACCTACCTACCTGCCTACCTACCTACCTACCTACCAACCTACCAACCAACCTACCAAGCAACCTACCTACCTACCAACCTACCTACCAACCTACCAACCTACCTACCTGCCTACCTACCAACCTACCAACCAACCTACCTACCAACCAATCAACCTACCAACCAACCTACCTACCTACCTACCAACCAACCAACCAACCAACCAACCAACCAACCAACCAACCAACCTACCTACCTACCTACCAACCAACCAACCAACCAACCTACCTACCTACCTACCAACTTACCAACCTACCTACCTACCTACCCACCAACCTACCAACCAACCTACCTACCAACCAATCAACCTACCAACCAACCTACCTACCTACCAACCAACCAACTAACCTACCTACCTACCTACCTACCTACCAACCGACCTACCTACCTACCTACCTACCGACCTACCTACCTACCAACCAACCAACCAACCTACCTGCCTACCTACCTACCAACCAACCTACCTACCTACCTACCTACCAACCGACCTACCTACCTACCTACCTACCAACCAACCAACTAACCTACCTACCTACCTACCTACCTACCTACCAACCAACCAACCAACCTACCTACCTACCTACCTACCTACCTACCTACCTACCTACCTACCAACCAACCAACCAACCTACCTACCTACCTACCTACCTACCTGCCTACCTACCTAACTACCTACCTACCTACCAACCGACCTACCTATGTACATACATACACACGCGCACACACACACACACACACATTTAGTTTTTAATTCGTGATGTTCGTGGACACGCGGACATATAAAGTACCCTAATTATTAATTGTGGAGTCTTGTTGGAGAATCTTACCTCTATGAGCATCTTTTGGAGGGAAAAATGCATCTTTAGTTTCTTCTCTGAACACTGTAATCATTTTCAAGGTGTTCATCTCAGAGATAAGTTGGACAAAATGTTTCAAGACTTCTGATAACTCATGCTTGTCATTAATGGCACCAACTATCTGCTCCGGAACTTTTGATAGTTGGTTGATATATTTCTCAGCCAACTCCGACTGACAATGTTGCTTTTCGAACTTGATGGGCTTCTGTATCCTTCGCTGCCACACCCGGAGTTCTTGTTGGCGTCGTCTCCTCGTGGGTTCATTCGATGAACTGTGTGAGATCATTTCAATACTTTCCCGAATTTCTTCTTTGAGTAGCAACATTCTGATCTTCTGCTTATTGAAATTAAGTTGTATACAGACGACGTGTTTTGAGAGTCTTCTGCGTCCACACACTCATTCGGTTTTATCTCGTGATTGCTTCCTTGGGACACTTTCTTCCTCAAAAGTATACACACACATATTAAGAAAAGCACCACAGATATTATTTGATATAACACAAAGTTATCATCTTGTGACAGTAAGAACGAGTACCAAGGCTCATCCATGTTCTTGCTTAGGCTGTATTGACTGTTACCTATGGTGGTATACTCAAATTCTTTTTGTGGAATGTTATCGAACAGTATGCACGTAACATTTAGCAAGACTAAATCTTTATCGTGACAAAATTAAATGTATATACCTCTTAGATCTGATAGATGTTTAGTATAATAGGTTGCTAGGAGACAAGGAGACTTCTATAATACCAAAGAGTATATAGCAGAAGGAGCATTTCTCTTGTTTTCTTAAGAAATCAACGAAATGGAACTGCATTATAATTCCTCCGCAATTACATGCGGCGGCCTGTATTTTAAAGTTTAGAGGCTGTTTTCATTAACTAAGATATCCTAGAATATCTTTCTTGAAGACAGCCGGTTTCTACTTTTCCTTTTTTTTTTTTTTTTTTTTTTTTTTTTTTTTTTTTTTTTTTTTGGCCTTTTGTCGTCAGGGATTACATAGCCATCCGGATTATGTATATTTCTATTATATTCACACACATATGCACACGGCTACACATTTAATCTTTCATTCATATTTTCATACAGTCAGGCGCGCGCGCGCGCACACGCACACGCACACTCACACTCACACACACACAGACCCATGCTCGTGGTGGTACTGGAACTCGCGACCCCATGCATTGAGTTATTGTTTTAAACTACAAATACTACATAAAACTACATACACTATGTACATACTACATTCAAAATTACATAAAGTTGGAGTGAAGTGGACAAGAGAGAGAAAAAGCAGAAGCAGTTTTGAATGCCACCCAGAACAATCCGCATACTAGTACACGGGTAGCTGCTCAGGAGGTAAGCATCAGCCAGTCTTCTGTAGTGCGAATATTGAACACTAATAAGTTCCATTCTTATGGTTTGCACCTACACCCGGCACTTCACGGGAGAGATTTCGAAGCTCGAGTGATCTTTTGTGAATGGTTGCTGGAGCGAGTAGCAAGTGATGTGGGATTCGCTTCCAGGATATTGTTTTCTGACGAATCAAGATTCCACAACAATGGAACTGGAAATCGTCACAATATGCGCTATTGGAGTGTTGATAATCCTCATTATGTATGGGAGGCAGCATTCTAAGAGCAGTGGGGTGTAAATATCTGTTGTGGAATCTTGGGAGATCACCTTGTTGAACCATTATTCTTCGAGGGGAATGTAACAGGAGCACGCTACCTGGAATTCCTCTGTAGCTCCCCCCTTATTATTAGGGAATGTGCCACTGCAGCAGCGAATGACGATGTGGTTTCAACACGATGACACTCCTCCGTATCGGTCGAGGATCGTCTGCAATCATTTGAATGCTGCAGATCCTGGTTATTGGATAGGAAGACAAGGACCAGTCCCCTGGCCTGCCACATCACCTGATCTGACACCGCTTGACTTCTTTCTCTGGGATTATTTAAAAGAACGCATTTATGCAGAGGAGCTGGATAATCCAGAAACCCTTCCTCAGTATATTACAGTGGCTTGTAGATCTGTTCAACCCTGTGTATAAATGATCCTTATTTCAATTGCACCTACCTATAGGTATGCTTAAACAGCTACCTAATTGTAGTTCACCAATAAAGAAACAAAAAAATGCCATTAAACATAAATAAAGCAATAAAAATGAATACAATAACCATTTTCAGAGTAATAATTTGTAAATTGTGAGGATTGCACGGTAAAAAAATTAGTACATGCAGGTGATTCGAACCACCTTCACAGCAGACTTCGGAGTGTTGCGCTCGTTCCAACTGAGCTACCTACTAACGTGTAAGATAAGCATTCCGTTTAAGATGTAATACTCGCTGGTTCCAGTGAACATTTGCAGAAGTGCAAACGTCAGCTGTCCAATTACGAATATATTAAAAGCCGATGTGATAACATCTATATTAGCACTAATTTCGAGTGTTAAACAACCATGTTAAATACGCGGGTAGAACCTAGTAATGGGGTCAATGTTTTCATGTTGGGTATAAAATGCGGATTGCATAAAACTCGAGAATAAGGGGCAGCTATATATACCAGGTGAGTCAGCCGCGCCTTATTTTTTTGGAAGGTAGGCCACCCATCTAACGGCATGTGCACCTTAGACAGTTTTGCGCTTACTAAAATGTATTGCTTGATGTTCTTAAAGAGAGGAATGCGCAAAATTGAGAGCAACAGTGCTTTAAGGGACAGAACGTACTCCTCGCTAAAGTACACCTCAAGAACATACGACTAGTTTACTGAGAGCGAATTCCGGTTTCCAGCCCATTTTACAAACTTTTTATTAGAGTATACATAGCAACGTAATTCAGGAAACGCCTCGGAAAAAATGGACCTATCATATGAGTACACTAACAACGTCAGCTAAAAAGAAAATGGTGGATTCTTGTACTTATAGCAGGGATTGGCTGCCAAAAATTAGGAAATATTTAGACACGCCTCATCCGTCATGGACGCGTACAGTCAAAACGACATGTTATTAAATAACAGTTTGTTTGCATTTTTGCGTGAACTATGCCTCGTGCATCTCAATTAATATGCATAACAGCTTTTGCCATTTAAGTAATAATATTAAAATGCCCAGTAAATGATTAAAACTGTCTTAAAAGGCTAAATCAAGCACGCAAACTTGAGAGGTGGCAATGGCATAGCGCCAGACAAACAAGTCCTACTATTGGACGTGGTACCTACTTTCAGGAAGTCTCGAAATAGATGAATAGGATTGTGACGGGTCCTCTGCTCTTAACCCCCAGTGACACAGGTTCGAGTCTCGGCATTGTAAATATTTTTTATGTTCATCAAGACTTGGAAACCGAATTCACAATAATCTAATTATGAAGTCCCTGAGGGTTTAGGACATTATAGTTTAAATCGTTTTTGGTTGTCTGCATTTTTAATGGCGCAATAATTCATTGTGTGCAAAATTGAGCTTAACTTCCATGTTAAACTCTGACAATGTAATTCCCTTGCTTTCTGTGTGCAAATGTGTATGCATGATCCTTATTTCAATTGCACCTACCTATAGGTGTGTTCAAACAACTACATAATTGTAGTTCTCCAATAAAGAAACATCAAACAATGTCATAAAACATAAATAAAACAATAAAAATGAATATAATAGTTTTCAGAATAATAGTTTGTAAATTGTGAGGATTGCACGGTAAAAAAAATAGTACATGCAGGTGATTCGAACCACGTTCACAGCAGACAGATTACTTCGGAGTTTTGCGCCCGTTCCAACAGAGCTACCTAGCAACGTGTGAACTAAACATTCCGTTTTAGATGTAATACTCGCTGGTTCCAGTGAACATTTCCAGAAGTGCAAACGTCAGCTGTCTAATTACGAATATATTAAAAAGCGATATGATAACATCTATATTAGTACTAATTTCATCGAGTGTTTAACATGCATGTTAAATACACGGGTAGAACCTGGTGATGTGGTCGATGTTTTCATGTTGGACTATAAAATGCGGATTGCATAAAACTCGAGAATAAGGAGCAGCTGACTCACCTGGTATATATATTAGTGTTTAACACCCGCTGTTGCTACTACAGCACCGCAGGCGGTGACACTGATGATACATGGAACGAAGATGGAGCATCGGTGGAATGAGTTGTGGCGGGGGGGGGGGGGGGGGGGAGGGAGGAATCCGGCCCCAGTGTCGCTTTATCCACCACGAATCCCACATGAAGGTGCCTGGGATCGAACCCTGACCACTTTGGTGAGAAGCGAATGGTCTAACCACTTGGCTACGGCGCGGTCGTAGGGATGGTGCAAGCAGGCGTTAGTATATGTGGTTAATGTGCTGCCAAACCATAAACTAATGACTGAAGGCAAGAATGGAACAAAGCTGCAAGTGATAAACAGTAAACGAGAGATTCAATTTTCCCTTCGATAAAGCCCTTTAAATTTTATAATAGAAGCTACCGCAAGGAATATGCACACGAGTAGAGGAATTATGACGCTGTTTCGTCTAGCTCGGCTATGCAACACCTTGGCTCTTATGTTCTAATGACGTCACCTTTTTGCTCTCGATTACCTCCTTCGCATCAGGCACATTACCTTCACTCACTGAGGTAACCAAGCATCAGAGAGCTTTGATTTTGAATCTCATGATTGCGTCAACTATAAAACTGGCCGGCAGCTAACTTGGCGGGTGAGGCAGGATGCGCAATGGCACTTACTGATGACGTCAATCATGTTCACCAATAGCATTCGGCCTGTTGTTGGTTCTCGTACAGAGAATAGCATAGTGTAGCATAGTAGCATAGTGGCAGTAGGTACGTGTTAAAATTGATAGTTAAACACATAGCACTTTGTGTAAATAATGGAAGAAAAGAAAAAGAAGCAGCCGGTTTTACACAAGTAGGTCAGGGACATAATACATAAGGTGCATTCATTCTTTAAGAGAGAGAGGGGCGTGTGCTAGTGGGCCGTTATTCAGTGTTGCCAAATGTGGTGAACGCACAGCTCAGGCTTGCGGCGCAGGTCTTAGGATTGTGCAACGAACTGTTCGACAGGGTAGATTATTTATCAAATCCCGTATTTCATTACCGAGAGAAATAGGCAACGGCAGAAACCTGCAATTGGAATGGACAAATTTGACTTAAGTGTGTCCGTCGTAAAGTTTTAGATTGTTATAACACGGGAATTTCCTACAGGGAGAAAGACTTTTGAGGTCTCTACGATTTAAATCTGCTGTTAACGGAGGGTAACATTATTAGGTCATTTGCCTTTCCTTCTACATCTTCTTCACTTAAAATTCCGCTTTCGAAAACTGACTTTAAAACGTTACTGCTGTTTTGCAAACTGTTAGATAGTGGCATAAACGTAATTTAGCGATATCGCCCACTTACATTACAAGTGCTGTATTGTTATTGAACATAAAATAAAGGTATATAAAGTGTGCAAATTGGCCGTGCAGAGCTGTTTAAAGGAATTCAATATCGACATAGTAATAAACATCAACTTACAACATAGTTGCATAAGGAGATATTACATAATTTGTAGAGGACGAATGTGCAACTATATGAAATATCATAAGCTAGAGCGCGTTACGGAACCCTTTATGCTATTTTTAAGACAAATGAAATATTTCTACCTATGATTTACTATTTTATAGAAATGAATCTTATTTTTTTTTGTCTTTTAATTCTCTTTTAATAATTGCATTTTGTTAAATGATTGTCCCATTTGTATCTCTATAACTAAAGTAAACGTTTACTGTAAGAAATGAAAAGAAAATAAGGTTTAAGATGAAAGAAATATAATGAATACACATTTTATACACAGGCATTTTAATACTTTCATTGAGTTATACACAATTACGGGTATAATACACTGTTTCGCCGGATTCCTTTAGTTGTTTAAAGTTAGCTATAGCGCGACCAACAGTCAAGTTAGATGCCGGTCAGTATAGGTAGAGAAAAGTTTGCCCTCTCTTCTTTCGCATAAGGTTAGCAACACTGCTCTGCTAATTCCTTAGAAAAACAAGATAAATACTCTTTGGCCTGCTATATACTCTGTGGTATTCTGGAAGCCTCAGTGCACCATAGCAACGTATTGTTGACCGTTGTTAATTTGGATATGTTTTAGGTGTAGTGATATTTATCAGGTTTCTCGTTCTCATAAAGGAGCATTTAATTAGAAAAAACGCAGCGAGAAGAAAATCAACACACCAGCAGTATCATGGAGAACAATGAAAGCTATTGCGATTCTAACTCATTAGTCATTGATTTACTAACCACATTGACAGATCTACAAAGTCTCGCAATGCAAAATATAATTGCGGGAGTAAAAAAAATTAAAAACGCTTAATCCACCTAAGAGGATAAGTATAAGGAAACACATGAAAGGATATAGGAGGCTCACCGTAAATATAAATCTGTTGGCTAAGAAAGTTGAAATTCTAGAGTTGCTACTGGATGAATTAGACGAATTGACCATCATAGTTCAGCAACGCAAACATTGCGACTTCCTTCAAGAGTACCTGAAGGAGACCTCAAGATGCATTCAGGATATCTTTCTTGCAGCAGACTGTCGGGATAGAAAGCCAAGAGAAATTGAGCGTCTTGCAATGCTCAAGTATGAACTGGCCAACATGGTACAAATCCTGACCCTCTATGACGACAGAGAGCAAGAACTTTGGGCACAACATGCGCATGAAGGTAAGAGGCACTTAAGTGTGCAATATGAATAATTTGTAGTTTTGAGTTATAGATTATGGTTGATGCCGTATCGTTCTTGCTCTTATTTGAATATGTGTGGGTTTGCCACTTTTACTTGCTCTACGACACAGTAGAGTTCGAATTAACGGTGGTGGGATTTTTCCCTCCCATTACATAATTTCCCTGGCTCGTCAAAGATGAATTCATTCCCTGGGAGGAGACACGACATTGTTATTTTTTTTTTCCCTCCCCACTTTCGGATACTACTACAGCGCATTTTTCACACACAGGGAGAGAGCGTTCGCATCTTGTCCATATGGATTTAAAAATGCCCAGAATCTTTATACTGGCTTACCATTTGGTAACAGGTAACGAAACACAACCACCGTTTGAAAAAGAGATGAAATGTGAGATGTTTCATCGGCCATTATAGCAATGTACTCTGCTTTAGAAATTTCTCCTATAATTTCCTCTTGGTATATGTCAAGCATATACTGCAATAAATCATTTTCTATTTCTTTCAGCGCTCACCGAAAAACGCAGCTTTGCTTAAGACGTTCTTTCACCGCGGAATCTAATTCTGCTGAGAAGTTTATCAGTCCTCGAAACACTCCGGGGTTCAATGAATTTCGACTTTCGTCGTATCCCCTGAAAGCCAACTCGAACGCTCCGCAGAAATTGATGCAGTTAATTATCTGCGACAAGATATATCTCTTCTTAGTAGTTTCTCCATTGTGTTTTTCCGCGCTACGCCTAAAAGTACTAACCCCTGAGATACATTTTCCTAGTGCATATAGTTCTAATTTCAATTCATATAGACTATAGAGCTCTCAATTTTGTCAGTTTAAGTGGCCGATATCACCACAATCATTTTTTGCCCAGGTGTCGCTTCTGTCGCTCGAAAATAATGAACACTGAAAACAGAAGAGCCGGTTGGTTACAAACACATATCCATGAAAAAGTTAAATATACACTTTCATTAAATTTTCCTTTACAATTAGTCACCTGAACTAAATAGATTGGTGGCAGCGGTCTGCCTTCGTTTTTAATTTTCAGCTTCTTTTCCAAGGACAAAGGAGAAGAGATTTGTCTCCTTTAGTTTCGCAACGCTATTCGTTTCCACAGTTGCACACGCAGAACAATCACGTTATGAGAAGTGGAATCACAGATTTCCGCAACTGCACAAATTGAAATTTACTGCCAAGGACAGACACAAATGCACACAGTTCGCTACCAGAAACACAACGCTAACAAATAAAAAATATAAACACAGTAACAAAGCAACTATCCCCAACTGAAGCATTGGCCTCAGTAAATTATAAAGATCAATTGTACGCATTTATAATAGTTTAATAAAAAATGTGCAATGTGTTTGCAACATTAACATAACTCTCAGGCTAATACAGAAAATGGCTACATTATATTTAAAATGTAAAGTGGGCTAGACCGGTAGCAGGCTGATCGCACTACAGCGAAACGAGAGGGAGGGAAATGGTGACTTGTACGGGAACGTAATGCGCATGCGCGGTAAGAATCGCATCGCCCAGGTTTGTGGATTGTGCCGCATTAACTCACCGTACTCACAAATACAAGCTACTCCTCTCCCCCTGCGCCCTCTCGCCTAAAAGCTTCCTTCGCCAGTCGCAAAATCTGGTTTATGCGGTGTTGACCGAATGCACTGGCCTTGTGAAAGAAGGCGCGAGAAGATTAAACGAGCAGGTTTATATAGAAGAAAGTTGGACATTTTATCTTCTCGTATACAGACCTATTGAACTAAATACACGTTTACATACAGGAAAAACTAATGGGTGTGCACTTGCGAGCATGCAATCACCCAGGAACCACCACTGAGAAAATAGAAAGTATTGAATGTCACCCAAAAACTCGGTACGAGATTTCATCGGAAATACGTGTATTGAGAATTCCTGAACACAAAAATCTTAGTTTTAAAAAATTTCTGTGTATGAGTGTATGTGTGAGTGAGAGAGAGAGAGAGAAAGACAGTGTGTGTGTGTGTGTGTGTGTGTGTGTGTGTGTGTGTGTGTGTGTGTGTGTGTGTGTGTGGGTGGGTGCGCGCGCGAGCGTGTGTCTGAATATATAAACATACTTTAAAAACGAAAGTTCGGTTAGGTGACATATCATTTCAGTTCAGCATATTCCGAGAATGCTACTCGATGGTTTCCAAGAAAATCCCTCCACCTCAACTAACCTTCACATGGAACACTTCGGTAAGTGTAGGGCGTTTGTACCTGTACTGGCGCATGCGCAGGTTTGTTACTGGTTGGATAGTCGAGCAGATGGACGGGTTATTGCCAACCGAAGATACAAAACAAGATAGCAAGCTTTGCATGCAACGACAGTAGCGCCAACGATGCATAAACCTAACTAGTTCAGCAATCGTGTATTTATGCGTGTATTAGTAATTTGGGTAGTGATATGAGGTCCTTGGTGCAACTAACCACCACAAAGGAAAAGGAGGGGAAACCCACCAAGGTACCCCTGCCACTATTTTTAGTGGTAGTTGATAAACAGGGGGAGAGAACCCCAAAAATCGATCAGGTGACCCACCTGTACAACACGAAGGTCACCATTGAGCCCTACCACAGCAGGGAGGGGCCAGCCCAATGCTACAATTGCTTGGGCTTTCACCACTCGAGCCATGCTTATGAGAGGCAACTCAAGTGCCTTCGCTGTGCAGGAGAGCACCTGGTGAAGGATTGCCCGACACCATTAGACAATAAAAAGTGTGCCAACTGCGACGGGTGCCACATAGGCATCTATCGCGGTTGCCCGAAGCGACTTGCAATTATGCAAGGAAGACAGGGCAAAGTACCAGAGATCCGACAGGGTGTGTCTTTTGCACAGGCAATGTCGGGGCACGAAAGTGTTCTAGTACAAGCCGAGAGTGCAGAAGCAACCCCACAGAACCAGGTTGTCAGTCAAATGACAACGACAGTCCCAAGCGTCACTCCAAAAGCGGGCACAGAACATCCAGTGCCACCCCCCAGTGTTGCCCCAAAGGACAAACGTCCTCCAAAAAGAGGAGGAAGGGGAGAAAGGCTCATGTGACTGAAAGTGCAGAGCGAGAAACAGCCACGGTGGAGGCTGGTAACAAAAGTGTTGCCCAACTTCCCCCACCAACAGCCCCAGCTCGGGATGCACCTCTGAGTGCTACAGACAACCAGGCAACAGCTGTTACAGCCAACCAAGCAACAGCAACAGCGCAGCCAACCAGCGCTAGCCCGTCATCACAGACTGGCTCCATAAATAGAAACAAAACAGCACCACAAATAAGCACTCAGTCACAGGTCTCGGGAGACGCCTTCGGCTCAGAGGACATGGCGGAGTTTGTTGAACTGACAACTTGGTTTGAGGACCTTGTACAACGTTCCCTCCCCATTCTACAGCGCTGCAGGGAGCAAATCCTCAACCCCGAACTATCGGCTGTGAAGAAGCACCTTATAGTGCTTCAAACGGCCAAGGAACTCTACGCTAACTCCACAAGCTCTTAAATGGCGCATAGAAATGTGCGTTCATTTAGAGCTGCGTTCTGGAACGCAAATGGAGTTAGAGAGCAGAGACCTGGCCTGTTAGAGTTTGTAGACAGCCATGGGATTGATATACTTATGGTCTGCGAAACACACTTGCACGCCGGTGTACAGTTCAGTCTGCCAAGTTACGTCGCCCATCGGTCTGATCCGGTCGGCCGACAGGGCGGTGGTACTGCCATTTTCATAAAGAACCATCTCACACATATTCCTGTTACCATTCCTCCGCTACAACACCTAGAGGCAACCGCCATAAGGCTATCCTTAGGCGGTGGCGACGTGCTACTTGTAGCGGTATATGATCCTCCGGATGGGCGCTTCTATGAAGCGGACATCACGGCACTCCTAAACCTACACCAAAGGGTTTGCATTGCAGGCGACTTCAACGCCAAACACCCAAGCTGGCACAGCCGCACCCAGAACGTGAAGGGTCGGGGACTGTACCGTCTCATTAGCGGGAACCCCGCCCTACATGCACACGGGCCGAGAGGTCCAACATACTACCCGGCACGTGGCGCCGCGGATGTCATAGACTTCATTGTCACTAAGAACATTCAATTTCACCTGGATCTCTCGGTGATTAACGCTCTGGATTCTGATCACAACCCTGTTGTGGTCGACTCAGACGTTAATCTAACTGCGCTGGGAGTGCCTGATTGGGTTGAGGAAGTCGACTGGGATGCAGCCGTCCTAGCCCTCCACAACTCCGTGGAAGCATGTCCTCGAATAGACTCGATAGAGGCTCTCGAGGAGGCAGCCACGGGGTTCTCAACCTCTGTCCTAAATGCGGTGCGTGCTCATACGCACCGCATTCCTACCGACGCACCAAACCCTACAGCTATCCCTGTCCCACTGAAACGCCTCATTCAAGCGAAAAACGCTGTTAGAAGGCTATGGCAGAGATTCCGTCACCCTAGGATAGGAGTAATACACAAGAGGTTCAAATCCCTGGTGAGACGACCCCTAAGAAAACATAGGCAAGCAGCTTGGGAAAACACGCTGCGTCATGTAAACCTCCAGGAGAGGAAACCATGGCGCATCGTCCGAGGCTTGAGGAAAGATAAGACTGTACACCAGCACCCTGTGCATAGCCCTCGGGGAAGACTTGTCTTTGAACCGAGGGAAAAAGCAGAGGCGCTAGCAGACTATCTGGAAACTCAATTCCAGCCTAGAGTCGCCCTCAGAACAACGATCATACTGACCTCGTGGAACAAGCAGTAGAAGACTTCTTAGAAGTTGGACCTGCGGGCCACGAGGATTTCCACATCCCGATAGTTACCCCTCGCGAGGTAACTAACACCATCCAACACCTAAAACCTAGAAAAGCCCCTGGGCAGGACCGGGTAACAGCGGAAATGCTCCAGCACCTCCCCTTTAGAGCCGTGATGCACTTGACTCGGATCTACAACGCGTGTCTAAGCATGCGCCATTTTCCGGAAGTCTGGAAGAGGGCACGTGTGGTATGCGTGTTGAAGCCGGGCAAGAATCCGATCTTTCCTTCTAGCTACCGTTCCATCAGCCTCCTACCAGTTATCTCGAAAGTTTTCGAGAAACTGTTTCTGACCCGTCTTGGACCTCTTTTAGAGGAAAAAGGCCTCCTACCGGAACATCAGTTTGGTTTTCGTTCTGACCATTCCACAACCGAGCAACTACTGCGAGTAGCCGAAAAGGCCTCCCTGGCTTACCAGGAAAGGGCCAAAACGGTGGCAGTGTTGCTTGACGTGGAAAAGGCGTTCTCTACCACCTGGCACGAAGGGCTTATCTACAAGCTCATACAGCACGAAATCCCCCCTCCATACATTTACTTGGTGGCTAGTTTCCTACAGGAACGTAGCTTCCGAGTGAAGATGGAGGGTTCATTTTCCCGAGAAAGGCCCATTGGCGCAGGAGTTCCCGAGGGCAGTGTACTGTCACCGGCACTCTTTAACGCTTACATGGCCGATCTCCCAACGCACCCCAACACCCACATCTGTCAGTATGCGGACGATCTCATGATCTTCGCAACTAACAAGAACCCGCGCTACAGCTACCGTCAAGTACAAGCCCACCTCTGTGCCATCAGTAGGTGGTGCGAGAACTGGCGCATGTCTATTAACCCGGAGAAAAGCTCTGCGATTCTCCTGGCCAACACGCTGGCAAACCGGCTCCCGCAGGACCTCGTGCTTCGGCGCCGTCGGATCCCCTGGGTCACTACGGCGAAGTATCTCGGGCTCACGTTGGACCGGCGGCTAACGTATAGGCATCACGTAAGGGGCAAAGTACTACAAGGTCACGCAGCCCTCCGGCAGCTGTATCCCATCCTCAGGTCCAAAACCATGCCCATTCGCCTGAAGCTCCGGCTGTATCGTGCGATCATCCCGCCTCTGGTCCTGTACGGATGTGAGATCTGGGGAGTGGTGGCAAAGTCCACCTTCATCAGACTCCAGATGTTGCAGAATCGGGCATTAAGGATGATCTACGACACTGGTTGGAGATTTCCTGCCCACATCCTTCACGAACATTCCGGCATCCCGTACATTGTCGATGTGATTAAAACCCGCGCTCGAACAATGTACAACAAACTCCAGAACCACCCTAACCCACTGGTGAACACTATGGAACAATATGACCAGAGAGAGCCGCGTCGACTACCATCTAAAAAATTGCCGAAGGACATCTTAAGTCCAACGGTCTAATTTTGGAAGATGGGAAAGGCAAAATTAATATCTGTACTTGAAACAGAGTAGAACGCCTAACTCAGATCACCTCTAAGTGAGTGACTGACGGCCAGAACCTGGAGGGGATTAGCGCGTCACCTGATTGACTAACCAGCCAATCAGCATGTACGGGCACTGCCCGCTCATGGACCAATCCCTACCAACCATCCATCTTGCCCTTATAAATACCCCTGATTCCACTAAACATTCCCAGAGCATTAAATCCCTGTAGACCAAAACATCATACTATCGCGGAGGTTAAGCCGTATAACGGCTAGGTACTGCGGTAAAGACACTCGGGTGGGGGAAAAGCTTCCCGACTCGACCCGAACTGCCTCTGGAACCTCTCTGGGTAGTGATATATTTATGTTAGTATTATAACTGTTATTCAACACCTTAAATACGTACCGCAGCGTATGACTGGCATTGCGCTGGAAATACACGTTATGATCTCCCCTCAATACAACATACACGTTATAAGCTTCCCTGAATAAAAAAAAGATAATTTCTCTAATACCTATTTACAGAAAATATTCCAACCAAAATTTTCGACACCGGGATTTCATTGAAAATACACGTTTTGAGAATTCGTTACGTGTAAAAGGTATTTTAGAAGAAAAAAAGTCGTCTGTGTGTGGCTGGGGTGAGGCATATAACAAACAAAACGTCGGTTACATACCGGACTTGGTATACAGTTTTGCATCTTCCCAGAATAAGACACGAAGATTTTCAAGAAAACCCGCAGCCTCAGATTACCCTTTACATGTAACGTCTTTTTCTCAAAATGTTTATTTTCTCAAAAAAAAGTCTATTTTAATTATGACACCATAAGTTTAAAACATTTTCAGGACAAGCGAAATGTATATGTTGAATTTTCTGTGACTAGTCTCTGAAGTGCTTTTTATTCTGAATGGCTTTTGTACAATTGTCGAGTTGTAAGAGATGCACGAAGTACTACTGCAGATAAAATGGAAGTTTCGTTAAAATACACATTTTATATCAGATACTTTTTTTTTTTCGTACAGTTAACTATTTCCCAGATATTCAATTTATTGGTTTGCATTACATTTATTTCGGTTAAAACTCGTTATGAAAATTTTGGTTGGAATGAAGCATTCCTACCTGTGTGAGGTAGGTGTCACATGAGGGATTCCACCGTAGTGGAGCCTCAAGACAAATTCCATTCCAGGACAAGTCCTTTACTAGCTCAAGAATGAGATATGGATATGGGACGGTGGTGGGGCGGTGGTAAATGTGTTAGGAATGAGTTGTGTTTATAGGATTGGGATTTTTTTTGTCACCGTCGGGAAAGGGAATATGTTCTAATTTTGTCCAAGTAGAAGTTGGGGACGTTTATAGGTTTCCCCGGGGTCAAGGTCATATTCCCCGAGACCCCGGATCAGGGCATTGAAACTTTGTGGCAGGGAATCGTAGAAGGTGCGGGAGAGAATTAATATGTAGTCTGTGAGAGTGGGGATAGATAAGTCTCGGTGTATGTCCTTGTTGAGTAGGTACCAATCGGCATCAACAGAGATGTGCAGATATCGATTCTGTAGAGCTTGTAGTCGTTTGAGGTGGGTAGCAGCTGCAATACCCCAGACTTGGCAACCATAGGCGAGAGCTGGTCTTAGAATCTGCTTGTAGAGTAGTACTTTGTTGGGAATTGACATGGTCGATTTTCGATTATACAGGGGGTACAGCATTGCCATCTTGCGATTGACTTTGTTGGTGATCTCCTCTATGTGAGGTTTCCAGAGAAGTTTATGGTCTAATATGACTCCCAGGTATTTGGCTCTGTTGGACCAATGAACGCTGCCACCAGATATTTGGAGCTCAGGAGGATCTTCCTGCACCAGTCGCCTGGTGAAGGTGATGACCTGTGACTTGGTGGGGTTTAACTTCAGGCGCCAGGTGGAAAACCAGGCTGTTAAGGAGTTGGCATAGCGTTGTAGCCTGTTTGCTGCTTCTGTATGTTTGGAAGAGGCAGTGGCAATAGCGGTGTCGTCGGCAAACTGGTAAAGGGTACATCCACGGAAGGAGGGTAAGGCATTATGTATATCAGGAAGAGAAGTGGCCCCAGAACACTTCCCTGAGGGACACCTGCATGGATAGGCGGAGAGATGGAGAATACAGCTTATTTGCAGACGGAATAGGTTCGATTGTGCAGATAGGAATGGAGGAGATAAACAAGGTAGGGAGAAATGTTATAGTGAATAAGTCTGTAGAGGAGCCCCTCATGCCAAGCAGAGTCAAAGGCCCGTGGGATATCAAGGAAGAGGGAGACCACAAACTGCTAGTTATTGAAGCCTTTGATAATGTCGTCCACTAGGCGAAGGAGTTGGTGAATAGTGGAGTGATTTCTACGGAAGCCAAACTGCTCCGATCGGAGGACCTGATGTGTATCTAGGAAGTTCTGGAGCCGTGCCTGCACAATCTTTTCAAACAGCTTGCTCAAAGAGGGGAGTAAGCTGATGGGACGATATCCGTCAGGGGAGGAAGAGTTTTTCCCTGGTTTTGGCAGTGTGATAAGTTTGGCATGTTTCCAGGCCGTCGGAAAGTACACTAGATGGATCATGGCGTTGTAGAGGCGTACTAAAAGGATCACCCACTGCTGCGGTAGGAACTTTAGAGCCGCATACGGTATTTGGTCAAACCCGGGAGCTTTCTAGAGGCGACACTAGAAAGTAGAGTACGAACTTCCTCTACAGTGGTTGGTCTTGTATCTTCTGGCAGGAAGGGCGGGGACAAAAAGTCAGCGACGTGGTCTTCAACTTGATGCCTGATATCTAGGTGACAAGTGTCAGCTGGATGGAAGGTGCCTTCAAGGAATTCCGCCATCAATTCAACCTTCTCTCGGGCAAATTGTGCAACGCGAGTGTCATGGTGAATGGGTTTGTCCTGTGTGGGTAATCGGAGCAAGGCTTTGGATATCCTCCAAAGCGAGTTGTCTTTAGTATCCAGTGAAGATAATTTTCGTTCCCAGTCGGCATTTAAATGGTCGGCCCTGTTCCATTTTTAGCACACGTTGCAGGCGATTGTATTCTCTACGGTCGAGGCGGCATCCAGTATGTTGAGCTCGTCGGCGGGCTCTGTTTTTGTCGGCAATCAAGTCACGGAGGTGACGAGGCAACTTCCTGACCGTTTGAGCGGATCCTCTGCTCGGTGGAGTGGCCTGTGTAATGGCTGTAGTGATGGATGTGGTGATGTGGTGCACCAGTAAGTCCACATCCTGTGTCGTAGTACAGGGGTCTATAGGTGCTGGCAGGTCGGCTATTATGCGGGAGAATGTTTGCCAATCGACTCGCCTGGGAGATGGAAAGAGGGATTGTGTTTTATAGTTTGGTTTGGTATGGAAGATCAGTAGCAGAGGGTAATGATCGGAAGTTAGTTCTGGAAGGGAAAAAATTTGGGAATGTAGAGTTGTATTCTTGACCAGGGCAATGTCCAGCAAATCAGGGGGACGACGACCTCCGTAGTACATGGTTGGAGATGATGGGGAGAGAACCACTATAATATTTGCTTGCACGTAGCGTCCCAGGGCGCTACCCCGACTGGTAAGCACTGTAGAGTTCCAAGCAGAACTTTTTGCGTTATAATCGCCCAAAGCGATGGTGGCCACGTTGCTGGTAAATAAGGCGTTCAACTCCTGGTCAAGGATGGGACGACCAGGGGGAATGTACACAGAAAAAAGTCTGAGTGGTCCTTTGTTGGTCTCCACTTGGACCCCAGTGGTTTCCAGATTGGTAGTCGGGGTAGTGAAAAGTTGATGATGAGCAACGCTAAGGTTCACGTAGATGGCGGTTCCACCATAGCCGTCAGCCCTGTCGGTCCGGTAGCAAAGTATACCTGGAATGGTAGCTTTGTGCGTTGGTGTGAGATGCTTTTCTTGAACTAGAAGAACGTGTATGCCCTTAGCGGCCACGAAGTTGGTTGTGTCACGTAATTTGTGGCGAATGCCATTGGCATTCCAGGAACAGATTTTCAGGGAGTGTATATTGAGTCGTCCATCTGGCCTAGCACCCATAGTGAATAGTGAAGGAGAGGACGGTGCGGACGAAAATCGTGTAGGGGTGGATGTGTTGGGGTCTGGTGCTGAGAGCTTCCGCCAGGAACGCCGCAAACTCAGGCTGAAGTGGGATGGGGATTTGCTTCATGGTATTTAGAAAGGCCTCATCCGGAACAGTGGGAAGAGGTTTCTGCGGAGGTGGGCGAGTTAGGGTAGAGTCAGTAGGTGGCTGCTGATGATGAGAGACTCATGGTCTTGCAATACGTTGTTGTGCAGGTTGTAGTGCATGTTGTGGTCGTGGTGTGGCTACCGAGGAAGTCGATGGCAGGGAAGAGGGCACAGCAGGGTGCCTCTGTTGCTGAGGCGGTGTGACAGGGGCTGGTGTAGGCTGGGGTTCTTGACGCCCAACAGTGGCCGCAGCATAACTGGGGAAAGTAAATGGAGTCTGGCTGGGAAGTCCGGGCCATCGGGCTCCTGTGAAGGCTTCACGAGGTAGTTCCAGGTGGTGAGGAACGTGAGGTCTTGCGTTGTATTTGGACATTCGTCCTTGCTTGTTGGCCATCAGTTCTAGACGGGCTTCCTGCCACGCCGGGCATTTTGCATATCTGCAAGAATGCGAGTCTCCACAATTGCAACAACGTGGTGTGGAGCCAGGTATCGCAAGTCCCTGACAATTGACTCTTTTGTGGCCAGTCTCACCACAAAAGGCACAAACAGGTTGTAGCAAACAGCCAGCGGCATTATGGGTGAATTGTGGGTAGTTTGTGCATTGTTGAGGACGCGGCGGGGGTTTAAAAGTTTCCGCAAGAATAACTGCGTGAAACATGTGTATTTCACCGTATATGTTTCTCACGTTCTCGGTCTTTTTTTAGAGCGACGCGGAAGTGTGGCAGTGGTTGCGGGTTAGGCCCTCTTGTAGTTAGCTGGGCTACACGTTCCACCGTGTACCCTTTCTGTGTCAATAGCTCCCTAATCTCAGCTTCTGTAATAAAGACCGGGATATCCTTGAGGGTTACATGAAGGAACCGGTCTTCTGGTAGTAGGGTAGTAACTCCTTCAATTTGTTGTTGTTCCATATGCTTCTTGAGAAAGCGATGGTCGTCAGGTGATGTCGGTAGTAATGCCACTGTTCCTCGAAGATTCTTTAGGGCATAATTAGCCTTGTTTGAGGGTACGGCGCTAATAATTTTCCTGGCGTCTGCGGGGTTGCGCAGGAATATTTGGGTAGGCCGTTTAGGCCGTTGTTGTAGCGGCTGTGCGGAACTGTGTGTCGGAGGCGGTGGGTTTCTTGCTGGAAGAGGTGCATCTTCCTCCATGCACTCTGGTGCAGGATCTTGCACCGCAGAGATGCTGGCCAGAGTTTGAAATTGATTGGCCATGCTTACAGGAACGGAGGAAGCAGCAGGAGCGGGGATGTTTCGCTTCCTCTTCGCTTGTACTGTTTGCCATTGTGAAGAATGTACAGCTTGGTCATGGTGAGACAAATAGCTGGCAATGGCATCAACACGTGCTTTGTGTGCGGCCATAGAGCGATACAGGTGCGTGATTTCCTGTCGGGGTATATCTTCTTTAGGCAAAATCTCTAGTAGTTGAAGATCCGCCTGAGTAATGTAGGCTAGCCTAGCCTGACGTTCTTTTTGGAGAATGGAATGAGTGTTCTCTTCTAGAGGCAGTGTGGGCTCCTTGATGAGCGGTTGATCCAAAAATAAGGAAATATTACCTCCCTGCAGGTAATACAAAGAAGAATCAGTCAAATCGTTTGTCCGGGGACATGCCATGGTTGTTGTATTACGCATAGGTGAGCGCTGTTAGGCGCAGATTATAGAGGCTCCGACCCGAAGGCGCCTTACCAGTTAAAGAAGTGATGGCTCTGACCTTATAATCTTACCCACTGGTAAGCTAAAGAACGTAAGTGTGCTAGAGAGCACAATAGTCTTTGTCTGTAAGAGTCACTGCGTGCAGAATTAGTTGCACCAATGAGAAGTTACAATATAGTTAGCCAATGTTTTAGACGGCCTTTGCCGTATTTCGTATAAAAAGTTTTTTTTTTTTTTTTTTTTTTTTTTTTTTTTTTTTTTTTAAGATATTACCACTAGGGTATGAAAGATATTACTGTGGAATGTTGAACACGACTTAAGTGTGCCAGAAGGACCCCACTATAACACTCAAAAAACACAATTTTCACAGTTTTAACATATGTTACTGTTCAACGTGCTTAACCCAAGTTGATGTAGAGCACACGGACAAGATTAATCTTGCAAAACTCTGCACAATCGTTTGGAGTCAGCGTTCCTAACACTTCCACTGGTATAATATGATAATAGTCATAGAATCTGATTACATCCACAGTATATTAAAAGTATACTTCGAAAATTAGGCACTGAATGTTCAGAGTTACTAAACTCAAAACTAGGCCTACCTAGTTCCGGTGCATAAGCAGTGAGAATTCGCTGATCTTATTATTTTATTCTAATTGGTGTGTTTATCATTATTATGTTTATCAATATTGATTATTGTTGCTATTATTATTATTATTATTATTATTATTATTATTATTATTATTATTATTATTATTATTATTATTATTATTATTAGTGGTGGTGGTGGTGGTCGGGTGGTGGTGCTGATGTTTCTAGTAATGACAGTGGTGGTGCTGGTGGTAGGGTGGTAGTGATGGTGTTGTTCGGGGTGGGGGTGGGGTGGTGCTGGTAATGGTGGTGGGGTGCTGGTGGGGTGATGGTGATATTGATAGTGGTGCTGTTGGTGGTCGTTTTCGCGCTGGGGGTGGTGGTGGTAATGGTTGAGGTGGTGCTTATGGTGGTGCTGGTGGTGTTGGTGGTAGTGGTGGACTAGTGGTGGTGTTGATGGTGGTGTTGGTGGTGGTTTTGGCGCTGGGGGTGGTGGTGATGGTGGTGGTTTTGGCGCTGGGGTTGGTGGTGGTCGAGGTGGTGGTGTTGGTGGTGGTTTTGGCGCTGGAGGTGGTGGTGGTCGAGGTGGTGCTTATGGTGGTGCTGGTGGTGTTGGTGGCAGTGGTGGGCTGGTGGTGGTGCTGATGGTGGTGTTGGTGGTTTTGGCGCTCGGGGTGGTGGTGGTGGTTTTGGCGCTGGGGGTGGTGGTATTGGCGCGGGGGTGGTAGTGGTGCTGGGGGAGGTGGTGGTGGTGGTGATCGAGGTGGTGGTGGTGCTGGTGGTCGAGGTGGTGGTGGTGGTGCTGGTGGTCGAGGTGGTGATGGTGGTGCTGGTGGTGTTGGTGGCAGTGGTGGGCTGGTGGTGGTGCTGATGGTGGTGTTGTTGGTGGTTTTGGCGCTGGGGGTGGTGGTGGTTTTGGCACTGATGGTGATGGTGGTATTGGCGCGGGGGTGGTAGTGGTGGTGGGGGAGGTGGTGGTTTTGGCGTTGGGGTGGTGGTGGTAGTAGTGGGGGTGGTGGTGGTGCTGGTGGTGGTGGTTTTGATGGTGGTGCTGTTGATGGTGGTGTTGATGGTGGTGGTCGAGGTTGTGGTTGTGGTGGTGGTGGTCGAGGTGGTGATGATGGTGGTGGTGGTAGATGTGGTGGTGGTGGTCGAGGTTGTGGTGGTGCTGGTGGTCGAGGTGGTGGTGGTCGAGGTGGTGGTCGTCGTGGTCGAGCTGGTGGTGGTGCTGGTGAACGAGGTGGTGGTGGTCGAGGTGGTGGTGGTCGAGGTGGTGGTGGTCGAGGTGGTGGTGGTCGAGGTGGCGGTGGTGGTGGTCGAGGTGGTGGTGGTGCTGGTGGTCGAGGTGGTGGTGCTGGTATTGGTGGTGGTCGAGGTGTTGGTGGTGCTAGTGGTGGTCGAGGTGGTGGTTTTGATGGTGGTGGTGGTGATGGTGGTGGTGGTTGAGGTGGTGGTGGTGGTCGAGGTGGTGGTGGTGCTGGTGGCCGAGGTGGTGGTGGTCGAGGTGGTGGTGGTGCTGGTGGTCGAGGTGGTGGTGGTGCTGGTGGTGGTGGTCGAGGTGGTGATGGTGGTGGTCGAGGTGGTGGTTGAGGTGGTGGTGGTCGAGGTGGTGGTGGTGGTGGTTGAGGTGGTGGTGGTGCTGGTGGCCGAGGTGGTGGTGGTGATCGAGGTGGTGGTGGTGGTCGAGGTGGCGGTGGTGGTGGTCGAGGTGGTGGTGTTGCTGGTGGTCGAGGTGGTGGTGATGGTGGTGGTGGTGGTCGAGGTGTTGTTGGTGGTGCTGGTAGTTGAGGTGGTGCTGCTGCTGGTGGTGGTGGTCGAGGTGGTGGTGGTGTAGTGGTGGTGGTCGAAGTGGTGGTGGTGCTGGTGGTCGAGGTGGTGGTGGTGGTCGAGGTGGTGGTGGTGTGGTGGTGGTGGTGATCGAGGTGGTGGTGGTGCTGGTGGTCGAGGTGGTGGTGGTGGTGCTGGTGGTTGAGGTGGTGATGGTGGTGCTGGTGGTGGTGATCGAGGTGGTGGTGGTGGTCGAGGTGGTGGTGGTCGTGGTCGAGGTGGTGGTGCTGGTGGTCGGGGTGGTGGTGGTGCTGGTGGTCGGGGTGGTGGTGGGGGTGGTCGAGGTGGTGGTGGGGGTGGTCGGGGTGGTGGTGGTGCTGGTGGTCGAGGTGGTGGTGGTGCTGGTGGTCGGGGTGGTGGTGGGGGTGGTCGAGGTGGTGGTGGGGGTGGTCGGGGTGGTGGTGGTGCTGGTGGTCGGGGTGGTGGTGGGGGTGGTCGAGGTGGTGGTGGGGGTGGTCGGGGTGGTGGTGGTGCTGGTGGTCGAGGTGGTGGTGGTCGAGGTGGTGGTGGTCGAGGTGGTGGTGGTCGTGGTCGAGGTGGTGGTGCTGGTGGTCGAGGTGGTGGTGGTCGAGGTGGTGGTGGTCGAGGTGGTGGTGGTCGTGGTCGAGGTGGTGGTGGTGCTGGTGGTCGAGGTGGTGGTGGTCGAGGTGGTGGTGGTGGTCGAGGTGGCGGTGGTGGTGGTGCTGGTGGTCGAGGTGGTGGTGATGGTGGTGGTGCTGGTGGTGGTGTGGGTGATGTCGTTCTCCCAGCCAGACTTAGAGGACCATGGTATCTGGAATTCCTGCAAGGTGAGCTCAGGATCTTCTTGATGAGGTTCCTGTACTATGGCCGAATAACACTGCGCACTGGTTCAAACGAGATGATGCACCGTCTTACCATTGTGAATCTGTAAAGGTCCATTTCAATTAGTTGTATCCTGGACACTGCCTGGGTCAACGTGGCCCAATACGTTGGCCCCAAAGTCTGCTGAACTAAGCTCATTGGATTATTTCTTTTAGAAACATTCAACAATATTGCGTTGTAAACAAGCCGCCTCAGAGGATCGTTAACGCATATGCATGTCACAGCCGCAGTTCTCAGAAGTTTCCATATAGATACAAGGGGACGTTTGAAACATAGTATCAACCACCAAGGCATCATTTTGAACAGCTATTCTATGAATGAAGTAAGCAGAGCAGTAGCCTTTGATGATAATAAGGATGAGCATAATAGAATAATAATAAACCATAACAATAATAAAAATATTAATATTGTAATGAAAATGATAATACTAAAACTAATTCAAATAAAACTAATAATTATGATACCACTCTGATGGTATAGTAATGACTAGAAAAATTAACAATAATAATAGGGCTAAAATAATAATGGGGATACTAATGATTATGATTATGATGATGATGATGATAATGATAATGTGATAATAATAATGATAATGATTAACAATAATAAACTAATGAGAATAAAATAATAAAGATATTAGCAATAGCAATAATAACAATAACTAGAAATAATGAAATTCAACAATAACATTAATAAGAAACAAAAATGCCAATCAAACATTACGCGCCACCATTGTTGCATGGATTTAGTTAAGGCAATTTGCAATCTGTAATCTCTAATGTTAGACCAGGAATGAGCTAAATTCCCTGGAAAATAAAGTCTTGTAAGTGAAGTGGAAAATATTCCAAGACTGTTCTGCTCTGTTATCACGCGCTACACAAGCCAGTTGAAGTCTGGGCATTCCCTCTGCCGCTTTCTTCTCTCACAAGCGGAACCTGGTATAATTGAAACCGAAATGTAACGTATGCTTTCTATACTCTTTTCTTTTACGAAACACGATCACATTTCTTTCTCTACTCGCCCTTCAATATACAGTTCATATACATTTCTATGATTGAAATGAAAATACGTCTTAAATTCATACGATTTCCTCTACTCACTTTTATTTCACATAAGACATTCTCATGTTCTTCTCTACTCACTCTTCAATACACAATTCACAATCTGTACATAAGTATAAAACGGATGTTAGTATGTATGAAGTTGAAAAACTCAACACCGGTTGACCGATCGCCATAAAAGTTGGCTCATTTAAGTGTTTTCCATAGGAGTTTTTATGCTATCCATTTTATCATGCAACGGGTTCCATTCCATTCATATGGTTTTCGTCACTCGCTTTTCTTCTACGTATCACATTCATATGCTCTTCTCTGCTCGCCCCGCAATATTGAAACCGAAATTACAATGTGAATATAAGTAATTAATAATAGAAAGAAGTAAAAGGAGATTCTAATCGATAGTTAAGGGGAGAACGTAATAAAGCTGAATATATATTAAAGTCTCAAGAATGGAAGCCTAGGCAGATTAGATGAGTGATAAGATTACAAATTGTTGTACGAGCAAAGCCCGAAGAATCCGCGGGCCGATTCGTATCTTGCCATGACGTGCTCAAAAGTTGACCAATGGAAATCGCTTCCTTCGTGTCGCCCACGCAAAACACATGCAACACAACTCACATTCGTCTTGAACCGAGCAGACAGCGCACGTGCAACTTTGTGATTTGTCCGTAAGCTAGCGCGTATACGTAATTCGGCGGTTGCTAAAGGGTGACAAAGTTCAAGTATTATGACGTTGCAGTTGAAGTTAGAAAGTTATATTCTATTTAGATATCGTCGGCAGTTCTCTACAAATTTGCAAATAAAGTCAAATGTTTGTTAACTCTTCGTTTGCTTCCATTCCTACCACAACTCACGCACACCTTGCAGATTAGGACCTCGTGCTAGAGCTAGTTACATTCACATGTGTTGCTCAGCTCACTTTTACGTAGCATATTCATATGTTCTTCTCTACTCGCTCTTCAACATACAAGTCATACAGTCTAATCATATAAAATGAACGTTGTTGTTGGGTAGTGCTGGATTTCTGACAATGAAGTAGTTAATCCTCTTGCTCTCCAGTGTATTTCACTGATGGATGGGGTGCTACAAGTGGCCGGGCATATTTGAAGATGGTCTTGGTTCATTTCTTCTTGCAGATCACATGGAGGACAGAGTGGTGAAGAATATATCCCAATTCTGTTTAAATGTTTTGCCAGACAACCATGTCCCGTAATCAGCCTGAAGGTTGCAACTGCCGTTTTCGAGGATACTCAGGAATTACTCTTGAAATGTTTGGTAGCTCCCATCTTTTATTTTGTTTATTTCCATAGTAATATTTTGCAATATTTTTTTTTTTTAATTCAGAGTTGACTAATCCTTTATAGCTGCATAAAATGATAGATTAACTATAGACTTCTGCACACTGCTGGTACCCTTTTTTCAAGAAAGTCAGCTCTGTCATTAGCACTCAGTCCACAGTGAACTGGTATCCATTGGAAGAATAGGTGTTTTTGAATTGCATTTAGATGGGTAAGGATTTTCCAATATTTCTTAATAGTTTTCTTTTTTTGGTGACAACTTGGAAGTAATTGTTACAATTGCCGCCCTGGAATATTTGAGGAAATAACTGCCTGATGAAAATGTGAGATTCTATACAAAAGATTTTATAGGGCCATTCGAATTGCTTCAATTTCTCCATCGAAGTTTGTCGTCCTATAAGTGAAAATATACGTAATAGGAAAAAGAGGTAACACGTGACTCCAACACCTGCTACATCTCGGTTTGATATCAATGATCCATCAGTATAAATATGGAGCCATTCATGTTCCGGAAATCTAATATGAATTGTCTCTAATCCCAATAATGTTAGAACACTAGTTGTAGTATCACTTTTCTTAACTTGTTCTGTCAGATATAAATAATACGTGAAGTCTAATGTTTGTGTCGGATTAACTATATAGGTATATGAAGTTTTCCTTTTAATTACGAAGGTCTACATTCGTCTTGATGTCTTGAATTTTGGAAAGAATGCTCTCCTGAGTCGTCAGTGTATGTGTAAAATTTCTCTTGTTCCATGTATTGAATGGGAGTCTGATCAACTTTTCGTGCTGAATAAGAGCTGCTTTTTATATTTCATATTCAATGGGGTACTGGTTGGTTAGTATTTCCAAAGCTGGTATTGGTGTGGTTTGATGGCAACTGTAATTAGTTTCAGACTTCGGTTTTGAAGGTTTTCACTTTTTGGTATTTGCTGTTACAAGAACTTCGCTGCAGTAAGTAAATAATGGCTTTATATTATACATTGTATGTCGTGTTAAGAGTTGCTCTGTAACATCCCCACAACTTTTAACAGTGAAAGGCGCCTTTCTGCTCGTTGCATTATATTTTTTATTTGTTTAGTCCATGAAAGTTTGGTATCAAATATAACTCCCAAATGCTTTGCTTCCTTTGTCTCTGGTAATTGTTAACTCTCAAAATTTAGTTATACTTTTAATGGTTTTTTCCTTGGTGAAAGATTTGGTTGTTTCGTTTTCTTGTATTAACGCTCATTAACTTTTCTTTGGCCAACTCTGTGGGATGGTTAGGGATTGTTGCGTGGTTTTTTCTAGTTATGTACTTTTGTTTTTTGTTTTTGAGGCCTATATTACTTGTAAGCCATCAGCAAGTAGTGCACACTTCGCGCCTGATTATTGTATTTCTTGTGGCAGATCATTAATAGATATATTAAAAAGTGTGCTGAGCACTGCACCTTGTGCTAAGCCACAGTGTACTAGTTTATATTTAGATATATTCCTTCCATAACTGGTAGCAATAAAGTGTTGCGTTAGGAAATGGCAGCCATGAAAACTTTGGACCTTGTATCCCCTTGTATCTGTAAATAAGTCTACTAATACCTTCAATATGATTTCTGAACCCACTTAACTGAACACAGATGACTTACTCGTGGCGGAACCGTCTCCTTTCTTCATCGATGGACCTGAATCCTTCTCTCTCTCTCTCTGTTACATTTCAGCCAACGACAAGAAGCCCAGTTCACATAAATATGCAGTTGAAAATGGAAATAGCATATTAACTGCCATCTTGGGGAGCCGCGTATTTACTGCTTATTGAGAACCAGAATGTTTCCAAAGCCACTTTGAACATTTTTAGTTTCAACGTTCAGTCTGTTTTCACATCAGCTAGCTTCTCTTGTAAGCCTTAAGTTATTCAGAAGATGTGTCGAATCCATGAATGGATAACGAATTGAGTCAAAATCCTCAACACCCTGTCCAAAATATTTTTTTGAAATTTTGCTCCAGCGATAATAGATGTCCTTTAATTAAGTCCATCAACTTTATTATCGACACATAAATTAAAATATTTTGTTGTTTAACGACGCTGTCAATTGATAGGATCATATCTGTGTCACCGGTGTGGCGGAATTTCATCCCGCAGAGGTTCTTTTACATGCCAGTAAATCTACTGACATGGAGCTGTTGCTTTTAAGCACACTTAAGGACCACCGATCTGGGCCAGGTGTTAACTCGCGACCTTGGGATCAGTAGACCAGCGTCTAACCAATTAACCGTCAGCAATGTTCGATACATTTGGGAACATCCCATGCGATCCATTTTCAACTGTCTGTATCGACAAAATTAACTTATTAATAAGTCGTTGACCCTTATCCATACCAGTCAAGTGTATTTTCGTTTGTACCTTGTAGTTTTCTGTTTAGTTCATTCAGGTGAACGAAAATATAAGAAAGTTACCCACACCAGTTTAGAATCCCATTAATCATCTGAAAGTAAATCCGCATACTCATACCCGTCAGTGGTAAAAGCTCTGTGTATCCCCTTTTTTACGTTCAAACCTTCGCGTTAACGCTGTACCTCAAGATAAGTATCGCACGTCTGTATGTATCGGAATTATAGTGTGCTCGATCCGTTTCATGACACAAGATATTAAAATACGCGTATTTAGGGGCCGCGATATGATGAGGTTCACAACGTTTCTTACTTGGTCCATGAGAATCTTCAGAGGAGACAGCAAAGAGTTAACATCACTGGCTTTGCGGTCAACCAGAGAGTGGTCAGTGCCTAAGTTAGGATTTGACCCTCGAATCCTTTCACTTAGCCTGTCATAGATCCGTTCCGTCAGTACAAACACAGTAGTGTAATCCTGCCATGTTAATTCATTAAGGAATACTTATTCATTACTCATAAGAAATAATCCTCCGATTGCTCGCTCGGGTAGTCCTTTGCAAAACATCAACAATAATAACAATGGTATTATTGTGATTATTAATATGATTATTATTATTATTATTATTATTATTATTATTATTATTATTATTATTATTATTATTATTATTATTATTATTATTATTATTATTATTATTATTATTATTATTATTATTATTATTATTATTATTATTATTATTATTATTATTATTATTATTATTATTATTATTATTATCATCATCATCATCATCATCATCATTATCATCATCATCATTATCATTATTATTATTATTATTATTATTATTATTATTATTATTAATATTATTATTGTTATTATTATTATTATTATTATTATTATTATTATTATTATTATTATTATTATTATTATTATTATTATTATTATTATTATTATTATTATTATTATTATTATTATTATTATTATTATTATTATTATTATTATTATTATTATTATTATTATTATTATTATTATTATTAACTTACCTTTAGAGGTTCTGGAGCTCAGTTTCTGCTAACTTTAAACCATTCTGCTTTACATGTTCGTCCTCTACATTCAAGTACATGATCCTCAATATCCTGCTCCTTATTGCTACGTAAGGGATATACCATTTCTAAAACCGTTTATCTCCAGTCATGCAATCATTCCTCTTTAGGAAGCTTATCAACAATGAATGCAGTATACAGTTCTAACTTCTTAGCCTTCAAACCTAGTAAGTTTTCAAACTGCACAGCATCTCTTTGTTATGTACTTAATAAAGTGCTATATTGTAAAAGTATTACTAGAATTGAAGTGAATCGGTGATGAGAAAAGGGAAACAAGTGCTACAACCATCGTTTTGAGAAAACCAATAAAACTTAAGAGCATTCAAAATTGGCATCTTGGAAGTTTATGCTCCATAGGTAACCTGCAGGTCTACACATTATTGAGTTTTTGGGTTATTCAGGGACCACAATTTTGCATTTCATTGATTTACAGAGTAATTTTTATATTCAGGACTTGTTTCCTTTATAAGATAAGTATTTAGATAATGTTATATGAAGGGTAAGAATGTTTTGAACTTTTTTTATGCACATGAATACTTATGAGACAAAATATTGTCTTAATCATCTTTAATGAGGTTACTTAACAATTGTAATGTATTGGCATCGCAGAACTCACTTGCACGCACATTTTGCAATATTTATACGCTGGTTAGTACTCTAAATATACAAATCACGTTGCGCTAAATTCCTGTAAATCTTCCTCCCTTATATAAGGACTATCTCAAGGGTTGGAGGGTGGATGCGTGACTTACATAACAGTATATTTTGACATATCCACTTCCGCATAAATTTTATAATAATGGTGTCAGTGGAATATTTATTATTTGGCCCTGGAATATACAATGAAATTGTATTTTTAGGTGTGTAATCAATTCTTATAGTTCCCATGGGGATAAAATTCCACCATATTTATATAGAATTCACATTTAGAAGAACTTGAGAGAATGTCAGACTAAAATAGGACAAGGATGATAAAACAAGACATATCACTGTGATAATAAATATCCAAGGCTCAACAGCGCTTACCGCCTAGCCGCTGCGTCCACCACCTCTAACTGCCACAGGCTCAAGAGTGTGATGCAATATGATGCTCAGCATCCCGGTCCCTCCCGGCCGGTTATGCAGTCTACGCAACCAGGACCGCAACTTATCAATGAAGTAGCTCCTCGATTGGCCTCTCAGGGACCTAACGAGGATCAGTGCACCCCGTGCCAGGTCCCCCAGTGGAAGAAAATCTCCACGCTGGTACCGGGAATCGAACCTTGGCCTCTCGCTTGGCAAGCAGAAGCGGTACCACCACACTAAGCAGATGGCCACTAGATCACTATAGTATTTGAAAGTAATACCTTATAATCGCATAGTAAATATATTTTTAGCCCTTTATATAAGGTTGTTAAAGTTAATGAACTTGGCAAAATACAATAACATAGAACTAAGTAAAGAAACAAGACATTTTATTGTTTTGACTTTAATGTCATATACTTTCCTTAAATTTTCATGAAATTGTTTTCACCATCCAAAATATAATAAACAATAAAAATACATTCTTTCCTCAACATTGTCATTGGTATCAGAATTTGGAAATGTACTAAGAGCACTTTCAGATATTTTCGATGCTCTAGATTTCCCAGAATGAAGCCAAGATAACTGAAAGTACGACCAGCAAGTCCAATGTTTGCTAGGTTTACTGCATTTGGACCAAAATACTTCATAAAGGTTTATAGCTGCAGATTTATTTCCTCTTCTGAGAAAACCGGGAAAACTTAAATCATCTTCTCTAAACTTGTACTTGAGAATTAATTGTTCAAGGATAGCTTTTGAAAACCGAGACACTGCAAGTCTCTCCAAACGATCTTTTGTCCAGTTATGTCAACCATTCTTAGCAAAAGTTCCTTTCCCAACAATGCTGTAAAGTCATAAAGGTCCTCCTTAGATATTTCACTCACCACAAATGGCTTCCTCATTCCTGATAAAACAACGAGTTGCATTCACTAGTGAGAACGATAAATAGTAGTAGTAGTAGTAGTAGTAGTAGTAGTAGTAGTAGTAGTAGTAGTAGTAGTAGTAGTAGTAGTAGTAGTAGTAGTTGTAGTAGTAGTAGTGGCAGTAGTAGCAGCAGTAGTAGTAGTAGTAGTAGTAGCAGCAGCAGCAGCAGCAGCAGCAGTAGTAGTAGTAGTAGTAGTAGTAGTAGTAGTAGTAGTAGTAGTAGTAGTAGTAGTAGTAGTAGTAGTTGTAGCGGCAGCAGTAGTAGTAGTATTAGTAGTAGTAGCAGTAGTAGCAGTAGCAGTAGTAGTAGTAGTAGTAGTAGCAGCAGCAGTAGTAGTAGTAGTAGTAGTAGTAGTAGCAGCAGCAGTAGTAATACTAGTAGTATTAGTAGTAGCAGTAGTAGAAGTAGTAGCAGTAGCAGTGGTAGTAGCAGTGGCCGTGGGACCAGAAGTAGTAGTGGTGGTGGTGGTGCTGGCAGTGGTAGTGGTAGTGGTAGTGGTAGTGATAGTGGTAGTAGTAGTGGTAGTGGTAGTAGTAGTGGTAGTAGTAGTGGTAGTGGTAGTGGTAGTAGTGGTAGTGGTAGTGACAATGGTAGTAGTAGTGGTAGTGGTAGTAGTAGTGGTAGTAGTAGTGGTAGTAGTAGTGGTAGTGGTAGTGGTAGTGGTAATGGTAGTAATAGTGGTAGTGGTGGTGGTAGTAGTAGTGGTAGTGGTAGTAGTGGTAGTGTTGTTGTAGTTGTAGTGTTTAACGCCCGCTTTTATTGCTACGGCACCGCAGGCGGTGACACTGATGATACATGGAATGAAGATGGAGCACCGGTGGAATGAGATGGCGGGGGAAACCGGAGCACCCGGAGAAAACCCGCCCTGACGCCGCTTCGTCCACCACGAATACCACATGCGGATCCCTGGGATCGAACCCGGGCCGCCTAGGTGATAGGCGAGCGCGCTAACCGCTCAACCACCGCCTTAGTAGTGGTAGTGGTATTAGTGGTAGTGGTAGTGGTAATGGTAGCAGTGGTAGTGGTAGTGGTATTAGTAGTGGTAGTGGTAGTGGTAATGGTAGTAGTAGTAGTGGTAGTGGTGGTGGTAGTAGTGGTAGTGGCAATTGTAGTAGTAGTGGTAGTGGTGGTAGTGGTAGTGGTAATGGTAGTAGTAGTGGTAGTGGTGGTGGTAGTAGTGGTAGTGGTAATGGTAGTAGTAGTGGTAGTGGTAGTGGTAGTGGTAATGGTAGTAGTGGTAGTGGTAGTGGTATTAGTAGTGGTAGTGGTAGTGGTAATGGTAGTAGTAGTAGTGGTAGTGGTGGTGGTAGTAGTGGTAGTGGCAATTGTAGTAGTAGTGGTAGTGGTGGTAGTGGTAGTGGTAATGGTAGTAGTAGTGGTAGTGGTGGTAGTGGTAATGGTAGTAGTAGTGGTAGTGGTGGTGGTAGTAGTGGTAGTGGCAATGGTAGTAGTAGTGGTAGTGGTAGTGGTAGTGCTAATGGTAGTAGTAGTGGTAGTGGTGGTGGTAGTAGTGGTAGTGGCAATGGTAGTAGTAGCGGTAGTGGTAGTGGTAATGGTAGTAGTAGTGGTAGTGGTGGTGGTAGTAGTGGTAGTGGCAATGGTAGTAGTAGTGGTAGTGGTAATGGTAGTAGTAGTGGTAGTGGTGGTAGTGGTAGTGGTGGTAGTGGTAGTGGTAATGGTAGTAGTAGCAGTGGTGGTAGTGGTAGTGGTAATGGTAGTAGTAGTGGTAGTGGTGGTGGTAGTAGTGGTAGTGGCAATGGTAGTGGTATGGTAGTGGTAGTAGTGGTAGTGGCAATGGTAGTAGTAGTGGTAGTGGTGGTAGTGGTAGTGGTGGTGGTAGTAGTGGTAGTGGTAATGGTAGTAGTAGTGGTAGTGATGGTAGTAGTGGTATGGTAGTAGTAGTGGTAGTGGTAGTGGTAGTGGTAATGGTAGTAGTAGTGGTAGTGGTGGTGGTAGTAGTGGTAGTGGCAATGGTAGTAGTAGTGGTAGTGTTAGTGGTAATGGTAGTAGTGGTAGTGGTGGTGGTAGTAGTGGTAGTGGAAGTGGTAGTAGTAGTGGTAGTGGTAATGGTAGTAGTAGTGGTAGTGGTAGTAGTGGTGGTAGTGGTAGTGGTAATGGTAGTAGTAGTGGTAGTGGTGGTGGTAGTTGTGGTAGTGGCAATGGTAGTAGTAGTGGTAGTGGTAATGGTAATTGTAGTAGTAGTGGTAGTGGTGGTGGTAGTAGTGGTAGTGGCAATGGTAGTAGTAGTGGTAGTAGTGGTAGTGGTAGTAGTAGTGTTAGTGGTAGTGGTAGTAGTAGTGGTAATGGTAGTAGTAGTGGTAGTGGTGGTGCTAGTAGTGGTAGTGGCAATTGTAGTAGTACTGGTAGTGGTAGTAGTAGTGGTAGTGGTAATGGTAGTAGTAGTGGTAGTGGTAGTAGTGGTAGTGGTAATGGTAGTAGTAGTGGTAGTGGTGGTAGTAGTGGTAGTGGCAATGGTAGTAGTAGTGGTAGTGGTAGTGGTAGTGGTAGTGGTGGTAGTGGTAGTGGTAGTGGTGGTAGTGGTAGTGGTAATGGTAGTAGTAGTGGTAGTGGTGGTGGTAGTGGTAATGGTAGTAGTAGTGGTAGTGGTGGTGGTGGTAGTAGTGGTAGTGGCAATGGTAGTAGTAGTGGTAGTGGTAGTGGTAGTGGTAATGGTAGTAGTAGTGGTAGTGGTGGTGGTAGTAGTGGTAGTGGCAATGGTAGTAGTAGTGGTAGTAGTGGTAGTGGTAGTGGTAGTGGTAGTAGTGGTAGTGGTAGTGGTAGTGGTAATGGTAGTAGTAGTGGTAGTGGTGGTGGTAGTAGTGGTAGTGACAATGGTAGTAGTAGTGGTAGTGGTAGTGGTAATGGTAGTAGTGGTAGTGGTAATGGTAGTAGTAGCGGTAGTGGTGGTAGTAGTGGTAGTGGCAATGGTAGTAGTAGTAGTGGTAGTGGTAGTGGTAGTGGTGGTAGTGGTAGTGGTAGTAGTGGTAGTGGTAATGGTAGTAGTAGTGGTAGTGGTAATGGTAGTAGTAGTAGTGGTAGTGGTGGTAGTTGTAGTGGTGGTGGTAGTAGTGGTAGTGGTGGTGGTAGTAGTGGTAGTGGCAATGGTAGTAGTAGTGGTAGTGGTAGTGGTAATGGCAGTAGTAGTGGTAGTGGTGGTAGTAGTGGTAGTGGCAATGGTAGTAGTAGTGGTTGTAGTGGTAGTGGTAGTAGTAGTGGTAGTGGTAATAGTGGTAGTGGTAGTGGTAATGGTAGTAGTAGTGGTAGTGGTGGTGGTAGTAGTGGTTTTTTTTTTGTTTGGGCAGGGAAAAATCCCTCATGGACGCTACCTTAGCGAGTTTGACTCTAACCAACTAAGAAACCCTGCCCCCTCACATGCCATTCTGGGACTGCTTGTGGCATTACTTCAGAAATGGCAGTTGTCTAATCGTTCTAAACTATCTGTAATTGTCTGTCCTCGGCTTCTTTGATCTTCAATATTGATTCACATAGTGATTTTACAATGGCCAATGTTTCTCTCTTTTCCATAATCTTTTCTCCCAGATTATCAGCTGTTAACTGGAAACCTAACTTCCGTTGGGCGTCATTTCTCTGTAAATCCCAATTTTTACAGTGGAAGATGGTGTGTTCCACAGTGTCCACTTGTGTACAATATTTGCATAAGTCATCTTCGGTTTTCCCCATCCTCTTGGCACAATATCTGAATCTCCCATATCCCGTCAAGACCTGCGTCAGGAAGTAATCCAGCTGTCGATGTTTACAATTTAGCCATTTATTAATGTCGGGAATGATTTTCTTTGTCCACTGCCCTACTATCGTAGTCTCTTGCCATCGTCTTTGCCACTTCTCAATTATTCGCATTCTGATGTTCATCTTCTCATGCTTAGAGAGTGGGCCACCTGCCTCATGTATGATTCTTCTTTCTTCCACTTTTAAATCTATAGGGTTAGACCCAGTTGTTACTTGTAAGGCTCTAGTTGATATAGTCCTATACCCAAAGGCTATTCTCAGAAGCATCTTTCGTTGTACCTTGTCCATGAGGTTCTTATAAATCCCTTTTTGAAGCACAGGACACCACAGAGGTGCAGCATATAGCAGCACTGAATATATTGCACTGCATAGCAACTGCCTTTTCATGGAACTCGGACCTCCAATATTGGGCATCAGCCTAGACAATGCTGATGCTTTCTGCTCGGCTTTTTTGGTAATTGTCCTAATATGTTCTCCAAAATTTCCACCATCACCTAACATTACACCCAAATAACGTACTGCTTTACTGGGTGTAATCGCGGTACCTCCAACAGAACACTTCCTGGGACCTTTTAGAATCACAGCTTCAGTTTTTTGTCCTGCCAAATCTAGTCTGTTGGTCTTCATCCATGTCTGTATGCGTCTCAAGGATTCGTTTGCTCTAAACATCAATTCTTCTTCATCGAGAGCAGTTACAACCAGCGCCAGATCATCAGCAAAGCCTATAGTATATGCTCCCGTTGTCAATTTGAGCCGCAGTACCCCATCATATAAAATATTCCATAATGTGGGTCCCAATACGGAGCCCTGTGGTACTCCCGCCGTTACTTGCATTTTATCCTTCTGATGTAACTGAATATATCTGTTATCAAAATATTGTCTTATTATATTAATAAGATATAATGATATTTTTCTTCGCTGCAATTCAGTGATTATTACACTCCAAGTTGCAGTATTAAAGCGTTTCTCACATCTAGTGTGATTACGCATACCCATTTATCTTCGGTCTTATTTTTTATTTCCATTATTGATTCCATTGCTTGGATAGTGGACTTTCCTTTCCTGAAGCCATATTGATGATCTGATAATCCCTCCCCCTGGTCAATCTCCTTGTCGAGCCTTATCCTTATTAGCCTTTCGTATAGCTTACTCATTGTATTCAAGAGACATAATGGTCTAAAACCTGATGGGTCTTGCGGCATCTTCCCTCCTTTTAACAGGAGGACAAGCTTGGCCACTTTCCATTCATCTGGAAACTTCTGTTTACTTAGTAAAGTGTTTAAAACACTTAAAACCCATTCCGGAGGTATTTCTACAGTAAGCTTGACAGCTTCTGGGGGAATACCATCCAGGCCTGGTGCTTTACCTGATTTCATATTTTTTGCTGCATTCTGCAATTCTTGCAGAGTAAATGGCATTACCTCATTACTCCTTATACTATTCCCTAATTTATCCTTCCTACTCGGGAATAAATGCTCAGCCACTGTTCTTCTCCTTTCTCTTGTTAATTCAATTGGCATCCTGTTTGTCAACTGTCCCGTAACCAATTTGTAACCTGCTCCCCTAATGTCTTGGTCAAGTTCGTCACACAATTTCTGCCAATGTTTGTTTTTGGCTTCTTTAATGAGTTTACCTAATACATTTCTAATTTCTTTATATTTTACTCTCAGTTCCTCTGCGTCTTGACCTCCACAGAGCCTTCTGTTGAGTCTTGTCAGCTTACGCCTACTCTGAATACATTTCTTTCTCTGTTCATCAATCTGACTGTTCCACCAGTATGGGAGTTGCGGTCTTCCCTTCCTATCCTTACTTATTTTACTAGCCATTGTAATTTCTTGAAGTGTCTTTATCATTCTATCCTGATCGATTTCATCCTTACTGACATCAGCATTTTCTAACTTCCACTTCAGGATTAATTTAAACACCTCCCAGTTGTATTCTTGCTTAGTTTTTTCTATATTTCTATCTCTTCGTATTATTGTTTCCTTTATTTCAAAATAAATTAGGCTATGGTCACTAAGTGACTCTTCATCCAGCACATCCCAATTTAAGATTTTTTCTGCTACTTTCTGGGTTGAGCATGTAATGTCTATGTATGACCCATAGGCTCCTCTCACAAAGGTTGGTTTATTCCCTCTATTATGCACCACCAAGTCCAAAGTTGCCATCCACTCCAGGAAGTAATCACCTCTGCGATCAACAACAGGAGATCCCCATTGGGGTGACTTAATATTTAAGTCTCCAATAATAATACTTTCTCCTCCTGATGATTTAATATCTTCCATTATAGAGTCCACGTCTCTCTTGAAGTCAAGCAGAGGAATGTTAGGTGAGCTGTAACAGGCATAGATATTAAAATGTTTAAAAACAATGCATGTGTAGCCTTCTCCCAACCTCAGATCTGTTACCTCAACCTTCTTATTAAAAAAATAGTCCTTTCGTTTGTCCTTAATCCAGTCACTGCTCGACACATATTTTAAGTTCGGCTCACATACAAACATTACATCAATCATCTTTTTCTTTGCAGCTGCAATTGCCATGTCATGACTAAGTTGTGATCTCATCAAATTTACTTGCAATACACGCATATCCATTGTATTCATTTGGTCTATTTTAGCCGTCTTCTTCTAGCGTCTAAGATGAGATTCCTGTAATTGGACATCTCATCTGATCCGTTCTATGTCCACTTACCTTACATTCCATACAGAAAGGTGTACTTTTGCATTCTTTGGCTATATGTCCCTTTTCTCCACAATTTAGGCAGTTTCCTGTACTATCTTCCCCCTCTTTACATTGTGCTGCTCTGTGTCCAAATCCTAGGCACTTATAGCACCGTGTTATAGTAACCCTTTCCCTCACCTGGCATTGTAGCCAACCAATTCTAAATTGCCTTTTTTTTTAGTAGCAATTTCCCAGGGTCAGCAGGCAAATTTACATTTGCGTTTTGATTACCATATCTACCCGGTCTTATTGATATATTACTTATTTCATCTTCCTTTACTCCTATTTCTTCAACAATAGCCACCTTTAGTTCTTCTTCCGAGATTGTCGGGTCCATTCCATAAATGAATACAGTAACTTCCTTCCTTGTGGTCCCAGCTTCCACTTCCTTAATATTTTTTGAAATTTCTTCTTTCAGGACTTTAGCTTTCTCCGCCCCCTCTACCATGAGAACTAAATCGTCTCTTGCGGTCTTTCTAATACTCTTTATTTTCACGTCAAGCTTGCCTATATCAACATTTTGCTTCACAGTTTTCAATAGATCTGCATAAGTTTTATCCTTAGCTTTAATCACAACCATTTCTTCAGCTTCTGTCGCTTCTGTTTCCTGACGTCTTGTGTTCCTAATACTTTGAGTGGAGTAAAATAGTTTACTGCAGTTCCACTTCCTCGAAACATCCACTCCAGTATTCTTCTTGTATATTCTCTATCCAATCCCTCAGGTGTAGCTAATGCCACTTATCTAATTCCATGAACTTCCATTATTTGTTTCCACTGGAGAAGAGTGGAGTGGAATATTTTCAGATCATTTATCCCTTCTTTGTCAACCAAGTACGGTATCAGGTACAGGTAGTGCGACATTTCCTTATCTCCACCTCTACTAGTGGATATTTTAATCCTTCTTTGCAAATATTCCACACTATCTCCTAAGTTTTCCCCTGTTATTTCTGTCAATTCTGGATAAAGCTCTTTTAGTCTTCTCAAAATGCCCTCTTCCCCTTTATCACCTGGATTTACTACCACTGCCATATCAACAACCTCTTTTAACTTTGTTATACTCCCTCACATCATAGTTACTGATTGAAAATTTCTTTCCATCCAATCCTTATCTAATAACTGAGCAAAATCATCAAAACATTTAGCCCGTAAAATATCTTCTTCAATATCTCTCACTTCAGCACTATTACGGGCACTAGCACAAGTCTCCCTCAGGATTACATCTTCTTGAGCCTGTACTGCTATCTCTAGTGTTTCAGGTACTCTAAACTCCCTTTTACTTTTCTCATTTTCAGCTTCCTTCCATCTTTCCAATATAGTTTCAGCCATCTGCCCAACACTTCTTATACCACGTTTAATTTCTGCTTTAGTATTTTGAGTCTTCCTCACCAACTCCGACAGTTCCTCACTGTACTTAAACAACTGTCCAGCCAATTCTCTTAATTCTTCCATACGTGTTGGATCCTCACATATTTTTTCAGACGTATCCGCACTAGGCCTCTTTTGCCCCCGAATATCCTGTGTACTTGTACTGGTACTACTATTCTTGTCATTATCAAAATCATCAGTAAATATCGCATCCTCTAGGGGATGTTCTTCTTTCCCCTTCTTAGTATTTGGTCTAACCTTCACAAGATCCTCTTGATTTTGTAATGATCCACTTAACCTTCCCCCATCTCGGTTTTACTTACTTCCACTAATGTATGATGCATTTCCCTAGTCTCCTGCATATTCTCCTTTAAAGGATTTATTATAGGTAAAGACATCCTTCTATACGATAGCGATCTATGATGACTAACATCGCTTACCTGTAAGTCTGATCTTTGGTGAGTCTCCTTTGCATCTAATGACTGCACATCATCATCATTATCATCCATACATACCACAATTTATGTTAAACTTTATAAATAACTTGATATTTCCACTTAATAGTGTAGTAGTGGTAGTGGCAATGGTAGTAGTAGTGGTAGTAGTGGTAGTGGTAGTAGTAGTGGTAGTGGTAATGGTAGTAGTAGTAGTGGTAGTGGTAGTGGTAGTAGTGGTGTTAGTAGCAGTAGTAGTAGTGCTAGCGGTAATGGTAGTGGTAGTGGTAGTGGTAATGGTAATGGTAGTAGTAGTGGTAGTGGTAGTGGTAGTAGCAGTAGTAGTAGTGCTAGCGGTAATGGTAGTGGTGGTAGTGGTGGTGGTAGTAGTAGTGGTAGTGGCAATGGTAGTAGTAGTGGTAGTGGAGGTAGTGGTAATGGTAGTAGTAGTAGTTTTTTTTTTATAGTAGGAGAAAATCCTCAAAGGACACCACTCTGTGTGGGAGTTGGGCTTCTACCAACTAAAAACCCCTACTTCCAGTCACATAGGACTTCGTCTCCTGGAACTGCTGGTGGCATTACTTCAGGAGACTGTGACACTCTGATGTTCCTTTTTACCTGTTTCAATTTATCAATTTTTTAATTATCTCTGTTTAAGTTGATCGTTATATTGCTGTCGTAGCTATGTTTCTCCTTTAAAACTTCTTTTACAAATGTAGTAATATCCTTCCAGTTGCTATTGCTATGCAACATTAGACAAACTATGTTATCCACTGTTATTTTCCCTATTTTATCTTGAAGGCGCGTTCTCTTTTCTTTCCAGTTTGGACAACTGAATATATTGTGTTCTGGCGTATCATATTCCCCACACCGTAGACATGTGTCGGTTGAAGCCAGACCAAAAGTGTACAGCTAGCTTCTAAAACATCCGTGTCCGGATAAAAATTGTGTTAAAAAGTATTGTCTCCCCGTGTTTTCTATCTATCCATTTATTTATGTCAATGGTAGTAGTAGTGGTAGTGGCAGTAGTGGCAGTAGTAGTGGTAGTGGTAGTAGTAGTGGTAGTGGTAATGGTAATAGTAGTGGGGCCCGCCTCGGTAGCGTGATGGTTAGCGTGTCTGCCTCACGTTCAAGAGGTCGTGAGTTCGAATCTCGCTTAGGGTAAGTTATCCGGGTAAGGTTTTTTCCGAGGTTTTCCCTACCCTGAAAAGACGAATGTCGGGTAACTTAAAGCTCCGTGGACCTCGGGCTCATTTGAGCATCATTTCACCCATTTCATTCATTCGTCCGATATGACACAATGTTGGAGGACGTTAATTAAAAAGAAAAAAAAATAGTAGTGGTAGTGGTAGTAGTAGTGGTAGTGGTAATGGTAGTAGTAGTGGTAGTGGTAGTAGTGGCAGTATTAGTAGTATTGGTAGTGGTAGTAGTAGTGGTAGTGGTAATGTTAGTAGTAGTGGTAGTGGTAGTAGTGGTAGTGGTTATGGTAGTAGTGGTAGTAATGGTGGTAGTGGTAGTGGTAATGGTAGTAGTGGTAGTGGTAGTGGAAGTGGTAATTGTGGTAGTGGTAGTGGTAATGATAGTAGTGGTATATGTAGTGCTAGTAGTAGTGGTAGCAGTGGAAGTGGTAGTGGTAATTAGGGTAGTGTTTTTTTTTTTTTTTTTTTTTTTTTTTTTTTTTTTTTTTTTACTTGAAGGGGAAATGCATTATGCAGGCCAGTCTCACTGGCAACTGTGAGACTCCCGCCCACTAAAAGCCCTCCAGCATATAATTGCAGCTCTGTGGAACTACCTCTCGGCATTACTTCACAGGCTGCAACCGTTTATTTTATTTTCATCTCTTTTCTTTCCTTTCATATTAGTTACAATCATTTTTTGAATTATTTCCCAGTTAGTTTTGCTCTCTAGCATTTTTTCAATTATATTATAAACTATCAGGTTTACTCCTATCTTTCTAGTGCATTCATTTCTGATGCCATCCCATTTACAGCAGCAAAGTACGGTGTGCTCTGGGGTATCTATTTCTCCACAATATGAGCAATCATTACTGTTCACAATATCCATTTTGTGCATGTAGGTTTTAAACCTCCCGTGTCCTGACAAGAACTGGGTTAGATAGAAGTCAAGTGTTCCGTGTTTTCTGTTAATCCATGGTTTTATCTGTGGTATGAGCCTCTTTGTCCACTGTGCTACTTCAGTTTCTATTTCCCACTCTTGTTGCCACTTGTTCATGGTATCTTTTCTTGCTAATTTCTTTTGAGTCTTTCTGTTTTCTGTGCCGTATGTAAATTCTATAGCCAGTAGATGTATGGGTATAGTACCCGCAATAACTTGGATTGCCCTTGTGGAGACCGCTCTATACGCACAAGCAATTCCTATAGCTACCTTTCGCTGGACCCTTTCTATCAATTTTCTGCAGGTAATTTTCTGTAACCAGGTATTCCAAACAGGTGCGCAGTACAATATAATTGAGTTTATCACACTTCCCAGTATCCTTCTTTTAGTTGTTTCAGGTCCTCCAATGTTTAGCATTACTCTTCCCAACATTGCAACAGTTTTTTCTGCCTTGCTTGTAACATATCTAATGTGCGCCCACTTACTCATATTGTGTCCCATTTGTATTCCTAAGTATTTTATATACGGTTTAGATTTAATTTCCTGATTTCCAAAATGTATTTTTATTTCCTTTATTGTTCTTCTTCCCTCTAAGATGACAATTTCTGTCTTCTCTGGTGCTAATCGCAGTCCTTTCTGGAGCATCCATATATCCATTTTCTTCATGCACCACAAAATCTTTTCTTCCACCTCCCCTTTTTAATTTACCCAGTATTACCATAGCCAGATCATCTGCATATCCGATGGCTTTGACTCCTATTGGTGAGTCCAGTTTTAATAGATCATCATAATATACGTTCCATAAAGTTGGTCCTAGTATGGAGCCTTGTGGGGCGCCACAACTCATGTCCAGGCGCAGCTTTTCCCCTACGTGAATTTTTCTATCCTCCAAATAACTACATATAAGTTTAATTAAATACGGGGCTATTTTCCTACTTTTTAATTCGTTTATTATGCCCAGCCATGGTGCTGAATTGAAAGCAATGTTTACATCGAGCGTGACCATAATGGCATATTTGTTCTTCTTTTCTTCTAGTTCTGATTTTATATGACTCTTTATGGTCTCAAGGGCATCTAGTGTTGATAAACCTTTTCTAAATCCGAATTGTCTTTCTGAGAATCCCTCTTTGGTTTCGATCTCCTGTACAAGTCTTTTATTTATTATTTGCTCGAAAAGTTTCCCAATAACGTTTATCTAACACAATGGTGTATACGTAATACCTCCAAATCCTTTCCTGGGTTTTTCAATTAATATTAGTCTAGCTATTTTCCATTCTTTGGGGGAAAATCCCTTTAATTATTTGTTCATTTATTATTTCTTCTAGAACATTAGGTTTCTGTGTTGCAATAATCTTAGTACCTCTGGTGGGATTCCATCAGGTCCTGCTGCCTTTCCTCCTGTTATTCGTCTACACGCTTCTATAATATCATTTTTGATATAGAGGTATTTCCTCTTTGTTGACCTTTATTTCTGGCCATATATTCATTTTATGTTCTGGAAAAAATCCTTTGCCCTTACCACTTTTCGTTATCTTGGAGCCATTTGGTGGCATATAAATGACAGCATCTATATATTCATCGGTTAGCCATGTAGTGCTCATCTTAGCCATATTGACATTTGGCTCTGCAACTATGGCTAAATCCAGTATATATGATACACATTTATGTATTAGAAGATCCGTAGCTTGTTTTGGTCTATCGAGATTTACCTAGTAGTAGCAATAGTAGTAGTAGTACTAGTAGTAGTAGTGGTAGTAGTAGTAGTAGTGGTAGTAGTAGCAGTAGTAGTGGTAGTAGCAGTAAGTAGTAGTAAGTAGTAGCAAGTAGTAGTAGTGGTAGTAGTAGTAGTAGTAGTAGCAGTAGTAGTGGTAGTAATAGTACTAGTAGTAGTAGTGGTGGTAGTAGCAGTAGTAGTAGCAAGTAGTAGTAGTAGTAGCAGTAGTAGTAGTGGTAGTAGTAGTAGTAGTAGTAGCAGTAGTAGTGGTAGTAGCAGTAAGTAGTAGTAGTAAGTAGTAGCAAGTAGTAGTAGTGGTAGTAATATTGGTAGTAGTGGTAGTGGTAGTGATAGTGGTGGTAGTGGTAGTGGTGGTAGCGGTAGTGGTAGCGGTAGTGATAGTGGTGGTAGTGGTAGTAGTAGTGGTAGTGATAGTGGTGGTAGTGGTAGTGGTGGTAGCGGTAGTGGTAGCGGTAGTGATAGTGGTGGTAGTGGTAGTGGTGGTAGCGGTAGTGGTAGCAGTAGTGATAGTGGTGGTAGTGGTAGTGGTGGTAGCGGTAGTGGTAGTGGTAGTGATAGTGGTGGTAGTGGTAGTGGTGGTAGCGGTAGTGGTAGTGGTAGTGATAGTGGTGGTAGTGGTAGTGGTGGTAGCGGTAGTGGTAGCGGTAGTGATAGTGGTGGTAGCGGTAGTGGTAGCGGTAGTGGTAGTGGTGGTAGCGGTAGTGGTAGCGGTAGTGATAGTGGTGGTAGTGGTAGTGGTGGTAGCGGTAGTGATAGTGGTGGTAGTGGTGGTAGCGGTAGTGGTAGTGGTGGTAGTGGTAGCGGTAGTGATAGTGGTGGTAGTGATAGTGGTGGTAGTGGTAGAGGTGGTAGCGGTAGTGGTAGCGGTAGTGATAGTGGTGGTAGTGGTAGTGGTGGCAGCGGTAGTGGTAGCGGTAGTGATAGTGGTGGTAGTGGTAGTGGTGGTAGCGGTAGTGGTAGCGGTAGTGATAGTGGTGGTAGTGGTAGTGGTGGTAGCGGTAGTGATAGTGGTGGTAGTGGTGGTAGCGGTAGTGGTAGTGGTGGTAGTGGTAGTGGTAGCGGTAGTGATAGTGGTGGTAGTGATAGTGGTGGTAGTGGTAGAGGTGGTAGCGGTAGTGGTAGCGGTAGTGATAGTGGTGGTAGTGGTAGTGGTGGTAGCGGTAGTGGTAGCGGTAGTGATAGTGGTGGTAGTGGTAGTGGTGGTAGCGGTAGTGATAGTGGTGGTAGTGGTAGTGGTAGCGGTAGTGATAGTGGTGGTAGTGGTAGTGGTGGTAGCGGTAGTGATAGTGGTGGTAGTGGTAGTGGTAGCGGTAGTGATAGTGGTGGTAGTGGTAGTGGTGGTAGCGGTAGTGATAGTGGTGGTAGTGGTAGTGGTGGTAGCGGTAGTGATAGTGGTGGTAGTGGTAGTGGTGGTAGCGGTAGTGGTAGCGGTAGTGATAGTGGTGGTAGTGGTAGTGGTGGTAGCGGTAGTGATAGTGGTGGTAGTGGTGGTAGCGGTAGTGGTAGTGGTGGTAGTGGTAGTGGTAGTGGTAGCGGTAGTGATAGTGGTAGTAGTCTGACACATTGCTAACTTTGCATGTCATCATGATAAAACTGTATCTTTTGTATGGGCACAACAAGCAATTGTTTCTGGTTGTTTAGAATATGGATATATTAGGTGATTGTGTTTTTGCTTCATTGGGCCATCATCAGACTCGGAGAGTTATGTCACCATAGTTTGCGCCGTAGCCAATCTTTTTCATTAGCCACTTTAGTGATAGGCACGTTTACACCATAACATTAGCCACTTTAGTGATAGGCACGTTTACACCGCAACATTAGCCACGTTAGTGATAGGCACGTTTACACCGTAACATTAGCCACGTTAGTGATAGGCACGTTTACACCCTAACATTAGCCACTTTAGTGATAGGCACGTTTACACCCTAACATTAGCCACTTTAGTGATAGGCACGTTTTCACCGTAACATTAGCCACGTTAGTGATAGGCACGTTTACACCGTAACATTAGCCAATTTAGTGATAGGCACGTTTACACCGTAACATTAGCCACTTTAGTGATAGGCACTTTTCACCTAACATTCCACCTTTAACACGTTACCCCTTGGTTGGGACGCCTTTTTTATCACTACAATAATGTGTGCTATTTATACCTTAGACGTATATCGAAGATAACTTTGTCTCTGTGACACAAATATATTCAACTTCTAAAAGACTTCCATTGAATATGATAAATAAGTCTTAATAATAGTTGCACAAGAAATGTGTATTTTTATTGGGCACAACTAACATTACCTGCCGATAACATGTCCTGCAAATAAGAAGAAAAGCCCCGTGGCTACAAACCAGGAACATTTTATCACATGCTACTCCACTGTCAACATCCTTTTCAATTTGCAACACAATTTTTCCGTTGGGTGCTTTATAGGTTCACGTCCCAAAAACTGCGTTAAGTATCAGGAAAACAAATGAAGGAGGGAGACCATAGACTTCTAAGCCAAAAGTATGAAGTACTTGAAGTCCGTAAACAAGCACATATTGCACACAAAGTGTAATCGGAGACAAACAAATTAACTTGGCTTCCGGGAGCTGGCTAAGGAGACGGATTGTAAAACGAGTAGGGCAGAACTATATCAACCACTACACTTTGTAACATTTGGTATAAGATAAAGTTACAATGAACTGTACTTTATGGGATATTACTTGTTCAGTAATTAGCAGTTCTCTCTATCTGAAATCACCTGAACCTTACAACTGATAAGCGCATATATAATTCAATATCAGCATTCCTTAAAACGAAATAGTGTTGAATGTTGCAAACTTATATAATGTTCGTGTATTAAAATTGAGGTGCTATCGTACAAAATAATGCACAACAATAACATTTAAAAACAATTAAATTAACTTTGATTCATTAAAATGCTTCAGATTGCTAATATTGTGATTTTATCGTTTCATACGAAAAAAAAAAATTCTCGTATGAAACAATTAAAATAATTTTTTAATTGTTTCATACGAGAATTCCATTCATTTTGGCATACAGTTAGCATATGCTTTTGGTGTGAGGAAGCCCAACTTAATAAATGTGAATATAAATTTAATGGAATCATTTACAGTCACTGACATTGAAACTCGTGTTTATGTTAATATTACTGCTGTCGTTGTTTGGGGAGTACAGTTTTCCGTTTCAATGATGCATTTTGTTAATATTTCAGAGCTTGCACTGGCAGAAACTCCAAGTATGGTATATGCGCACTTAAAAGTTCTGCAGATTCAACACCGTCGTTACCATGCAGGTAACATACGCACGAATAAGCGTACGAGAAAGTTTCACATCGTGGTTAGTAGTGATTCCTACTCTTCAGAGGAAGAGAACCCAACTCTGGACATCAACAACAGAGGTGAAGACAGTTCCAGCTCCTCCGGAGTTTTTGAAAAGGATAATATCCCTTCATGTGCTAAAGGTACAAGCCAGGAAGGTCGCAGTCAAAGTGTTTCTGAGTGTAGCTTATATAAAAATAAAAGTACACAAACAGAACCAGCAGAGCCCATTACGAAATGCCAAGGTGATGATAATAGTATGGGTGACAATGCTTAGAGGAACACTATCAAAAGACTTAAATAACTAAATCTGGGACATGGTGACTCAAATAATTAGCGCCCCAATACTTTGTAACTTAACTTGCAAAACACCTCTGTAAACCACTAAAATATGTTCCGTTTTAATAATTATATGTTTTGACACATGCTAATTGCACCTAGTTTTGTGAATAATCCCAAGTGCATTATTATTGTCATATGCACGTATGAAATCCAAAATCAAATAAATGAATATATGCGTACATTGTGTGTATATTTCAGTATCAGTCCAGGTGGAAAAGTAAAATCTAATTAATTAAATAATTGATTTCAAACAGGTTATGGAGGATAGTTGAGTCAAGGATTGGGAGGTATATTACAAATAAACAGAGTATCCCAAGCGGTATCAGCTCAGTTTATTTCAGTAAATAAAGTGGACACATAGAATTGTTATAATTCTAACACACACAAAGACATGAAGAAATGTTTTTATTCCCTTTTAAGCTTGAAAATGTATTGCGTTACATTAACATGCCTTTCTTAATGTTGATCTCGTCAGAGCAAATTATAGATGTCAAATACATTTTCATTTTTTCTTAAGACAAATACTTTGGAAATATGTCCTCTTTCTTGTTTAAATTGTGCCATACTTGTAGTTTTCACAACCAGGAATTCAGTATTCGCTTTTTTATACCGTGGCCACACAAAGAGAACGAAAATTCAAATACATCACATAGAAACCAAGTCTAAAAGGAACAGACTATCGACTAAGGGTACATATTCTCCTATACATTTTGTACCTACCTATAAGGGAGCATTTAATAAAATCATCTCTGAAATTATTATTTATTTATGCCAACAAACTTACTGTTAGTGTTTTTAAACACACAAGCCGTGTGTGGGCAATGTTTAAAAGGTAGCACTTGAACTTAAAAATTCCATACCACAGCTGGGATTTGAACCACAGACCCTCCGGCTGCTAGGCGGGTGCTCTAACCAGTAAGCTACTGTGAAAACCTGCCAGAATGACATTGAATTCTCAAACCAGTTCGTATTTTTCCCGGAGGGTCTGTATCTAACATGAACAAGAAGCTAGTGTGAGTTGATGGGTGACCTTTCACCTTCACCACTATGTACTTACATAGGAAGAGGAAGTGTATTCTACACGTACATTTCACCGCAAGTGCATGTTCTGGAAGAGGTCTGTGTGTACGCGCCTGCCTGTCTACCAACAGCATAACTTAAAAACCAAAAGCTGATTAAGTATGTCAACTTCGTGTATAACTTCGACGCTTACTAAGAATTTAACTCGAAAAGTTTAAAAAAAGTCTCCCCAACCCAAACTATCGTTTTCATGGACAATGTTTCGGAACGTTCCTTTTGCTTAAAATTGCTCTAACAATTTTGATTAAATTGCCATATCGTTGTGTGTATGTGTGTGTCTGTGTGTGTCTCTCTCTCTCTGTATGTGTGTGTGCCTGTTTGTTTGTTTATCTGTGTGTGTATTTATGGCTCTGTGTTGTATGTGTGTGTGTGTGACCTTCTCTGTGTGTAGGTATGGGTAAGTGAGAGTACGTTTGTGTGTGTGCAAGTGTGGTTATGTGAGTGTGTGCATGTGTGTATGTGTGTGTGGGTCTTTCTGTCCGTGTATCTGTTAACATCTTAAGACAAAAACGAAAGGTTGTCTAAGCAATAAACTTTGTATTTGTGTTCAGGAACCTCCGAGAATAGTGCAAGAACATGTTCAACAAACACACCCTCCCCCAGGCTACCCTTATATGGATCATTTTCCGCAAATGTTCATTTTCTCTGTAGCCGCTCTTACAATTTTGATTAAAATACCACGTGTTGATGATATTTACATCACAAATGAAATCTATATATTGAATTCTATGGGAATGTCCTCAGAAGCGCTCTTCATTTTGGGTCACTTTTGCACAACTGGTAAGCTGAAGCGGTATACAAAATCTTATTCTACAAAAGCTGTAGGTTCATTTGGACTGGAGTTGTGCTCTACCAAAACCACGTTTCGGTAACTTTGTGCACTAAGTAAATGATGTAGTGAAATTTAGGATTACCGGTAGTATTGATACTATTGTAGGAAAAGAAATATAAAATCAAACACAACGAATTATGAAAGTTAATGAGAAATGCAATCATGATGATCACCAAAAGCTGTGATAGTGAGTTTGGTCGCTGTGATCAAGATAAGAATCTTAATTTTCAGTTAAAAATAACAATACTCGTGATTACTATCAGTGTCTTGCATCTGAACAGTCGCATACTTAGAGGAGCTTTCAAATGTCTTTGAAGACACTAATTTTCCCTAGGTTAAGCGTCACTTTATATCCCTTCCTCTCAGAATTGAGAAGGTTCAAAGTTCAACCCTTCCGGTTTCTAGAGGAGTCTAATAAAACATGATCAAGGAAGTAAGCAGCAGGGTCGATATGCGGTAACGCCCGGTAGGTATGCAACACACCTAAAGTGCAGGTAATGCGGGTAGGTCCTTAACTAACCAGTTTCACCAGGAAAACTGCCATAGTCCACACGTACTATCTGTCACAAAATTAATACCCACCTTCAGTGAGACCTGCGTGAAGGGTCACCTAATACTCAGGCCTACCTAAACAGATGGCATGAGAATGAAACAAGTCATATGACGTGTGCCTCCCTTGCTGTTCAGAGGGGATGGCAGCCATTGCCTCGCCTCGCAACTTTGAAAAGCCATATTTCAGCAATCACTCTAAATGAAAGCGTAAATATTGCAAATTCAACGTTACTACGTCTGCAGAAAATATGTTACTATAGGGTTCAGATTAAATACAGGACCAGAAGTTAAAAACTGTCAGTGTTGAGCACTTTGCTTACCCAACCAAGCTTAATGATCCACACCGAAGTCCTGCGTTCAGTGTTATCCGAGAGCGTTAAAACACTTCAACCCGCATCCAGAGTGATCACATGAACGCGGATCGAATCCCGCCCACCGCATAATTTTTCTCCCCTTACTTTCTGTTTTAACGGGAACTTCGTTATTTATATAACTGAGCCAAATATATTATTATAGAATATTATCATAATGCTGAAATGCGATTGAGATTTTAGAACTGAAAGCTTTAAAAGATATGGATTACAATCGCTGTAGACAACATAAGGAATACGCCAACTTCAACTGTCAATCATTCTTCTACAAATTAATATCTAACATTTTCCTTTAAATAACCCACATTCAAAGTCATTTTTCTATAAATGTCGACGGTTCCTAACATGTTAAGCAATTTATTTCCTCGTGCACTGTCAATGCTTCGTTAGCTTCCAATGGATATAAGAAAGCACTATATCTTGTTCATGTTAAAAATACACAAAAATAAAATGTTTCAGCCACAATAAAATAACATAATTATTTTAGAAAATTAAATCCCCTGGCATGATTACGTTAATTGATACGTTTTTATGCAGTAATGTGACACAAATATCATACTATACGAGAATAACACTAAAAACATTCAAAGGAAAACGAATTTAGTATATCACATACCATACGAAAGAGAATGGGGTATCACTGATCACAAAAATAGATAGTTAAAAGAACTCGATGCCAGTGATTAAATAGTTAATGATGTATTAGACAGAATGCAATTCAGTTGTAGATTACCTCTCCGTGAAACCACCTTTGGACCTAACAGCGTTGTCATCTCGCTTTTTTCCAAGGACTACAAATGTTGTCATATGCCCATTCACGCAATTTCTGGACGTGTGCCTTTATCCTGATTCTGCATTCCTGATAAAAAGCTTTGAGGAACTAAAGTCGCTGGTTAATTTTCCATTTAAGAAAATAAGTGTGCAGGGGGGAGAGGTTTAAACCAGAGACACTCAGTACTTACAATCCCTGCGCACAACCACGCAACGACTTCGGCCATTATTGGATCGACTATCCTCCATTCTATTCCTCTTATATTATACTACATTCTCTCATTAAGTTGGCAACAAATTTCCTTGGAAGGCGGAAAGTTTGTAGCATTATTAACAAAAAGTTTAAATTATTTACTTTTGTTTTTGGATGTTGGTTTACATTTATTTAGGAAAGAAACATTGTCTAGAACAAACATGGGCATCAGTGTTCAGTGTAGTTGGTAAGATCCTTAAGTTGTTTTATTAACGACGAACAGAAATGCGCGATTAAAGTTATATAATAATATACGTTTTCGTTGATAGACATTTGCAAATACTGCTCCTCAAACTCACTCCACCGTTAATATCATATTATACAACATGAATGCCCAACTGAAAAATGGCCGAGAGGTCTAGGCGCTGACTGTGATATTCAAAACTTCAAGCTGCCGGGGGTTCGATCCCCGCCTTTCGCATGTTTATTTTCTGGAATACAAAATTAACAACCTTGTTTAATTCTCTATCTTATCAGGAATGGAAAATCGGATGAAAGCACACTGCTAGAAATTGAGTTGAGTTGATGGGGAGATGGCATCATCGTGTAGCACAGGGGAAGACAACTTCGGGCCGTGTGACGTGTTTAAACGAAGAGCCAGCTTGTACTTTCGTGTGACGTCAGGCGAGAGCGGTGTATTGCTATGCTGCCTAAATCAGCGGCGCCACTTGCACGAAACTGAATGAGTATGAAACATGTTATTTGGGCATGTTTAGGGAGAACCCTCTTCAGCCTAGTCTGAGGCTTTTTATTTGTTGTTTGAGGGATCTTAACGGCGTTAGTGCGAATTTTGTTTTTATTTTGTGTTTTTGTTGACTTTGTGTAGTGTTGTGTGTAGTGGTTCTGTGTTTGTGTTCAGTTCCCCGTGTTGCACACTAGTTTGAGACCAGGGTTCAAGATGTAGAAACATTGTCAACTACGTTTCAGATCTTTGTGACCCCGTATTCATTGGATGTTAACAATGTTTCTAGCAGGTATCAAATTGAATTGATAAATTTACAGTGCGACGATTTGCTAAAGGACAAATATAAACACAAGAAAGACTTGGCTGATTTTTATAAGAATGTTCCTCAAACCAGATTTCCGAGGTTGTACGCCGTTGTTGCACGGGTGTTATGTATGTTTGGTTCTACGTATGTGTGCGAACAATTATTTTCTGTTATGAACCTTTGTAAGGCAAAATCCCGAAGCATATTGTCAGGTCACAATCTAACACGCAGTCTTCGGTTACAAATGTGACGTACATTACGCACTAACATTGACAAATTAGTTAAAGAAAAGCGAAAAGGCAAATTTCGGAAAATGTCCATCTAATTATTCTGTATAGCTCTCCTCTAGCTCAGGCAAAATAATTTTAATTTCTATTCTATTGGCGTTATAATATGACTGTTCACATACCCTAGAATTTATATGTATGGCATAAAGCCGAAATGTAATTATTTATAATCTGTGACTATTCCGTAATTGAAACAGTCAGCATTAAAATTACGATGTCCCGTATCCCATTTCTTGTTGCCCGCTGTGACGTAACACCTTCAACTGGCTTTCGGTGGGAGCACGTGAGCTGAGTGAGCTGACGTCACAGCAGCGTTACCTGTCTTTCCCTGGTGTAGTGCCTGGAAATAAACGACATGGCAACCTTGCTGGGTGCAAAGGTTGCTTCCGTTGAAGTAATCTACAACTGCATTCTGTTCTGTTTAATGTATCATTAATTATATTCCCTGACATCCAGATGTTGTAACAATAAATTTTATGATCATTAAAATGTATTTTACATTATTACGCGCTTATATATTTTAATATGGCGATAGTCTACGAAATTTATAGAGATGCCTTTGAATGTGAATATTTAAAGGAAAATGTTAATTTCGGGAGGCATGATTGACAGTTGAGGTGCGTGTTCCCTGCTTATTTTCAGCAATTGTAATTAATATCTTATAAAGCATTCAGTTTTAAAATTGCAATCGCACTGCAGTATTCATAGGACGGGGGAAAAGTTAGAACGCTATGCGGAATAAAAATATGTAAAGGAATAGATTTCATTAGTTTGTATAATGTTACATTTTATACGGGTTATATAAATAATTATGTTCCCGTTAAGAAAGAAACAAAGAAAGGGGGAATAAAGGAAATCAAGAATGCTGAGCGGGACTCGACCTAATATTAGCCCACCACTGTGGTTTGAAAGGAACACGCCTTAACCAGTTGCGCCATAGGCAACACAGAAGCTTACTCCCGCTGATTAAACTCACGTCGCCAAATGTAGCACCCCACACTGAAATCATTTTAGTTCTAGCCCACAACTGAATAGGACACCACGAGAACACCCTTTCTGCAGATGCACTGAAGTTAAATTTGCAATGTTTTCCCGTTAATGAAGAAGGATTGCTGAAATATTGCTTTCTAGATCTGTGAGGTGAGTGAGCCGAGAGGAGACATGGCTGACACGTGCTTTGGACAGCAAGGGAAGCACATGACAAATTTAGTTCTCATACCATCTATGCAAACACGCCTGAGGTTTAGGTGACCCTTCGCGCAGGTTTAGCTGAAGGTGGGTATTTACCTTTGTGAAAGATAGTACCTATTATTAAAGCCACAAATTGTGGTACCGCATTGTGTGTAGGAGTGTCAGTTATGCCGTGAGTGTGTCCGCCTAGATCGAGAGGCAAGTCATCAACACTGAAAGAAACAGCCCCATGCACACGGTAAGGTAAGAATTGTGGCTCTACTTCTTATGGAATACAATAGCCTACGATGGTTTTACAACTATAATTAGCAAGCACCAATATTTCTATAGAGATATCCCTTACAATCCCTTTCAGTTTTCCAATGCTTTGAATTTTCTCAAATAGATGTTATTCATGCTTCTGTCCCAAATTGCAAACATAATGACATTTCAAAGAAATCACATACCAAAGAGGTCATTAGGCTGCGTCTATCGCCTAAGCCTGATGCTTTGACTTATTCCCAGTCTCCCTATAAGGAACTGTGTAGTAAGACCATTTATGAGTACGTCCATCTTGACTATCATTAGGTAGATCGAAAAAAAGCTGTTAGCACTATTTTATGCCAGAATGAGTGGAGAGAGACATACGATGTTCCGTAACGCAAAGGATGTAATTATTGGCTTAAATTGTTTGAGCAATTAAGACACTGAAGTTTCCAGTTTTGCAGCTATAAGCTTAACAACAACAACAACAATAACAATAATAATAATAATAATAATAATAATAATAATAATAATAATAATAATAATAATAATAATAATAATAATAATAATAATAATAATAATAATAATAATAATAATAATAATAATAATAATAATAATAATAATAATAATAATAATAATAATAATAATAATAATAATAATAATAATAATAATAATAATAATAATAATAATAATAATAATAATAATAATAATAATAATAATAATAATAATAACAATAATAACAATAATAATAACAACAATAACAACAATAACAATAATAATAACAAAAACAACAATAATTCCAAGGACTATTGAGAGCAACCCGGACGAGACTTACACTGGGGGAAAATTCTCACGCCGTACCTGGGGATCGAACCGGAGTACCCCGTGCCAGAGGCAGGCGTGGTAACAGTACTATAGGGTGGCAGTAATAAAGTTCACCACACCTGTAAAGGGAATTTGTGAACCGGTTTCATAAGTTGTGCTTTCCCCTCTTCTCCAATTTAGGTGAACAACTACATAACAATATAAAGGATTTACACTTGAAAACACTTCAATGTCCTTGTCGTAGACTTATTGCACGTAAAGGAATGTCAAGCTGATACAAGGACATTTGAGCAAACATTAAGTGGTCCTTACGTCCAATATTGTATGTGCTGCTGAGACCCAGTGCCGCTAATCCTAGCATTACCAGGCCTTATTCCACGACCTAGATTACCAAGAGAGAGAGAGAGAGAGAGAGAGAGAGAGGGGGGGGGGGAGGGAGGGTGCATTCAGCGACCACCACTAGTAACAAAATCTCTGAGCAATTTTTAATGCAAATTTGTTTTAAAAACGGAGGTGATCACCACTGGTAAAATATTTCAGCAATTTTTACAAAAAATTTGCTTTAAAATTGGGTATTATATATTGTCATGTTTATAAAGGTAATATTTAATATTGTTTAACTATTCCCTTCCACTTTTTTAAATGAATCACATTATACCGACAGGACAGTACTTTATGACCTCCTTGACGTCTCATTATTTCTCAAAGGGACCAACTACGAAACATTTGAAACAAATACGCAATTCAGAAGCAGAAACAGAGATTGACAATAACTTAACTGCATGTATTTAGTCAACAAATTAAAAGGAAAAATTTGAAAACTTACAGAAGGTGGTCATAATGAAATGCGAGGGTAAAAGCATCCAGAAATAAAGCCCAAATTTTTCTCAGGTCGCTACTGTAGCAATGGTGCAAGCAGGCGTTAGTATATGTGGTTAAAACTGCTGCCAATCCATAAACTAATGAGCGAAGGCAAGAATGGATCAAAGCTGCAAGTGATAAACAGTAAACGAGTGATTCAATTTTCCCTTCGATAAAGCACTTTAAATTTTAGAATGCAGGCTACCGCAAGGATATGGACACGACTAGAGGAATTATGACGCTGTTTCATCTAGCTCAGCTATGCAAAACCTTGGCTCTTATGTTGTAATGACGTCTCCTTTTTGCTGTGATTTACCTGCTTCCATTTGTGCATCAAGCAGTGGCGTAGCTAAGGTTTTGTGAGCCCCCAGCAAATAAATATTGGGGGCCGTATTTATTAATAAAGCTTAAAAGTGGAGAGATTAAAATATTAGATATTTACTCACATAGAATGAGTGTTAAAATAAAGCTCCTTGATTACCAAAACTAATGATTATTTTTCCAAATAAACAATATACACTTGCCAAACGCATATGTCTATAGGTGGCACAAAATCGTCACCTGTCAATATTCTGGATAACTTGAGTATTAACACAAGTAAACTTCTATTTGTGGTACCTCACGTATCGTTCACAAGCAATAACACTGAGCAACTTGTTAGAACAACATATATTGCTTAATGGTGATACCTTATTACCACATTCTAAAATAATTCAATTTATTTGCCAATCGACTTCATTTTCGCATAGGTATTAGCCGTGCTTACTATGTAGTTCGTTCGGCTTTTATAACAACTATTGAATAAAATTCCGTGCTTTAATGAATGTATCTGTATGATTGTGAATGGAGAGCATACACACTTGGAAGTAAGCTTGTTTTACACTTTTAAGCAAGAAAGCATAGGGGATGCTCACATGGTAGACATGTCATCAATGAACTGCATCTGTTCCTGCGTTTCTTCCTAGCGATTTTTTGCATTGTTGAATTGAATATAAAATATAATTTTTAAGAAAACTATTTAGAGCAGTCTGGAAGCCCCTAAAGTTCGGGGGCCCCCGCGCTGCGGGGTCGTTATTTACCCCACTGGCATCAAGCCCTTTCCCTTCACACGCTGAGGCAACCAAGCATTAGAGAGCTTTGATTTTGAGCCTCATGATTGGGTCATAACTCGGAAAAAGCTGCGTGGAGGAAAATTTGCCTTCTCTTCCTTCCCATAAGGTTGGCTACACTGGTATGCTACTTCTTTAGAAAAATAGGATAAATGCTCTTTGACCTATTGTATACTCTGTGGTATTCTGGAAGTCTCAGTACTCCATAGCAACGTATTGTTGTTCATCTTTCATTAAATAAACACAATAAAATTTTTACAGTCTAATGTAAAAAATATTAAACTCAGGACGTAATTTAGACTATCATACACGAACCCTTTAATAAGCGAAACAGTTTTTGCTATTTATTCGCATACTTATAAACAAGCCGTAAACTATAATGGAAGAAGAAGAAGGTGAACGCATGAAAATTTTGATTGAGAGTGATGATGATAGCTTCAATACGAGCTCGCAAGTTATTAAGTTGCTATCCACCTTAGCAGAAATAAAAAGGTTGGTACGGGAAAATATAACTATGGAAGTCAGACGATCAAGAACGCTTATTCCGCCCAACACGTTAAGCAAGAGGAAACATATTAATCACTGTAAGGTACTCAGTGTGAATGTAAACCTCTTGGTGAAGAAAGTTGAACTTTTAGAGCTAGTGCTGGGCAAGTTAGACATGCTGACCGTTATAGTCCAGCAACAAAAGTATTGCCTGTTGCTGCAGGAATACTTGAATGAGATATCAATTTGGATGCGGGACATATTTTGTGCAGCGAACTGTCATGGTACAATGTCGAGCGAAATGGAACATCTTGCTCAGGTCAACTTTGATCTTACAGACGTGGTTAGAATACTCACCATTCAGGATGTCAAACAACTTGGCTTTGCCACACAACACGAGTCTGAAGGTAAGAGGCACATAAGTTGCAATATGAACAATTTGTAGTTTTGAGTTATAGATTATAGTTGATGCCGTATCTTCTTGCTCTTATTTGAATATGTGTGAGTGTGCTTGACTCTAAAGGTTTCGGGATTTTGTATCAATAGAATATCTGGGATTAATTCCTGTGCTGTATATTTGTTCTTTATGTTTCCTAATCCCGACATCACGTGTCTAATTTTCGCATATATTTGTGAAATTTACAATGTGTCTTTTCTCTATAATCTTTTACTTTCTCTTAGACACACTTACAGAAAATATAAAGTATTGAATTTCACCTAAAAGTTCGATACGAGATGTCATCCGTAATACGTGTGTTGAGAATTCCTGAATACAAAAAATCGTAGTTTTAAAACATTTCTCTGTGTGGTCGTGTGAGTGGTAAGTGTGGCAGTGTTTGCGTGCGAGTGTGTGTGTGTTTGTGTGTGTGTGTGTGTGTGTGTGTGTGTGTGTGTGTGTGTGTGTGTGTGCGCGTGCGTCCGAGTCTGAATCTATAAACAGTATAATTAAAAAAATCTGATGTGTTGCACTCACATGACTTTCTCTACTCTTGTACTCACCATTCTTACAAACCCTTATTCCTATATCTTCTTCGTGTTAGTTAAAATAAACATTTGTACAAATTATCTTATTGCTTGTTTCCTTGTAGGTGCAAGGGGAATATTGGAATATAGTAGGCTTTGTGCGATAGTCAAATCTTTTAAAGCTTTGAGATTCCGTTCTCTTTGTACACGTAACATATAAAAAAATGAACAACGATGACCCATTTCACGAAAGTTCCAGGTTTTCCGAAACTCACACACATAACAAGGTATATCTCCGAAATGGTTCACCCTACAAGAAAATTTATTGAGACATAAATTGTGTATTTTAGCAAGACCTACATTTTCTGTATAGTATAATTTGGTCTATCTCTAACGGTTTACCAGTTATGCAAAAGTCGTCCAGACTAAATACGACTACAGGGGCTATAGCCAGAAAATTCAAGATATACATTTCATTTGTCATAAAAATATCTCAAACATATGACATTTTAATCAAAATCGTTAGAGCCATTTTCAAGAAAATAAAAATTTTCGAAAAATTTTCCATGTAAAGGGTAGTTTAGGGTGGGGCTATTTTCTTCAAAATCTTCGTGTCGCATCCTTGAAAGACATTAAACCTAACTACCAACTTTGGTTTTTAACCGACTTTTCGTTTTTGAGCTATGCTGTCCACAGACTGACAGACTGACAGACTGGCAGACACACAGACACACACACGGACCTTTTTCTAAAAATGCTTTTTTTGGATTCAGGGGGCCTCAAAACATGTATTTCCGGTGAAATCTCGACTTCGAATTTTTGGGTGGAATACAATACTTCCCCTACTTAGTGGAGAAAGTAAAAAGGGAGCTTGGCTAAAGTGGCATTTGACATTTAAGTTCAACATCTTCCGAGAATGCTACTAGATGGCGTCCAAGAAAATCCCTCCACCTCAAACTAACCTTTACGTTGAACACGTTTCGAAAATTTTTATTTTCTCAAACACGACAAGAACGAATTTGATTAAAATTCCGTAAGTTTGAGATATTTTCATGAAAACTGTGGAATGTCTCCAGAAATCGCTGCCATTCCGAACGGTTGTTGCAGAACTGACAAACTGTAAGTGACAGACAATATCATACTCTACAAAAAGTGTAGATCTTGATAAAACACAGAATATATGTGAAATACATATTTGTGATGTGAACCATTTCCAAGATATTCCTTTTTATTTGTTTGAATTGTATAATAAATATACATATATCTAAATACAATTCCAGCATTCCAGTGTTCGAGAACCGTACAGATTCTCCTGTACGGTATGTTTATCTGCACAGCACCTAGCCGCTTAATGCGACTTTATCTGTGCAGTATTTAAGGTGTTCAACTTCTCTTTTCAAGCTTTTGTGTCTGTGGGCATGGTTTCTTCCTGCATACCTAAGTTTGGATGCAGGAAGGGGGGGCAGGGATGGATGTTGGGGGGAGTAAGTGTTAGAAGATGGGAGAGGCATTACCGTTACCCAGGAGCGTCCTTAGGTAGGCGGTAACTTTTCCTTCTACGGGGTACTCTGTGGTCGTATTGACCTAGCGCCCGTACCAGTTGGTTGGTGTGGAAACTCAGTTTGGTGTGCATGGTTCGGGATTGCTCCCTCACCAAGTCTACGATGTAAGGTAGTCCGGAGTGGTTGTGAAGGATATAAGACGGGAGTCTACGCTTGGTATCATATATTGTTCTTAACGCCCTATTCTGTACTGTCTGCAGTTTACGTATAGTGGAGGGTACCGCCACACCCCAGGCTTCGCAGCCATACAAGGTCAATGGCGGGATGATTGCCCGGTAAATGCGTAGTGTTAGGTAAGTGGGCATGGTGGAACGGAGGATAGGGTAAAGCTGTCTGAGTGCAGCGGGGCCGAGTCCAGCCTTTGAGCGGACGTGTGGAGCATATGTTAGTCCGCGGTCGAGGAGAGCGCCTAAGTATTTGGCGGAGGTTACCCATGGGATATTTCTCCGCTTTAGCCGAAGTGACCGTTCCGGCCACCATTGGCGAACCTTACCAAGGAGGAGTGCGGAGCTTTTCCCCGGACTAATAGCCATTGTCCACTTCTCACTCCAGCGGCCAACGATATTGAGTTGTCGTTGAAGGGGCGGGGGGGCAATATCGCACATTCTTATTTTGTACCATGATGAGGACATCGTCCGCATACTGGCATGTCACTGTATGATGTGCCGTGGGGAAGTTGGACATGTATGCTGCGAAGAGTAGCGGGGAGAGTACACTGCCCTCTGGGACTCCTGCCGCTATACTTCTTAGTGTAGACAGTCTTCCTACCACTCTCACTCTGAAAGTGCGGTCCTGCAGGAAGCAGCTAATCAGTGCGAGGTATGGGGAGGGATGTTTGCCTGCTTTAGTTTGTACAGTAGGCCATTGTGCCAGGTTGTGGCGAAGGTCTTTTCCATGTCCAGCAGAACCGCTATGGCCTTAAAGTTTTTCTGGAACCCCAGGGCAACCTTCTCGGCCACACGCCGTAATTACATGGGCGTGGAGTGACCCCGACGAAAACCAAACTGATCATCCGGTAGGAGTTGCCTTTCCTCAAAAAGAGGCGCTAAGCGGGTGAGGAGCAACCGCTCAAAAACTTTTGAAATGGTTGGGAGAATGCTGATGGAGCGCTAGGTGTTAGGGAAGACTGGGTTCTTGCCGGGTTTCGAAATGTACAGAACCCTCGCCTCCTTCCAGCATGCTGGAAAGTGACGGAGACGTAGGCATGCATTGAAAATCCACGTCAAGCGAACTACAGCCCTTAAGGGTAGGTACTGAAGCATAAGAGCCGTAACGCCGTGGGATTTTTTGGGGTATAGGCTTAGGATTTTGGAGAGATCACCGCTTTCAGGGTCATTATGGGCATTTGGACCTCCTCGTGTAGCTGACATTGTTCCTCACAGAGGTAATCCACGGTAGCTTCCACAAGTTCCGTAAAGTCTTCGTCTTGTGGGTCCTCCCGGGGTTCGAACTGTACCTCAAGATGGTCCGCAAACACAATGGTTTTCTCGTCTGGCTCGAACGCGGGGCCACCCACTAGTGCCATGTAAGGAATGCTGGTATTGGGTCCTCAATGCTCTTATAATCCGCCATGGTTTCTTTTCTTGAAGGTTTACATTCTGAAGAGCGTTTTCCCAGGCTGTAGTTCTATGCGCACGGAGCAGTCGCCTTGCCAGGGTTTTGAACCTCTGGTATACTGCTCCTATCCTAGGATGGCGGAAGCGCTGCTATAGCTTCCGAAGAGTTGCCTTGGCTTTTAGCAACTGCCGGAGTTCTATAGGTATGGTTCTCGGGTCAGGGCTGTTGGTGGGAATGCAGTGAGTGTCTGCGCGTACCGCATTACCTGGAGGGAAGCATCCGCCGCTACCGCTTCCAACGCTTCGAGGTCATCGATGCGTGGTCGAGGATCGACGGATCGGTTAAGTTCTAGGACTGCTGCATCCCAGTCAGTCTCATGTGTCCATTCTGAGTTTAAGAGAGCTGCCATGGCTACTGCGGAAACCACCACGACTGAGTCGTGATCGGAATCCAGCTCATTTACTGCCGAGAGGTCAAAATGCAATGGCATGTATTCAGTGATCATGATATCCAAGCCTGCCGCGGGCCGGATGGAATGTTGGACCTCTCGGCCGTGCGCGACGAGGCTTGGGTCTCCACTGATGATTCGGTATAGCCCGCGCACCCTCTGGTTGCCAGTGCGACTGTACCAGAGCCAATGCTTCGCGTTAAGATCTCCTGCGATGCAGACCAGGGTTGCCAACCCGTATGATAACTATGGGGGTGTACGATAATTTCGATACGGGCGAAATATCATTTCGTCACACCAGCGAAATGAAATTAGTTACAGATAGCGACACCACTTTTGCCCTTATGGCCTGTCTCTACCCCTCTAAGGCAACAATTTCACTCCTTCTACCCTTTATCCTAGTGTGCCCTGATCTGGTAATCTCAATGAAGAAGGCATTGTTCAGAAAATTGATGATCAAAACTCGGAATACGTGATATTCCGTTTGAAACAAAGAACATGCAAGAACCTGGCAGTTTCGGGAGTGCTGTTAAACACATGTCACCTTGGTGGAAATACTGATTTCAAAGAACATTACCAGTGATTTTATTGCGCAACAGATAAACTTCTTGTGAAAGCATTCTTCTCCAAACTAGGTTTAATAAAAACCAAAATTAGAAAAAGATTGACGCTAGATACGGTAAATGGAGTTATTCTGTCGTCTCAGCTTATGAAAGACTGTGGTGGGTCCGGAAATCTGCAAGCCACCAAGATGTTAAAATGTATCTCAACAACAAATTTGTATAATGCTGCAACAGTTGAGGAAGATGGATATGCGTAGTGCGAGAAGCATAAGTACTAAAGTTGTAATACTGATTGAGGTCATCAATCTTGTAAGTGAATACCATAAACATCAATACTATTGGATTTTCGTAAATGTTATGCAGATACATTTATTATTGTAGCATTTGGTTCATGATGTACGATAATTTCTTATCCAAATCTATAATTTTGAGTAGTCGGTACGATAATTTTACTTTTAAACATTGGCAACCCTGATGCAGACTAGTGGGTGTAGGTTGAGGAGAGTGGTATAATCTTCGTAGAAGCGATGATCAGGTGGGTTATATGCCGTAATCAACAAAGTGCCCATACCGCCAATGGCAAGCCTGAGGGCAAACCTGATGGCGATTGCTTCCACGTGCTGAAGGGCAGGGAGGGGTAAAGGTGTGTGGGTGATGTATTTGATGAAGATAGTTGTACCGCCACCCTGTCGGTCGATACGATATGACCGATGGGTGACGTAACTAGGCAGCGAGAAGTTTATACCTCCATGCAGGTATGTTTCGGTAACCATGAGGATTTCAATCCCATAGGACTGTACAAACTCGAGAATTCCGGGGCGTTGTTCCCTTATGGCATTAGCATTCCAGAACGCAGCACGCAATGATCTATGGACAATTTGGTAGGCCATTACGGGGAGGATTTAGGGAACAGCTGCTCTAAGGTCTCTAGCAGGACTTGATGTTTTGCTAGAACGTCAATGTTGTCGTCCGTGAACTGCTGCATACACCTCCGCAGTACGGGAAGTGTCCGCCTTATCATATCCCCGAACCAGTTGAACAGGGTACTAAACTCCTCCAGGTCTGCCGAGGAATTAGCTCCTACGAGTGGGGTCAATGGGGCCTTCGGAGTGGTGTGTGCCGGTTGGGGATTTTGGATTTGGATTTGGGCCGGGATGGGCACCTCGGCAGGTTGCGACTCTACACTGGACATGGCCTCTCGCTCTACTGGAGCCGGACCCTGTCTCTCAGCCCTTCTGACCCTTTTCTGGCGAGAGGGACGTGGCAATGCTGCTCTTCTCCCCTCCGCGCTAGTGGCTGGTGCCGGTTGCACAGCTTCTGCCTGAGCTGGCGCAGTTTGTGCAATTTCAGCCTGCTGCACCATGTTTTCAGCCTGCTGCACCATGTTTTCAGCCTCGCTTAGGGTGGTGGCGAAACTCAACCCTTGTGCGGACTGGTGCCACATTTGCAGGACCGCGGCTGCGGCTGTCTATTATTTTCTGCCGCATTTCGCACCCCTTGTAAACACTTACATGGGGCTTGTGGCAGTTGACGCACTCTTTCTAGTCTGTATTCTTGTCACAGTCTCCAACAAGGTGTTCCCCGCACAGAGCAGGCATGCGAGCTTTCGCTCACTGGCCTGACTGCAATGGTGGAAACCCATGCACTTGCGACATTGGGCTGGACCATCTTGCCCATAGAATCGCTCCACCTTGACCACAGTGTGGAACAAAGTGCGTATAGCATTTATGGGCTGCACTGCCTGGCCTGGGACTTTGTTCATCAAAACCAGGTATAGCGGCATTGGCACCCTTTTGATCCTCCTCGGTCCAAATAGTCTTTCTCAGGTGCACCGTGGCTGAGACTGTAATGCCATGTTCTTTCTGCAGCGCCTCTTTTATATCTTCTGGTGTACGCTCAAAGGCGAGACCCCGTATGATGCGCCTTTCTGCGTTGGGACGCTGGAGGGAATATGAGAAGAAATAAATCTTCTGCTCCCTCAATATTTCTTTGGCCCTCTCGAAGTCCTCGGGCATGTAGGTACGAATATGAACCTTTCTAGGTTTCATCTGTGCCTCGAAGCCCTTAGCCAACTTGGCCGCTAGGGACTTCATGACGGCGATGTGGTTGGGAAAGGAGTCCGCTATTATGGGCGCAATCTTTGTGCCCCTCTTGTTTAGGGGTGTTTGTTTAGTCCCTTGTGGGGGCTGCAGCGAGCTCTGTGATGGTCTCCTTTTCCTTCTCCGCTCTACGACGGCCTTCCTCTTCGATCCCTTGTGCCTCTTGGCAGCGGGTTCTGCCACTTCAGGTGGTGTATGTTGGGAACTAGTCCCTGGAATTTGCCCGTCTTCGTCGGGTGTCTTCGTGGTTACCTCGGCTGCCCGCAGAGGACCGGATCCCCTCCTTGGAGGAGACGCCTGTAGGAGCCATATCGGCTCCGGGTACTGGACTAGAAGTCCTGACCCTTGGCTTTGGCTTTGCGGACCCGTTGGCACGTCGTCTGTCCGTCAGTGTGAAGTCTCGTTGGAAGATAGATGATGGTGAGAAGGAGAAGAAACCGGGTTACCTGCTCTCGATTCTATTTCCTCTCACACCTGCTCCGAAGTTGGGACGGCTCGCACCACTACCGGGAAAGCAGATTCGGCGTTGGGTGTACCCTAAAGCTTGCTTACCAAGCCTCTTATAGAGTACACCTGGACTCTGTGCCGTTGTCTGGCTCAGATGGTCGAGTCACTCCACAACTCCTCCTGCTGCTCCCTGGCGAGATACACTGGAAACTGCTTTTCCACCAGTCACGAAGCGTCATGAACACGTGTGCATCCAACACAAGTATCTCGTCGGAATGACCACAATTTAAATATAATGCAAATATTCCTATTCTTTTATGTCCTGGCCATGCGCAGAAAATAGAATTACAAAGGCACCACATAGCGACCAGCAATGCTCTTAAAGGATTTGATACACCCTTAAAGCCTACTGTATTTTCATAATCTCTTCCCCTACAAGAAAATAAGCAATAAGTTAATTTATGTAAATGCTTCTCTCGATTAATATGGTGTAAATAGAGAAATAACGTTTGGGAGAATAGTTGCACACTCGTAGGGGAAATCCCGTGAGTGGCACGTCATAATTTTTGTTTAATGTTTATAGCCATTAGCAGGGAAACTAAACCAAATGAAATCCAAAGCATTGTCCAGAACATTATTGATGTATTTATAGGCTCAAAATCGAAACTAATGTGTTAAGTTTCCCATTCAAGAGGCCGAGGTTTCGATCTCATGTAGAATATCCGAAATCTTAAGTTCCTTATTTAAGCATTAATTAAGCTAAATTACTTTCAATTATCTGCAAGTTGACTGAAATATAATTTCAGTTTTACTTCTCAATTACTGCCATGAATTGAGACTTCATAAATGAATTCAAGTCTATCGATACACACATATCGTTCTCCAATCGCCCAAAAAACACTATATACACACAATTTACTATGACTGAAATAGAAAAGCAAAGTATTACATTCACATGATTCTTTTTCTACTCAATTTGCTTGACCTACCTACCTTTATTTACTCGCCCTTCAACACCCAATTCATACAACACACACACACACACACACACACACACACGCACACACACACACACACACACACACACACACACACACACACACACACACATATATATATATATATATATATATATATATATATATATATATATATATATATATATAAATCGCGTTCCACCCTTAGAAGACAGTACACGTTAAATGGAGAGCACTGTTGCAACATGTACTAGTTGCGAATCTTTCTCCGCGCGAGATCCCGAGGTGGCCGAGTACTGTATTTAGTCTTTCAATTGCTGCTTGACGGACACTTTTATCTTTGGTATCCCTCCATGCCTTTGTTACTGTATGACCTAAATTTACAAATGACTCGTCTGTATAAATAATTGATTTCCCCTGGTCCCTAAACCTTTTTACGTATTTATGTCGCCATCTGATGATATCGATATCGTCTCTTTCTATTAATATGCACTTGTTACCCCTTCTTTCATATTCGGACCCCAAATCATGTAAGAACCGACTAAGAGTGGCCCTTGAGAAATATGGTAGGGTCTCATCACTGTTGAACCGGGACAAAATTATATTCAGCGTGGGTTGAATATTTGCAAACAGTAAAGAATGAACAATTCGCCGCACTCCACATTGCGCTATTCACTATATACTTCTTTTTTTCCCCGCCCTTTTTGCTTTCCTTTTCGATGGCGTTCTTAGAGGTCCTTTCATTACTTCCTTTTTAATCCTATACACTACTGCTTCTGAACACCCGATAGCCTTAGCTGTTTCTGTTACTGCCTTACTTACACGCATTTTACTTGAAAAATCATCTAACACCTTCATAATTATTTGGCGTTCCTTACTTCTTAATTTACCAATATATCGTCTCTTCCTAGCTTCCCCTTCCATAACTACAGATATTTACGAAACTATTAAACAAATAACGCAATAACAGCTCATAGATTCCACAGAGTTACACACACGGCTTCTTTCGAACTAATGCTAGTGCTGCTCCTTATAATATCTTCTGTGTCAAACCTGATGCGAGAATACGCTGAATAGATGAATACCTTTTGTTTGCCCTTCTCGATGAAAAAAAGAAGTTACAGCCTTTTGGTTTATTTTAAAAACTTTCTCCAACCCTCGTCAACATTTGTTCTCGCTGGTTCCCTGATGTAAACTCAATAACAAAACAGTTTCACACTGCGTAACTTTTGCAGTGCACAGGTATAAAATTTTCCGAAAACATTTAATTTAAAAAACTGTAACACTCAACTGAGTAAACATAGAGAATTCAAAGTGGGCAGGTGGTAGCACTATAGTCTACTCTACCTAAGAACAAAATATAGACGCATTGTAGCAGTTAGTTTGTTAGCTAGTGAGTTATGAGTATAGAAACAGCACATATCGGACTTCTGCTGAACAAAATATTTTTTGAAGAAATATGGTTCTATAGAAATGTATAATGACTCTAAAAAGGATATAAGCTAATAGAGAAAAAAATTCTGCGTAGGATAATGTGTTCAAACCTGAAATTTATAACAACTGAATATTTATACCATGCTTTTAGGAACTGGCAACAGCGTGAAGGTAGAAAAGGACGAGGCTAATGGCAACTTGTATGCGCTAGATAGAGACAGATATATCCCATTTAACTCCATACTGTCATCCAAGAGTGGAACAAGGTATAGCTTCCCCTTCCACAACTACAAATATTTACGAAACTATTAAATAAATAACGCGATAATAGCTCATAGATTACGCACAGTTACCTACACATACAACTTCTTTCGAACAAATGCTAGTGGTGCTCCTTATACTATCTTCTGTGTCAGGCCTGGCGCGAGAATACGCTGAATAGATGAATACATTTTGTTTGCCCTACTCGATGAAAGAAAGAAGTTACAGCCTTTTGGTTTATTTTAAAAAATTTTCCAAACCTCGTCAACATTTGTTCTCGCTGGTTCCCTGGTGTAAACTCAATAAGAAAAAAGTTTCACACTGTGTAACTTTTGCAGTGCACAGGTATAAAATTTTCCGATAACATTTAATTTAAAAAATTGTAACACTTAACTGAGTAAACATAGAGAATTCAAAGTGGGCAGGTAGTAGCACTATAGTTTACTCTACCTAAGAACAAAATATAGACGCATTGTAGCAGTTAGTTTATTAGTTAGTGAGTGATGAGTATAGAAACATCACATATCGGACTTCTGTTGAACAAAATATTTTTTGAAGAAATATGGTTCTATAGAAATGTATAATGACTCTAAAAAGGATATAAACTAATAGAGAAAAAAATTCTGCGTAGGATAATGTGTTCAAACCTGAAATTTATAACAACTGAATATTTATACCACGCTATTAGGAATCTGGCAACAGCGTGAGGGTAGAAAAGGACGAGGCTAATGGCAACTTGTATGCGCTAGATATAGTCAGACATATCCCATTTAACTCCATACTGTCATCTAAGAGTGGAACAAGGTATATATTGTTCTGTTCAATGGCTTTATATCCAAAAATTACAAAATGTTGTAAATAAACTGTAAATGTTTCGAATAGTTTGATGAAAAAGTATGTAAAAAAAGTATTTTAGAATACATGATGCCGCCACCAATTATTATTATTATTATTATTATTATTATTATTATTATTATTATTATTATTATTATTATTATTATTATTATTATTATTATTATTATTATTATTATTATTATTATTATTATTATTATTATTATTATTATTATTATTATTATTATTATTATTATTATTATTATTATTATTATTATTGTTATTATTATTATTATTATTATTATTATTATTATTATTATTATTATTATTATTATTATTATTATTATTATTATTATTATTATTATTATTATTATTATTGTTATTATTATTATTATTATTATTATTATTATTATTATTATTATTATTATTATTATTATTACTATTAGTAGTAGTAGTATTATTATTATTATTACTATTATCATCGTCATCCTCATCCTCATCCTCATCCTCATCGTCGACATCGTCATCGTCATCGTCATCGTCGTCATCGTCATCATAATCATTATTATTATTATTATTATTATTATTATTATTATTATTATTATTATTATTATTATTATTATTATTATTATTATTATTATTATTATTATTATTATTATTATTATTATTATTATTATTGTTATTATTATTATTATTATTAGTATTATTATTATTATTATTATTATTATTATTATTATTATTATTACTATTATCATCGTCATCCTCATCCTCATCCTCATCCTCATCGTCGTCATCGTCATCGTCATCGTCATCGTCATCGTCGTCATCGTCATCATAATCATTATTATTATTATTATTATTATTATTATTATTATTATTATTATTATTATTATTATTATTATTATTATTATTATTATTATTATTATTATTATTATTATTATTATTATTATTATTATTATTATTATTATTATTATTATTATTATTATTATTATTATTATTATTATTATTATTATTATTATTATTATCATTATTATTAACCAATTGCGGGACTGAAAACAGCCACAGGACCTGTTGTTGATTCATTTGAAGTGGCCAACCCGTTTGGCACTGTTTTCGTTCAAGTGTCTAGCTCGGAAAACTACTTCCCTGAGTTCCTTCCAATTAAAACTCAGGTGTAATCTCAAGGCTTGCGTTTCGTTCCAGAAACGTAGACGATTACAATCACCTTTTTACCTTGGTGGAGTTAGAGCATTCTCTTAGATCTTCACGATTATCAGCACCAGTACCACAGGGTATTCATGTACAAATTTTAGAGCTCTCTTCTGAAGACCACGCATTCCTGTTCAGGTCTATGGCGGGAAATCACCGTTATTCCTATCTTGAAGCTGAAAAGGACCATCATCTTTCCTCCAGCTATCGTCCTATTTCCCTCACCGTTTGCTTTTCCAAAGTGATGGAACGCATATTGAATGGACGATTGGTATGGTGGTTAGAAAGTCGTAACCTAGATACTAACATCCAGTATGGTTTTCTACGACGCTGTTCAAGCGTAGAACATCCAGTGTCAATATCGACACAGATAATGGACGGATTTATGAAGAACTGTCAAACCGTTGGCATATTCTTTTATCTTGAGAAGGCTTATGATACGTGCTGGCGAGTAGGCATTCTGCGTTCCATGCATACCTGGGCGCCTACCGCTGTTCATTCAGGAGTTTATGAAAGACCGCTTTCTCCGAGTAAGGGTTGACTCGGTTTTTTCTAATTCTTTTGTTCAGGAGGAGGGAGTACCTCAGGGTTCGCTACTAAGTGTCACGCTCCTTGTTATAGCACTTAACTCCATTGTTCCACCTGGAGTTTCGTCATGCCTATTCGTACATGACTTCGCTGTCTGTTACACTTCTCAGCGCACGGCGTTCTTACAACGGCGCCTGTAGCAATGTTTGGACAACCTTGGAGAGCGAAGTTCCAAAAACGGCTTCCGTTTCTCAACTGAGAAGTCAATCTGCGTTAATTTCTGACACCGTAGGAGACGATTACCACCTTCGGTCCGTTTCGTTAGGGATTTACTTCCCCTCGCAGATCAGACGCGCTTCCTGGAGTTGATCTTGGACAGGAAGCCTAGTTGGTCGTCGCACATTGCACAGCTAAGAGCACGATGTGACCGTTCCGTAAATATCATGCGAACACTAAATGGCAAATCGTGGGGTGCGGATCGGACAATTTTGTTGCGAATCTATCGCGCACTGATCCGATCCACACTAGACTATGGGTGTATTGTTTATTGGTCAGCACGACCATCTGTGCTGAGAAGATTAGACGCGATCCTCAATAGGGGCATCCGCATTGCAATAGAAGCTTTACCAACAAGCCCAGTGGTGAGCCTTTACACCGAGTCCACAGAACCTCCTCTGCAATATCGGCATGAGATTCTCTTGGAAAATTATGGTTGTGCGCTTAGATGTGTGCCTAAGCGCGCAACGTTCGCTTCTTTTTTCACCACCACTCTAAGAGAACGGTATAGGAATAGCACCCTTAATCCTAAGCGTGCGGGGTTTCATTTCCAGGAACTTCTAATGAACCTCACAATTAAACTGCCTAGGATGTTCGCCAAGGGCGAGAAGCTTTACCCCCTTTGGCTATCTGGCACGTCCCATGTAGATCTTGAAATGACCGTACACCGGAAGTCCACGGTGCCTCCTTCAAGTATCCGCACGTGTGTTTTAGAATTTCTGTCAGGTTACACTGACCGTATATGTATTTTGACCGATGGGTCAAAGAGCACCAACGGTGTTGGATTTGCTTATATTTATCGAGCCGAACCACATACAATCGGTTTTCCAAATAGCACTTCCATTTTTACTGCAGAGCTATATGCAATTTACCGAGCCGTTTTGTATGTGCGCCGTCGTAAATTAGGTGAGTGCTTGATTTTGAGCGATTCCCTTAGTGCACTTCAGAGCCTTCGTGAGCTGTACAACCCCCACCCTATTGTGCAGCGTATTCAAGGTGATCTTCATGTTTTACACTGTTCTGGCGTTGACGTGGTGTGTACTTGGATTCCTGGTCACGTAGGTTTGCCGGGGAATGAAATGGCGGATTTGCCAGCAACTACAGAACCCGGTGTTACCATGTCACGTGTTACTTCGGAATACTTTAGGCTTGAAGATTGGAGAGCGGTGCTGTGATGCTGGCACAAAGAGTTTTCAACTCTCCGCAGTAATAAGCTTAGAGAAGTGAAAGAACTTCCGATAAACTGAGTAATTTCCTGTTGCATATCTCGCCGCGAGGAGGTTAGCTTGGCCCGGTTGGGAATAGGACAGTGAAATTTTTCGCATGGTTGCCTATTTAAAAGGAACCCTGTCCCTCTATGTCCGCTGTGTGACAACCTTTTGTCCGCCCGTCACGTGCTTCTGGAATGTTCCTCTCTGGCGCGCTTTCGAGATTCTCTGCAGCTGACCGTCAGACTTGCAGAGGTCTTGGCGGATAACAAAACAGCGGTTGATAGTTTTTAAGTTTTTAGCCGAGTGTAGTATAAATTTGAGGATTTCAAATTTTTGATTTCTGACATCTTTATCACCTTGTTTCATATCTTAGAGCACTTTACTTCCCACGGAATAAACTCATTCCTGTATATCTACTTATCCAAATGCCGGCTGGAGTGGGCCACCTGATGTGTGTAAGGGATTATTCCTGCGTGTGTGAGTGTGTGTGCACGTTTGTGTGTGTATGTATGTACCCATGTGTACCGGGTGGAAGGGAAGTCATTACATTAATTTAAACCAACAGTAGATCTCTGTATTTGGAGCATATTTTGTATCTTACGTTATGTCTCTGACTATTTCCAATGCAGGTATTTTGATTTTATCGAAAACAACCTAGCAACACTGCAGATTGTATGGGTACTCACTTTCTATAGCTCAGTATATAAACACCGCAACGGAGAGTCTTGAAAACAAACTCATACCCTTCCTTGTCCTTCAGTGTTTACTGTTAGATTGTGGGCCAGTCACAAGCATTAGCTCCCAAAACATTACACGAATGCGAAAGCGCGCGACCTGTTTACATCCACAAATCAGGTCAATTCCCCGACCAACCTCAACAAAACGTTGTCGGCTTACTCAATGTCTGAAAGAGTAGCTCGGTGCATTCCTTCACGTCTTTTAATTGATTAATTATTTCGTAACCCTGTGTGATGTCCCATAATTACTACCGATGCTATGAAAGAACTAAGTTACTCTACACATCTTAAGAGTAACAAACGGCTATCTTCGCACATTCTTGTGAAACGAAACTTCCAATTTGGATCAAAAGCTGTTGCGTGTATATTCACAGGTATCCCAAAATTATACCGAGAAATATTGGGAGCTGATAGATTACTTAATTTTAAACATTTTTGTTAAAGAAAGGTTTTGCTGCGGTGCTTTGTTTAAGCAAAAGACGAGTTAATGCCATAGATCGCTGGCTCCCAACCAGTTTAAATATTTACGTCAAAATCAACAATGCAAATTAGTATTCCATTTATCTTAAGAAGACACACAATTTTAATTTAAGAAACAAACACAGAACACATGAATAAAACATAAACATCTCGCTGTTTAGAGTTTATTTGTGCTTTGCTATTCAGAGTTAGACCGACAATGCTTGAGAGGTAGAATCGGGCTGAAAGATCCAATGCCAATGCCTGGATTTGAACCACAGACCCTCCGCTAACCAGGCGGTTGCTCTAACTCAAATATTGCCCACAGACGGCTTGTGTGTTTAAAATACCAGCAGTATGTTTGTTGGCATAAATAAATAATAACTAGACCGACAAACGTTTAAACCAGAGAAATGTTTGAAGAGTGCGGCAGAATAGGGCACACCGATGTACTCCTTGTGTTAGTAGCAATGGGCATGTGTTCCAGCATTTGCTTCTCTTACATAAGAATAAGCATATTTACCTAAAGTTATGTTCAGAATCTTCATCAGATATAACTTGATAAGTACAAAAAATGAAGCAATATCAGTAAAAATTGGAGAAGTAATGTGTACTTTTCTCGTTAGGTGCATTTAGCAAACTTGAGAAATAGGTTTTCATTTATGAACTTTCTTGAAACTGGGTTAGGCAATCATTGATTGTCATTTATTATACTAAATTCACAATTAATTGTAGTATTAGTAAGCCAATTTTTAATAAAATTTCAACAAAGTAAGGAAACCTTGCTCTAAAGATCAGGTTATATGTCAGTACCATTGAAAATTGTTCCAAAAGTCAATTGGAATTTAGACATCCGGGACATCATATATTAAAGTCCGGACACACGACTTCCTATTCGTATACGTGAAGGTCATTTCCTGCAAGACCACGTTGCAGGAACAGCTGTTCTTCGGTTGTAACCATACAGTCAGCTGAATGTTTCGCAGAGCTACTTCGTTGTCGACGATTGTGTATTTAAACAACCGAATTTGTTAGGTGGAACCTGCGTCACATGTTCAAGAGAGAATTTGCGTATCCAGGAATATCCACTAAGGTAACGCAAACAGCACTGACCACCATTCCCTCTCTCTTTCAGTATAACGTAAATGATTAATTTTACTTATGTACGTAGTTAGCTTTACTGATGTACATTAAACCTTCTTCAAACCAGAAATAGAAGCCCACTTGTCGGCGTAAGGCTTCACTACATTTCTAGACACTTTTAACCCTCAGCTACCCCACCTGTACGTTCCTTCTAGTCATTGTGAGTTGCCCATTTCTGAAGATCCCAGGGTCCATTTTTAGTATGATATCTGGAGGGGATGCTAAGTAACGTTCGTTGACCCTTAAACGCCACATTTGGAGTGAGGTGACAACTTGGCGTAGGCGCTTTACCAGTCTTAAAGTGTCGGCCTATGTCACTACTTAGTGATAAGAACGTTTTCACCACTGCATTCCAAGTATAAAACCTTACACCTTGGTTGAAACTCCATTTTCCACACTACATTAAAATGTGTTACTTATACCTTAAACGTATATGGTAAATAACATGGTCTCTGTTATACAGGTACATTCGACATGTAAAGAATTTCAATTGAATAGTGAGTGAGTGAGTGAGTGAGTGAGTGAGCGAGTGAGTGAGTGAGTGCGGGAGGGAGTGCGCGCGTGCGTGAGTCAATGAGTGAGTGGTGTTCAAGGACCCGTCGAGAGCTAGGCATTTGTGGCTCCAGGTCGAAAATAAAAACTGGGAAACTCACCATGCGCTAAATGTTAAAAAGAGGAAGTTAAAACAAATAAAACGAAAAAAAAAAGTTTAAAATTTAAAGCCAATCATTAAACAGTAGCCACTAAAGCCTCAAAAATCAAAACAGGGTACGAAATAAAGTAGAAGTTAAACTTGCTTCCCAAAGCCAATTATGGCAACAAACCGCAACAGCACTGTATCGACAGCTGCCGGGTCGTTACCAAAAATTGACTGAAAAGTAAAACCCATGCTATAGAGAGTTGAACAGAGCACGTAGCACAGATAGGCGCAGTTTCACTACGTAGAAGTTGTCCATGAGTGGCTCTTGTGTGGCCTATTCTAAAGCGGGTTAGGATCACATTTTCCCACCTGGAATCCCTGCAAAAGGTCTTCCAGGATTGTATGGTGTCCTTGATCGTCCGCAATCGAGTGCCGGCTAACGCTTCCCAGGACTGATGCCAGGCAGCAAACAGAGGCGACTGAAATAACGCCACACATCTACATGTGACAGCGTGCGGGTGGGAATCTCCGTGATACATCAGGCAGACTTAACCGCGGCATGCGCTTCCTCGTTCCCGGCAATAGTTACCCGTGGCCTGGTGCCCAGGAGACGAAAACACACAAGTTAGAAGAAACTTGGAAATGCCATATCCGAACAATAACGTTATATATCCTTTTGACAAATCGGAAATACGACAGATAATTAGAGGACTAAAAAAGAAAAAAGCAGCGGGACCCGACAACATCAAGAACGAAATACTCATAAATACTGCAGAATCATTAATCCCAATACTTTATAATTTATATAATAACTGTTTGTGGCAAGGGGAATTTCCCAACAGTTGGAAAGTTGCAAAATTAACTGTTTTGAAGAAAAGTGCTGATAAAGATCCGATGGACTGTAAATCTTACAAACCCATTTGTGTTTTGAACACTATTGTAAACATTTTTGAAGCTTTAATAAATAAACGTATTCTGGAATATCGGACACTTATTGGGCTTAATGAGGATTAGTTCGGTTTCAGGAAAGGGAGATCCACCAAAGACGCAATTAATACCTTTATCACTGCCACCCTAAATTCCAGATCAAAATACGTGATGACTATTTTCGTGGATATTTTGGCTGCTTTTGGTGGCCTCATTTTTTCTCTAGCCTCAGAAATGTAAATTATCCCAGAACTTTGTGTAACATCTCAGAAGATTACTGTAGAAACTGGAAAGTACAACTCGTTGGTGTGAACCACATCATTTCAGAAGGCATCACTAAGGGATGCCCCCAGGGTTCGATTCTCGGGCCCACTTTTTGGGACATAATTTTGGAAACATTATTAGAACAAATTACTCGTATAAATATCTGCCTTAAGGTAGTGGCATATGAGATGATAGTGTTTTTGGTAGAGGGAAATACTAGGACTATGTTGGAGGAAAAAGACAACAATTTGTTAACAGAGCTATCCGATTGGTGCCAAGTTGCCCAGATGAAGATTTCATCAGCGAAATCTGCATATATGATGATACTTAAAGGCTCACTTAAGGGGAGTTAGGGGTGAGTTTAGGAAATTCTACAACTTGTATGCCAGCATTACCAAATTTTAACCATGTAAACATAGTGTTTAGATATGCAGCTGTACAAAATTTGAAGTATGTAAGTCAAATAGTTTTTTAATTAAAAGCTTTTAATTGATTAAAAACATATTCTGATTAAAAATGCTCCTTGCGTAACAATTTTTATATGTTTGACGTGAAAGTTGGTAATCTGATGCTTCATGCACTTGAAAGTCATAATTGCTCTGGAGTTTTATTTTACACCAGCACTTTAGTATCTGGAAATTTTTTAATATGTATATTTACACATTTCACGTTTTTTTAACTTTCCATCGGCATTTGAATGTGAATATGTTCAATATTACTTGACTGATATCAAAACCCAGAGCAATTTTTGAGCCTTATATGAATAAGAACACATCCTGAAATTTTCAAAAGAACCCCTTAAGAACTCTGTCGCGAGGAGTTTTTCAGATGCGTGAAAATGCTGAGAAAAAAGAAACTGAGAAAAATAGCATTAAACTTTTGAAACGTTCTAACCCCATCAGAGGTGTGTAGCAGCATGGGTTTCACTTTTTGATCTCTTACCCTCTCCTGTACTGACAATTTCTGCAATTTATGGGTTCTTCTTGTGTGTGTTCGTTTCCTGGCACTGCATTTTCTACTCTGAATACATCTTCTAGCATTGCACTTCTGACAAATGCATATTGTTCCAACTGAAATGTTTTCATTCCTAAGACTATTCAACACTTGAATTAACTTCACACACCCCATATTAAACTCCATGACAGTTTTCAGTACTGCAAGTTCAAGTTTATTCCTAGACACACACCTATTTTGGACAAATAGCTCCCACAACATTGTGAAGGGATACATTCGAGTTCTGTGTCGTACCCTTGGCATAGCGTTCTAGAAGTTGGTCAGAACCAAGTCGCTAATCCGGAAATAGAATTTTAGTTACCACTTCTGGAGACAACTTGTGATTTTGTGGATGCAGATTGAGGATAATTTATATGATTGAGTTTCTGATCCGTCGATATTCAGTCTCGGTGGGTGCGCACGACTAACCACCAGCTATTTAATCACTATGCACCACTATTTAAAAATGGCCACCAGATCTTTAAAAATGGCGCTGTCATCAAAAACATTGCACTGTTTAATAGACAAAACATTGAACAATTTTTCAACATAAAAATCTAAAAATCAACTTTTTTTACCAAATAGGCCAAATCTCACCCCTAACTCCCCTTAAGCGAGATCCCATTATTAAATTTGAAATTAACGATATTAAACGTTCAACGTAAGTAAAATATCTGGGCATATTTTTGGACGAAAGACTAAATTGTAAATCTCATACTGATTATGTGAGGGTTAAAGCAGAAAAAGAAATGCTGAAACTTTCACGTTTACCACAATTTGACTTCAAAATTCCCTTGAACACCATAACCACCTACCATACAAGCATATTTGGAGCCATAATGACCTATGCAGCATCAACGTGGGCGCACAGAGCCAAGCTTACTACAGTCAAGACCTTCCTAAGAAGATCACAGAGGAAGATCCTACTCCGATTTACTGGAGCAGTGAACACAACACCGACCATGGCTTTGCTAGTTGTCTTGGGAATTTGGCCTATTGATGTTACCCTACGATACAGGGGTGCATGTTTTTGGATGAAAAAAGGAGATCAAAGAAAAGTTTTTGAAATAATGGATGGTTTTTATCAAAAGAAACAGGACGTCAAAAAGAAACTATTACAAATCTGGCAAGAAGAGTGGGATTTAATAGAAGAAGGCAGGAGAACTTACTCAATTTTCAAGACCTTGCTAAGAAGATCACAAAGGAAGATCCTACTCCGATTTACTGGAGCAGTGAACACAACTCCGACCATAGCTTTGCTAGTTGTCTTGGGAATTCGGCCTATTGATGTTACCCTACGATACAGGGGTGTATGTTTTTGGATGAAAAAAGGAGATCAAAGAAAAGTTTGTGAAATAATGGATGGTTTTTATCACAAGAAACGGGGCGTCAAAAATAAACTATTACAAATCTGGCAAGATGAGTGGGATTTAATAGAAGAAGGCAGGAGAACTTACTCAATTTTCGACAACAGAGAAAGATTACAAAAGAAGTATAAAAGTTTTAATGATACAAAAGGTACAATACATTTCCTAACCGGGCACGGCCCGTATGGAACCTATTGGCTAAAAATTAATAAACAATTAACCGATATATGTGATATATGCAACATCCAAGACACTCCTGAGTACGTTTTCTTTGAATGTCCAAAATATGCACACCTGACAGAAGAACATCGGACACCATTACAAGGACACCAAATCTGAAATATCGTAAGGGATAAGGATTTATCCCACCACCTAGAGATAATGGCTAATACCATCAGCAAATCTGCCATCGAAGCCAAAACTCTGACAAATAAATATTCAACATACCAATAAGACGAACCGAGAGTATATAAGATCAACAACTCCGAAATAAAATAAAATTGATAGTGATTTATCTGACACACAAGATGACCAATAAGACATAAATACCGACAGTGAAGTAATGTTTTGAAATTTTTATGAAAATGAGGTTTTAAAGATGTTTAAATGTTGTTTTGTTTATTTTGTATGATGTTTTAGTGTATTATTTTAAATATGTGTAATTTTGTTTATGTTTAATTGTCATTTTGACTATTACGTCTTGCATTTTATATAATTATGCACGAGCCTATGTGTGCTGTAGTGTGGAGCTTAATAAGTTTCAAATACTTTCTAAATTTAGAGATTAAAAATTTTTCGTAATATATAATATTTAATTCCGAATTTTAAATATTGTAACGGGGTCGTGACTTGGATGCGCCGTTTGTAGCGGTTTCTGGACGTTGGGTGCCGGATTTAGGTAGGCATGAGAGGATGTTTCTCGGGCGCGAGGTTAGATGACAACACAACACAGACTTTTACTAAGTTTATTCTTCATCACTTCATTTGCCTCGAAGTGCCGACCTGAGCAAGTTTCTGGAGTTTCGTTCTAAGATTGCTATTTGCTTTACTTTACACTAATCACTGTCGCTTTTTTACATCTCGACGTTTCTTTTGGCGCGAAGCTATACTTATTCAGCGATACGAGGTTTACCCTCCTAGGAACTTCGCTACACAGACCCAACTGTCAGCTTTTAAGTTTTCTCTATTTGTCTCACCCCCGCACTTTCTCTCTAGTCCCGTTATGGAGGAGGGGTGTATTTTCCCCGGCTGCGTCCTTGGACTTCAGGCAACCTTCTCTCGGCTCGGGAAGACAAAAGAACAAAAGGGGGTTTTGTCATCTTTCCTTCAGAAATTGGCTCCGGTCAACCTACTTCCAAGAGGCAACTTCTTTGCACAATACCAAGTTATACTTATATCTAAAATCTTATATTTATATACATTCTTAATCTAAAATTACAAATATATACATAGAAGTTCCCGTCTCAATATTAATATTTGATTTAAATTTAATGCTATAGTTTATTTTATTAAATAAACTTAAATGTTTTGAAGCTTTAGTAGATTGAGAAATTTGAAGGATTTGTTGTTTATTTTGGAGGTTTGAGGATATTTGTATTTTTTAGTTATTTAATTGAGGTTCTGAATATATTAAATTTTGCATTGGCTGTGTTATATGATGTTTATGTGTATTCTTTCAAATGTGTGTACTTTTGTTTATGTTTAATTGTATTTTGTATAAGTATGCATGAGTGTATTTGAGCTGTAGTGTGGAGTAAAGGAAGTTAGGAGTGAGTTAGTGCTGGGTACCAGTACCAAGATGGCTGCCGGATTCCGTCGGTCATATTTTGTTTTGTTACGGATTTTTCATATTTGTAGATTTAGTGGTACCTGACTACCAGTTATTTATTTTATTACTGGCTACCAGTTATAGTTTTATTTAAATTTTTTTGTTTTTTATAAATTTTGATTTTGAAAGATAGTTCTTATAAGTTGTTTTATAACTTATAAGAGCTTGTGTTTAAAGAGGCGAGTTTTTAAAATTATTATAGATTTTTTATTAAATTTATAAAAGTTTTGAATAGGTATGATTAGGGATGAGATGGAATGTTTTGTAATTTATTTTGGTAATTTGTTGGTTTTTTCCTTTTAATTTGAGTTAGAAGAAGTGTGATTTTAGGATGTTAAAATTTTGTATTTTAATTATTTTATTTTTATTTTATTTTATTAATCTATAGATTTTTTGAAGTGTATATTTGTTTTATATTTGTAATAAAATAATAAAGATCTGAATATTGGCCCCGGTTTAAGGAATTAGGTGCCGGGGTCCAGTATGCAGATTTTTTTTATTTTATTTGTACAGGAGAGAACTGTTATGCTCAAGATAGTAACTGAGATCCTAGAGTCTGTATTTAAGAATTAATGCTCAGTTGCCAACCAACTGTTGCAGTGCCTGAATATGGCGAGTCGCAACAGACAATAAAATGTCCAAGAACCGAACTTGAGACAAAAGGAAAAAATAAAGGAAGGCAAACAGCTCGGCGGTAAAGACTCAACTGTTGTCTTGAAGTCGATACTTATGAGCCTCACCGTGGTACACAAAACCACATCCTGTAATACTCCCCACCTGGGATCTGTCGGTAAATCCGGAGTATAATTCCAGTAACGGCCCATAAGTGCGATGAAGAGTTGGGGCCACAATGAGGAAAAGATACAGCCCGTACAGCCCGATGGCTCCAGGTCGAATCGAGCACGCTTGAGTTGCAAGGGCGGATAACGGACAAAAGAGTATCGCTCTACGGCAGGCAGGCTGTGGGCATGTGTGGTGAGCAGTTCACGAAATCTGATACCACTCGGACGGGAAATAATTGTATAATACAGATAACGGTGGGAGACGTCTGGACGCAAAACAGAGGGAAATGGATAATCTGGGTAAGCAGCCAACCGTGCCACGTTAGAGCAAAGCAAGTACGAGAACCAGACAGACAGACTCGGCATACATGCAATTTGCTCAACTGACGAGGAAAGCCCCAGTAGCAATACGGATACCAGTCCAGGAGTAAGATCAAGTCACCTGGGTTAACCCAGGCAGAGGATAAAGGGGCTACGGTACCTGTTGGTTTAGTACGGCTTTACCCGTGTGGTTTAACAGGTGTTGTCAATGTTTACAAGCTTTGGTGTAAATGTTAATTGATAGTGTAGGTTGGTTTCCGATGTTGTCACTGGCGGCGGTAAGTGTCTGGCTTGGATGTCTGACCATCTGAGCGAATATTTCCCTACTGCTTGCTTCGCCGGCCGCTTGCGGGACCGTCGAGCGAGGCAGTGCCAGTGGACAGAAAATCGAGATAATTAGGCGAAGGGTGTGGTAGTGTCAAATGTGGAGTACATATGGCGGTTGAGATGTTTGAGGGGATAGCGTTAGTTACCAGCCAATGGCGTCTTTGACCAAGCGGGAGCTCTGCCGTCGTCTAGGTAGACAATGATCATATTGCTCCAGCGTGTTGACCAACTGGTTAGGGTGGGGTAAGAGTTTGGCATCCATTGTGCTAATTCTGTCCCCCACAATGTCCTCAACATATAGGATGCCGGAATGAGCGTGGAGGATGTGTGATGGGAAACTACGGTCGGTATAATAGATCATCCCAAACGCCCTGTTCTGCACGGCCTGCAGCCTGCAGATAATGGATCGAGCCACCGTCCCCCAAACCTCGTAACAGTACAGTATCAGGGGTGGGAGGATTACACGGTACACTCCGCTAAAAACTTAAAAACTGTATCAACCGCTGTTTTGTCGTTCGCTAAGACCTCTGCAAGTGTGTCAGTCAGCTGCAGAGTATCCTGAAGGTGCGCTAGAGAGCAACACTCTAGCAGCACGTAAGGAGCTGACAAAAGCTTGTCACAGCGGACATAGAGGGGCAGGGTCCCTTTTAAATAGGTAACCACGCGAAAAATTGCAGTGCTCTATTCTTAACGTGGGGTGGTAATACTGGGTTCTGTAGTTGCCGTCTTTGCTGCCAAACCTGCCATTTCATTCCCCGGCAAACCTAGGTGACCAGGAATCCATGCACACACCACGTCAACGCCAGAAGCACGTAAAACATGGAGGGCATCAATAGGGTGGGGGTTGTACAGTTCCAAAAGGCTCTGAAGTGCACTAAGGGAATCGTTCAAAATCAGGCAGTCACCTAATTTACGACGGCTCACATACAAAACGGCTCGGTAAATTGCATTAAGCTCTGCAGTAAAAATGAGAGTGCTATTTGGAAAACCGAATGTATGTGGTTCGGTTCCATAAACATCCAACACCGTTGGTGCTCCTTGACACATCGGTGTAAATACGTGGGCTGTTTTCTTAGTTTTGGCAACAATGTTTTCTATTTCCCCACACATAGGGCACTTCTGTGGGTCCATTCTCTGTTTCATACCCCTCAATTGCATTATCCCAGGTTTAAACCATGCCCAACCTTCCCTTTCCAATTTATTACACACATCAATATATTCCTCTCTGCTCCACAGTGTCAAGGTTCTCTTATCCCCAATACTACTGAACATCTCCTGAATATTTAACTCCTCAATTCTTTATCTAATTCCCTTCCAAAACTTTTCTTCTAGAATTTCTGTTTCTCTAAATGATCCCCCCATTCCTATTTCTTCTAATATTCTCTGCACTGATAAAGCCCAATTATCCAGTGCTGATGTATTTTCTTGCATTATCATACACTGTTTTACTAAATTCTGATCTTCCAATGCTTTTACCCAATACCAATATTTCAACAATCTTTCGATAATTAGCTCTACTTCCTGTTCTACCTAATTCTAACAGTGCTATTGCCTTTGGGTGATGCCCTTGGTAACCCTAAAATCAAGCAACATAAGCTTCTGAGAGTTAAATCCACCCCTAGCCACCCTTCTTCATATCCCCATATGTGTATCCCATATAACATTTTTGCGTCTACTATTGCCTTGTACACTCTTTCTAACCATTTAACTTGTATCCCCAGAATTTTGGAAACACAAGCTCTAATCCCCCTCATGGCCATTTTACCCTTTGCTAACACTACTCTCTTTTGATCCTGCCATTTTCCATTACTACTCAACTATACCCCCAAGTGCTCAATTTTCCCTTTTCAATTTATATCCCTTTTTAAAAACCATAATCCTAGTCTTCTTATAGATCATCTTAAGCCCCCAACTTTTACAGAACCTCTCCAAAACATTTATGGCTCTTGATAGTCCCCCAATTGATATAGACCCCACCACCAGATCATCCGCAAATAGAAGACCTGGGATATCTCTATTTTTTAATGTAGATGAGTACACATTCTCTTTACCCACTGCTTCAGGACATCATTTATAAACAAGTTAAATAGTATGGGGCTCAACCTACACACTCCTGCCCAAATCCTATCCTCTTCTCAATATCTTGTGAAACTGTATTCACCCACATTTTATAAATATACATTTTTTGTATACATATTTTGAATTGCTTTAATCATCTTTCAACTGACTCCTTTCCAATGAAGCTTCAACCAAAGCGTCTCTCTAGGTATTGTATGAAATGCCTTCTCCAGGTCTGCAAAAACCATATAAACTCTTCCCCTTTTTAGTGCCAGATATTTATCCACTATTGTCTTGATGACAAGTATGTTGTTGACCATCCTCCTTCCCTTCCTAAAACCTGCCTGGAATTCTGAAATCCTATCCTCTTGCTCAGCCCAATCTTGTAACTTTATTGCCAGTATCCCAGTGTACATTTTCCATAATATTGCTAACAGACATACTCCTCTGTAATTAGTAGGATTATCAAACTCCCCTTTTCCTTTGTAAATTGGTACCACAATACTCTTCTTCCATGATTTTGGCACCTTTCCTCCCTCAAAATATAGTTAAAACATTTTCCTTAATACTTCCCTTCTATTCCCATCCTCGCTCCAGACCTTCCGCCGTTTAGCCCGGTATCCCATCTATTCCACATGCCTTGTTACTTTTCAGATTCCTAACTACCTGCTATATTTCCTGGTCTATAAATTCTGAATCAAGAACTTCCACTGCCCTCATCTCTAGTCCAATCCATATCGTATATTCTTTAATTCAACTATCACCCAGTACTCCCTTGAAATACTCACACCAAGCCTGAACCACAATATTATTGCTTCGGGTACTTTTTTTATACATTTTTGTTATAATTTCCTAAATTCTCTGAGTGTCTTGCATACTTAATGCTTCCTATAATGTATTACTAGTCCTCTGTCCCCAATTCTCTCTCTTGAATTCTAATAAGGATCTAGACCCCCATCTCTCTATTAGAAAATGTTCTTTTACTGAGCATATATTGAGGAGGGGCAGAAGCTTGAATACAAATGAATACGAGGGCCACCATGAAAGTTTTGAGATGTGAAAAAATTAAAGCTGATCCACTCGAATTGGATGCAGGATGGGATAGCCCATCCTTTGTGAGTAAAAATTTATAACCATATTTTACATTATATGTTAGTACTGTGAATATTATTATTTATTTATGCCAACAAACTTACTGTTGGTGTTTTTAAACACACAAGCCGTGTGTGGGCAAAGTTTAAGAGGTAGAACTGGAACTTAAAAATTCAATGCCACAACTGGGATTTGAACCACAGACCTTCCGCTGTTATTATTAAGCGGAAGGTCTGTGGTTCAAATCCCAGTTGTGGCATTGAATTTTTAAGTTCCAGTTCTACCTCTTAAACTGTGAATATTGTTGTTTTGCATTCTCCCCTCACCTTCCTTGTTGTAATAAAGCTATTGATTAAATATTGCTTATTGTCAAAGCTAATAAAAGTAATATTTTCGGTAATGTTGCTGAATGGGTTTAGTTACCGTGTAATGCAGGGCACCAACGTATGGGAGATTAAAGTAGCGAGCAGTAGTAAAACATTTGAATGATGTTAGAATTGTGTAGATGGCAGTGCGTAAAGATTAGAATGGAGATAACTTCCGGCATGTATGTACATGGGTGACGTAGATACAAAGAAGGTGAGGAACTCGGTTCTCATTCATAATGATGAATTTCAGCAACTAGAAGGCAGGGATATCTATTTTACTTGCACATACATTCCTCAATTTTACTCAAAAGTTCTCCCAAATGTGGCACTGAGCACCATAATTACAGAATAAATAAGGATCCCTTCATATTACGACCAAATAAATTAATGTGTGAATCACATAACCTGAAATAACTATGAAATTATGAGCTTATGCAATTGTGCAGTAGGTAGATAATCTTAAATGTGAATCTGTTTCATAAATATATGTTTATGAAAGAAATACAAAGTTGCATGTTGGAGGTATAAATCATATAACCTGAAATAACTGAAATCATAATCTCGTGCATTTGTGCATGAGATACAGTAGATAGCCGTACAATATGAATATATTTATAGTGTAGGTTTATGAAACAAATACAAAGTTTTATAAGAGGTAGATGTGGTACATTGATAAACGGAATGTTGTAAACATCGGATTTTACTGGAAATAACTGTGGCAAATTATTGATGATTTCAATGTTGTTTGACGGGCCCGTAAACCCCACTACTCACTCACTCAATGTTGTTTGAAATGAGGATTTCCATTAATAATAACAGCCAAAGGGGAATGAGGAAAAAGGAAATCTGCACTTTGTAACTCTTTCTGCTATTGTTACATTTCCTTTATTTACATTATTCCACTATCTGGTTCGTGCTTTTATTCCACTGTTCCACTGTTTCAGTTTTAGATCGCCCTTCCGTTTCCTTATCTGTGTTCCTCTCTGATTCATAGTTGTCACCTTCTTTGTCCAATAGTATATTTCTTCATGTCAAGTTGGCATGCTTTAGCTACATTGCATGTCAGGAAGCCCATATTTGGCAACATTTCCATATTTTCTCTGTTTACCTCCATATATAACATGCTTCACTGATTGTAATTTTCAATATTTTACTTAATGTACCTGATAAAGCTGAGTTCTTTTTATGGATGCTCCTTAACTGCTATGGTTCTCAGCATCCCATTCTATATTGGGCACAGAAGACTGTTTAATTTTGCTGAGAGGCCTCTTTATCATACATGAGGTGTATTGTGTGTTTTTAAACACACAAGCCGTATGTGGGCAATGTTTGAGAGCTGGGCTCTAAAGGTTATTTAATCTGGGGACATAAAGTACTTACTATAGTAAGTTGCTATTGGGGTAATTGTCTGTGATGTGAGACTGTCTTTATGGTTTACTGGGAGAAATACAAATAGGTTGGAGAACTTGGTGCCATTCTGGCAGGTTGTCACATTAGCTTAATGGTCAATAGAAACAGGAGTAATTATTATTTTTGTATGCCAACCAACTTGCTGCTGGTGTTCTTAAACACACAAGCCATGTGTGGGCAATGTTTGAGAGGTAGAATCATAAAGTACTTATGACTAAGTCATCCTTGGGGGTCATGAGAGATTTCTTTAGTGGTTTACCGGGAAAATGTGAATCAGTTAGAGAATTTAATGCCATTCTGGCAAGTTGCCATGGTAGCTCAATGGTTAGAGCAGCCACGCATGAAGCAGAAGGTCTGTGGTTCAAACCCTGGCTATGGCATTGAATTTTTCAGTCCTTATTCTACCTCTCAGAAAAATGAGTTTTGATGTACAATTTGTAGAATAATCGATACACAAATAAATATTAATAAGTAGTGTGAAGTAAGTGTACATACATGCAACAGACTTTGCTTAGTACAAACAAAATGCAAAGCAAAATGCTGGATGTACCTAAATTGCTATGAGCTTCATTACTTCAAAGCTTATTTTTCGTTGTGGTTGGCCATATTAATTTAATGCTAAACTGTTATCATTATTTTTCATCCAATATGCCATTATTTTAGAGCATTAAACTTTTTTCTAAGCTACAAGCAGCATTTAATTACAGCAACAGCAATACAAACATTACATTTTAGTTATCAACAGCATTTAGTTGTGCTGTAAGAAAAAGATCAAACTTGTTACTGCAAACACTACTATTTTTCATTGCGAATGGCTGTCTTATCACCTTAATTTAACATTGGACTTCATTTTCATCATGAATGGCCATAATTCCAGAAAATTTCAATTTTTTTTTCTAACCTAGCACAGGTAAAATAGCATTTAGTTGTGCTGTAAGAAAAAGAAGATCGGTGATTGTCTTCTTTTCTCAGCATTCAGGCTTACCAGCACTACTGAACTGTGGTTTAACAAACCAGAAGTTTATAAAGAGACCCTTGCAGTTAAATTTTTGGTTTGGTTTAATTAATCTCCCAGTCAAACAATGCTTGTAATACTGGTTCTTAACCCTCTTGCTGCCGCACGTCGATCAGGTCGATGGTGTCTGCCCGACGTTTAAATGCCAAGTCCAAGTATGGCTACTGGAGAGAAAAATGCCGGACTACCACGTCTTGAACTGTTAGCTTTCAGAAAAAAAATTCACAATAAATGTAATTTTAAAGATAGAATAAAGATCTAAAAAACGAATTTTACCAAATTGATTTCTGCTTAGTATTACATGAATTAGAACATTTATCAGATAAACATCCAGCGAATATTATTTATTTATGCCAACAAACTTACTGTTGGTGTTCTTAAACACACAAGCCGTGTGTGGGCAATGTTTGAGAGGTAGAACTGGAACTTAATTTTTAATTAATAACTTAATTGAATTTTTAAGTTCCAGTTCTACCTCTCAAACATTGCCCACACACAGCTTGTGTGTTTAAAAACACCAACAGTAAGTTTATTGGGATAAATAAATAATAATTACCATCTGAAGGTTATTTAATCCTGGGACATAAAGTACTTGCAATAGTAAGTCACCATTGGGGTAATTGTCTCTGATGTGAGACTCCTTTTGTGGTTTACCAGGAAAAATATGAACTGGTTTGAGAATTCAATGGCATTCTGGTAGTTTGTCACAGTAGCTCAATGGTAGAGCAACCTGCCTGGTAAGCGGAAGGTTTGTGGTTCGAACCCCAGCTGTGGCATTGAATTTTTAAGTTCCAGTTCTACCTCTCAATCCAGCGCAACGAGGAATAATAATTTTAAATACGGAAATAATGAAGCTATTAACAGTGAAGCAACAAGAATTTAAAGTAAAAACAAATTAGAAACTAAAAGCTTCATTTATCTTAGTAATATTGCAATTTCTTTGGTGCAGGGCCGCTCAAAAACATGGTATCCTTAACTTTGTGAATCATTTGTGACATTGCTATTAGCAATCGGACAAACCGAGACACACATATGTGTTATACGCATCGTTCTGTACTATATATAAATTTATTTGCACTTATTCACCTCCCACCCTGTATATTTGTTAGAAAATTTTTTCTGCCATGAATGTTATGAAGAATAAGTTAAGTTCATCTATTGCAGCTGCACATCTTGCTGATATAATTGTTCTGTGCATACAAAAAATTATACCTGATATTGAGAAATGAAAAGCAAGTCGAAAAGTCACATTAACATTATAGATCTTCAAAATTTGTTGGAATATTCTTATTAAATAGTGCAATAAGAAACATTTCCATTATAATTTAGTGTTTCATTTCATGCTAATTTAAATAACATTACATTATGTTCTTTTAAAATAATAAGCAATAACAATTAACGAATGATAGATTGTTTTAAGTATCGGCCTACAGCTACACTAACCTGAGTACCTTATTAATACTTATATACTAATCATAATGATTATTAATTCAATTTAGTTAAATTTTACTGGTCCAAGCTCAAAATAGGCTGGCCATACCTGCTGTTTTTGTGTTTATGTCTATATCAAGCATAAGAAGGCTAGTCAATCAGAGATCAATTCTCATTGTGTGAGTATTCTGCAATCACACATCAGATTTTCTGTCACCATGCATTGTCTTTTTGTATAAAGATCACAAACCAGAAAACACTGGGATATCTATAAAAGTTGCAGCAAAACAAATTCTGATTATTGAGGTTCAGTTCTTGGTTATTATTCAGGCTGTTTTTAATTTACAAAGGCTGTTGAATTGTTATTATTTTTCATACTTAACATTTTGAAGTTTTCATTGCTTTGAGGTTTTTTCTTGCTAGCAGAAGTTGACACCATTAATGTTTTCTTTTTAATTTACAGGAAGTCAGAAAACAAAAAGCTAATGGTCGCATAAGAGATGGAGCCACCTTTCCATTATGCTTGAGGATAAGTGAGCAAATCAATGATAAGAAGGATGTTGATAATCCAAACTCAGTATTATATTCTGTTATTGTTTGGGTATGTAAAACAATGCCTTATGAAGAAACATTTCAATCTTTATGCACAGAGATATAGTCTTTAATGAGACAAATCCAGTGTACAAAATTATATATTCTTAAAATCTTCAGTTAACATTTGTCAAGATTTAAAAACACTTGTTGTACAACTCAATTTAAAATCCTACAAGACTAGTTTCGGAGAGGCTCCTCTCCATCCTCAGCTGGTCAGTCGACAAGTGTTAACTAAAGATTTTTAAACATAGGTACTCCACTGTTTTAAACTCTTCATTTTCGTCATAGGTTTTATATTGTATTCTGTGTATAAATTTAAAATTAATGGAGATTATTATGCTAGCAACTGTTATTTTAGTGTAGTAAGACTTCATTATTTTTCCTTACAGGTTTTTGCAAATATGAGTGGATTGGTTGTCATCTCCGATGTTGGAACAATAGAGAGTTGTAACCATCACTTTACTCATTTGATGTTTGGTTATCCTCAATCAGAATTAATTGGACAGGTAACAAACATTTTAGTACAAAATTAATTTCAGTCAATGAAGACAGGATTGGCTCATAAAAACCAAATACTGCTTATGAAGCAAGCATTTTTTGTTATATAAAGCTCCATGAAATGCATCAAAACATTGCTTTTAAGAGCAAATTTGTGTCTACTTTCATTCCTTATCCAAATATGCCATATTTCTCTGAATAAAGATGACCCACTCTACCAGTCTACTCAGTGGCAGGGGAGAGCTGGTGTTGGCATTGTTAGTAGTTATATTGTTATGCAGCATTCAGTGTACTTCCAGAAATAACAGGACTTCATTCATTGCTATATGTGTTTTAATTTGGTCTGTTCTTTGATATTGTGATGCCAGCTGCTGGCAAGGGAGAACCAAGGTCGACTACCTCACACCACTATGTGGTCTGTAAACAAAGATGACAAACGTGTGAGGAATAAAGGTTAGTTCTAGATAATAAGAGAAGCTTTGAGAAAACGTGTATTTCCAGAGAAATCACCAGCACCTAATTCTTGACTATATAAGTGGGTCGGCCAGAAGCAATCGTGTTGAAGCAAAAAGAGTTGAGTGTTGGAACAGTTTTAGACAGTTGTTGGAGTTGTTTGTGTACAGTGAGCAGTATTTGTGTCAAGGTTATGATGCAATAGAACAACTGTAGAGATGTAAGGTTTTGATAAATTGTAAATTGTGTTAACAGTGAAACAAAGAATTGTGATTCACTTTTAGAAGAAGTAAAGTGACATTAAGAGTAACCAGATTTGTAATTTGTCACTGTGGTGTCAGCAGTGGGATTCAAAAACCACAATGGAGGCAATGCTGGAAAATATATTGTCTGGAGTGCAGCATATGGAGACAAAAATGCTTGCCGAATTGAAACATGTTAACTCTGGAATGGAATAAATTAAATCCTGAATGGAGAAGTTGGAAAGCGGAGTAACAACATTGAATTGTGTAATGGAAGAAATAAAGACAGAAATGAAATCCATGATGGAGAAGATAGACTCTTGGCAAATATTGATGGGCAACTGATCTGCATGAAGGAAGATATGGAAGAACTTGGTGGGAAGGCAGAAGTTCGCTGTCAATGTGTTAACGTCTTGGAGGGTGTTGGGTAATGTCATAGTACTCTGGAAGTCAGATTTGGCAGCAGTGTCAAGGCACTGAATGTCAAGGTTGGACGGGATAGTGTGGATCTAAGAAGGGAGCTGTTTTATGATTCATTTTGAGAAGAACTAAAGTGACATAAAAAGTAACAGGACTGGTCATTTGTCACAATATATTGAGCTTGCTTATATTTACACGATAAGAATAACGCACACAAGCACACACACCCACATTCTCACAAGTCCTTGCTGTAAAAATGCTTTGTCCTTTTTGGATTTAGGAATTCTCAAAATGTGTATTTCTGATGAAACCTTGATATCAAATTTATGGGTGGAATATAATACGTCCCCTACTTATGCAGTAGAGAAAGTAAAAATCGTTTTTAGAAATAAGGTCTGTGAGTGTGTTTGTTGCTACGTCCACCCAGGCCTGGTCTTCAGTCAGGCAGATAACAATACTGCTAGACCCCTTTCCCCATTAACCGCCAAGTAGGTTGGGCAGAGGTATGTTAAAGGAAAATAAATAAAGGTAATGAGAAAGCACAAATGGGTATTATACAGGAAGTTTATTTCTCGAGGATCGAATTAGGGGAAAGGCAATCTCCAATATTACCCTATCTCACCAAGGTATGCTCTAAGCACTCGGTAAAATAAGGTTGACACAAAAACAATATTTGTACATACATGTATTGACTAAATAAGTTACATATAACAAAACAGAACATAGAAAAGTGAGGTTATTTTTTCTGACAAAACTAAATTTAACTTGACAAAGGGAATGCAATTCCCCTCCCTTTAGTCTCATTCGACTAGGCACGCAAGACAAAACTTATGTGTATTCTTCTACTTGGAAGATAAAGAAAAATTCTTAGGAAAAACATAAACTTTTATAGACCTCACGAAATAAGAAAATTTGAGTTACAAGACACGAGACATCATGTAGAAGGCTGACTGGTATTGTATTTATCCGTTCAGACATTAGTTATAATTAAAGCTTAACTCCGTTTTACAATATCCTTAAACTGCTGGTCCGGCACTTAGTGGCACAGTAATGCATCGTGCTACCCAGCACTATAAAAAACGTGAATACTGCCACACTGCTTCGTGACCCCTTGCCCGAAAATGGCCGGAGTAAGCTACGAGTTCAAAAACACTCACACAGAAAAGAACTCACACTTCAATTTTGCCTAACTGCTTCACAATGGTATGTTCAAGGAACCTTTAGAATCATTTTGGAAAAGGCCGAAAATGTTGTTGTTTTCTAGTGCCTTGCATCTGGCAATGAAGCCATTAGCATTCGTGCTTTCCAATACTTTTGAACTGTAGTTCCTACTGATCTTAATGCTTCACAGGTCTTCAAGTGGTCTTTGTTCATTTCTGCTGGATCGTTACACAGGACACATATTGGTGAAGCTGAGATACCTATTCTGTAGAGATGACTTGCTAAGCAGTCGTGATTTGTCAGTAGTCGGAACGCTGCAACCGCTGTTTTCCTTGGTCTCTGGGGGATTATATCTGGGTTGGAAAGTAGTGTAATCCATTTTTTATCTTTGGTATTTGTTTCTATTTCTTGTAGGTATGAATGAGACAATTTTTTAATGATCAAGCGTTTTATTGAGGAATATGAGAAATTGAATTTAGACTTTTGTTTTATTGTTGTGCCTTTCTTTGCAAGTGAGTCTGCAGCTTCATTCCCCATGACCAGTGTGCTGGAATCCATTGGAGATGAACAGTCTTATTAACTTTTTGGAGTTGTGTTAACATTTTGTAGCATTCTCTAATTTTTGTTGACTTCTTTGTAGTATTTGAACATATTCCCTGAATTGCAGCTTTAGAATCTGAAAGAATTACTACCTTGTTAAATTTATTTATGGGAAGATTGAATAATTGTCGGAAGGCAATGTATATAGCCTCTATTTCTCCATCATAATTTGTTGTGTGTCTGACAACAGAATGACAAAAGGAAAAATGTGAACATGTAACTCCAGCTCCAGTAAGGTTTTCCGTGGAGGATCCATCAGTATATATGTGCAGCCATTCTTCTGTGGGATATCTAGTATTGATTGTTTCCAGAGCTAAAAGTTTTGTATTTCTTTTGGTGTGTCTGATTTACTTATTTCCTCTATTAATTCCAAACTGAAGGTAGGTTGCAATAATTCCAATGGATTTTCTCTTATAAGTAGATTTTCTCTGGTGTTAGGGAATATTCAATTTGGATTTAATCTGTGTTACCTTTTCTAGGAAACTACTATGAGTTTTAAGGATTGAAGGGGGGAGGTTCTCGTAACATTTTCTCGTGTTGGAGCAATGCTTGTTCTTCTATTTTTGTTGTTATTGATGGGGACCGTGTTAAGGCAAGCATGGCATCAATAGGTGTGGATTTAACTGCTCCAGTGATTAGGTGAAGAGCATGATTTTGTATTTGTTAAGTTTATTGATGTTAGCATTTGCTGCTGTTATTAAAGCTTCAGAACAGTACAAGAGATTTGGTTTAACATACATTTTGTATGTTGTGTTAAGGACTCTCCTTGAGCAGCCCCATTTAGCACCAGCTAACCTTTTCAGGATTTGCAGTTTCTTTTCAACCTTTTCTGAGATGTTTGTTATATGTTTTTTCCAACTTAGCTTTCTGTCGAAAGTGATGCCTAAGTATTTGGCATCATCAACCGCTTTGAGTGGTTTACCATTATAATTTATGTTAATATTAACTGGTTTGTATTTTAGTGTAAATAATTCATAATTTGTTTTTTCCACATTGATAGCCATGAGGGTCTTGGAGCTCCATTCATGTACTTTGTTTAGGGCTCTTTCTATTCTGTCTTTAATTAATTCAGGTTTTTTTGGAGAGCCTGGAGCCCAAATGACTACATCGTCAGCAAATAAAGCAGTTTTGGTTTCTGAAGTTTTTATTATTGATGGAAGGTCATTTATATATATGTTAAAGAGTGTTGTGCTCAGAACAGCACCTTGCTGAAGTCCTCGTTGTGTTTTTTTATATTTGGAAATGTATGTATTATATTTTGTGGCACAAAATCTTTGTGAAATAAACTGAGTTATCCATTTAAGCATATTACTTTTCACACCTATTGATTGCAACTTCTCAATTAATTTGTTTCTCCAGACTGAGTCATATGCTGATTTAAAATCAATGAATACTGCCAAGGTATACTCCTTTCTATTGAAAGCTTCCTTGATGTCTTGGCTTAGTAGGAGTACATTTTCACTTGTACTATGATTCTGTCTGAAGCCGGTCTGTGAACTATTAATTAAGTTGTAATATTCTAGGAACCAGTGAAGTCTAGATGCCACCATTCTTTCCATCACTTTTGCAATAACACTGGTCAAAGATATTGGCCTGAAACTATTAATATTGTTTGAGGGTTTGTTTTTCTTTAAAATCGGGATGATAATGGCTTTTTTCCAGTCGGAAGGCACAGTCATTCTCCAACACGTGTTATACAGTTTAAGTAGGATTTCTTTTCCTTTCCTGCCAAGGTGTTTAATAAACTCTGGGTGGATCTTATCAGGTCCTGGAGATTTTTTGTTCTGTAATTGTTCTATTGCTAAATCTAGTTTTGTTTCATTAAAATCCTGAATAAAAATATCATTTCGTATATCTTTTGGCTTATTAGTTTCTCTGATAGTTTTTTGGATAGCTTTATCTTGTTTTTTATATGCTTGGGGTATTCTTTGTGACTGAGCATAAAACTTGTTAAGGGATTCTGCTATTCCCCTATCTGTATTTAAGCTTTTGTTATTATGTTTTAATGGTTTAGTTGTATTTTTTGATAATTTTGTTTTATTAAGGAATTTGTATATTTTATTTCCATCTTTCCTATAGTCCATATGTTCTACAAAATTTGTGAAACTGGCCCTCTTTGCTGTAATTAATTCTTTCTTAAAAATGGCTGCTTTTCTTCTCCAATTTTGTGCATCTTCTGGACACTTGGTTCTTTTGGCTTTGACTCTTGCTATATTTCTTTCGTGTTTTAACTTAGATAAAGATGGAGACCAAAAGTAGCTATATTTCTTTAACTTTCCTTTGGGGATATGTGTTTTGGCTGCTGTCAATAATATTTCACAAATTTTTTTATTCATTTCATCTGTTGACTTGAACTCTGATTCTAACAGTATATTACACTTCCCTTCTATCTCATTTTGGAAACTGGACCAATCTGCTTTTTTAAAATTCCAAGAAGTTTTAATTTTTGGTTTGTTACTTTTATTTATTAGACCTCTTATGGAGTTTATGCTGATTCTGTGGCCTGAACCTGGGTCTTCTATTATTTCTCTTTTTGTATTGTCAATTATGTCAGATGACACCATCAGAAGGTCAGGATTTGTACCCGAACCATTATAATGAAGGTAAGTGGGTGGATCATTTGGATTAAATATTAATTCCATTGTTGATGAGTTTAATAGGTCTTCTATGACTCTTCCTGCTGAATTTATATCTCTGTAGCCCCACCTAGTTGAGTGTGCATTAAAATCACCTATTAAAATACTTTTGGGTTCTATGGGAATAGAATTTAGATCTAGTGTATTGTCTGGAGGATTGTAGATACTGTAAATTCTATAGTGGTAGTTACTTTTCATGAAGGACATGTATGTATGAAGGACATACACCTAAAAGTGATGACAGGAGTGATGTTTGGAAAGTGACCGATAGGTAAACCTAGGAAAAGGTGGATGGATACAGTGAAAGAGGACAGCTATCAGCTACTAAAATGCAAAAATTGGCAACAGATGGCTCTGAATAGAGATTATTGGAGGTCTCAGATGAAGAAGACCTAGGCCCGCTTTGGGCTGTGGCGCCATTGGAAGAAAAAGATTAGAGCTAGAAGAAACTAAAAATGATCTGAATAAAGAAATAGAACAGGGTAGGAAAGAGTGTAATAGGAATATGATAGCAACGGAAAATAATCTAAAAAACGTTCATAGGGAAATTAGCGAGACTAAGAACAACCTAGAAAGTAAAATTGAAGTAAGAAGAACAAAAATGAGTAGTTTGGAGATAGAGATGAAGGAAAATAAAATCGTATTAGAGGAAGAGATAAATGTAAAGATGAAATGGTACTATGTATTCATTTTAATTTTATGCTCTTGTCACAAACCAAAGAATCAAGATGCTCAGGAATTTGTTTATAAAATGAGCTAAGGTATCATTTATATTCAAAATGGTTGGAATTTTTATTACTCTAACTTCACTTTCTATGCCAAAACTTAATGGAAGATGTTTCAGGGACTGTTGTCTCGATCCTCAACCTTAATTCACTGCTGCACTGCCTCATGTAAATTGCAGAATAAAGATTCCAAAATGATTGCTTAAAATGTCAAAATAACTTCATTGTGTGTTCTCCATAAACGATTTGAAAAAAGCTGTAAAATGTATTTCTTTGAGAAGCTAAAAATGTTCAAGTTTAAGCAAAACAAAAGTGACATGGTATACAACAATTTCAATTGTATAATTTTTCCCTGCAACATGCTGCATGATATAGAAGGGTCAGTAGCAGCATATTCGCCAGCAAGAAGACTTGACCCTATTACAGTGAAATATACACCTTCATTATCTCTAAGTGTTTTAGAGAAAGTAACATAAATTAATGCCTTGTTTTATCACTATTGGAGAAAAGAAAATGTAAGCATAAGCAGGAATTTTATTAGATGTATTTGTTTTATTTCTGCATAGCTTACTGACATTATGCCAGATTAAAAATTACACTATTATTTGTTTATGCCAACAAACTTACTTTTGGTGTTTTTAAACATTCAAACTGTGTGTGGGCAATGTTTGAGAGGTAGAACTGGAACTTAAAAATTACACTCTTAACTGCAAAAATGTAAAAGCTTTTGGCAACAGATGCTGCACTGAAGTGTTGCCAGAAACTGAAGCAAATTCCATTTGCATAGTAGATTAGGATGCAGCAGACTTGTGTGTATACATGCTTCTAAAATATGTCTTCATATTTGATATCCAATTTTCACACATTTCTTCTCCATAGTTAAACTTTCATACTTCTGATGCTGCTTCAGCATGTTGAATTTACTTAAGTACGTATCGTTTAATTTGACATCTTAGCTAAAAAAACATTTTAACAACACGATTTGAAAAATAACTTTTTACATGAATATTATAATACATAATGGACCCACATGAATTTGTCTTGGGCTGAGAAAGTTTATGAATGTATCACATCAGTTATTATTCTTTGTGGTAATAGTTTGTAGCGTTTTCATACAATATGCTTGTTTTCTTGCAGAGGTGTCCCTTGTGAACCAAAACAGACCATATCAAGCAAGTCGTCATCCACAGTCTCAGTATATGAATCAATACCAAGTACATTAGAGGCTGCTGCTAGTTTCAGGAGCATGCCACCAACAACATTAAACATAATACCCAGTAAATATATACTTTGACCCTGAGAATGGTAGTGATAATGGTGAGCTCACTTCTCTTGTGTCTCCCAGAAATGACTTTGTAGAGTATGATGACCATTTTGAGACAGCACCTGATGGGGAAGATGAAGACAGCATAGAGGTTATTCAAGATGATGATGATGATGACGATGATGAAGTAGTGCCACGAACAAATAAATCAAACATTGGTGAACTGATACTTGGACCTTTCCCTCCAGAAACTGCTCCCAGCATTCCGAAAGGAATGAATGTGATGGTGGAAGTAATAAACATTAGCAGTGACTCACGTGAGGGCTGTGAGGAAAGTGACTGTAAGCTAGGAAGGAGCTTTGAAGACACAGAAGTTGTGCACAAAGGTGGAGGGGATGAAATGGGAAAACTTGTCAAATCGTTAAGAAACATTGATAACTCAGAGGACTTAGATGTACTAGCAGAAGCAGTGGACCTAATTGATGAAGATCGTATGAAACAATCGAACAATCACTGGATGATGCACTCATGACCTCTACACCTGCTATTGGAAAACGTCCAGCAAGGAAAAGGGTGTCCAAGGACTTAGAAGATAAGCAGGACTTGGGAGCTGAGAAAAAAATTTTTGATGGAAGTTACGTTGGGTATGGAAGGCTCAAGGATGGCTCAAATTTAGGTATGAAATTATTCTAGCCACAGTATTTCTTTTGTATGCTCAATTTCTAGTAAAGAATAAAAGGCTTCAAATATAAACAAGATTTTTATTGATGGCCTCTGTGGTTGAGTGGTCTCATCCTGGCTTTTCAAACCAGGGGCTTCACATTCAATTTGTGGTGAGGTAGGAGGAAGTTTTCTTTAATTATAATCTTTCCTTAACCTTTGGAGAGTCTGAAAGTATCCATGTGGGTGTGTTCAATGTTAAAAATTAGAAACCAACGTTAAAGAACTGACAGTCAATAAATTGTTTCTCAATTCAAAGTCCCAAATATGAACATAGAGCTTGAAGTCACCCTCCTCCCCCTAGCTATACAAATGGGTGGGTGGAAGATTGTATCTCTTACAGTTTTTCAACCAGAATATAAATCATATTAAACTCGTACTCAATTAATAGCACTATACTCCTGTGTTAAGGCATTTAACAACTACTGTAAGCTGGAAAATGCTGCAGTACATTAAGCTGTTGATGCAGGCTTGCTATATTTGGCATTTTTAAATCCTTTTGTAACAGAAGAGGAGGGTATGTCATAAATTTGAAAATCTGCAAAAGGAGAAACTTTTAAAGTGATACAGACCATCCAAAGAGGTCATGACCATGGTGTTACAGGAAATTCGAGTGGTTAAAATGCTCCAACAAAAGTATGCCTCTTGCTTCATGTTACAAGTACTAATTTATTTGAGATTTTATGCACTTTTCATTTAATGCTAGGTGATATTACTTGCATTTTATACACCATTTGTGGGTTCATATGGAAGATTTCCAAAGTAACTGCTTCAAGAAGCACTGTATTTATTGAGGTCTGCCTATTAATCAATGATAACACAATTTTGTCCACTTTAGTTTTAATGCAATATCCACTACCAGTTTTAAACCGTTCTGAACTCCCTTTGCACCTGGTATTTTTGGTGTTGCATTTTATATTAGTATAAAATGACTGCAGTTGTTTGCTGAACATAGGAGAAATGTGAATATTTCAATAAAAATACTCCCATATTTTCTTCCAGGCTGCACCTTTATCTGGTAATGTAAGTTCTTCTACTTTTGCACTCGATAATACTTCAAGGGCTGGTTTTACCAACCAATGTTAAATATACTCTTTAAAACAGAGTTTACTTACATTTAATTAAAAGTTGAATATAATGTTAAAACTCCTAAGTTTCATCAAGCTTTTACTGCAAATTGTTAGTTAACTCTTGTTAATGTCTTAAGACGACAGCAAACAACAACCTTCGAGAAGGCAGTGACCAATCTATATGGCTTCTGAACACGCCTCACTGCACTTTTGTCTTTGCATCATACTGCTCTCTGTGTCAATAGTGTACAAGTTAGGCCCATACCATGTGATTAATGAATTTCCATGTGATTTGTCCTGATTATTTAAGGTTAAAAGGATACCACCGACAGCATAAAAGTTGTGTCCATTTCGAGTTCATAAAGATAGGGGAAGTATTGTATTCCACCCAAAAATTCGATTGCAAGATTTCACCGGAAATAAATGTTTAGAGACCCCTGAATTTAACAAAAAAAAAAAAAAAAAAAAAAAAAAAAAAAAAAAAAAAAAAATACTTTCACTACTGGTAAGTACGGGAAGTATTGTATTCCACCCAAAAATTCGATGTCGAGATTTCATCGGAAATATATGTTTTGAGACCCCATGAATCCCCCCAAAAAAAACATTTAGAAAAAGGTCCGTGTATATGTCTGTGTGTCAGTGTGTCAGTCTGTGGACAGCATAGCTCAAAAACGAAAAGTCGGTTAAAAACCAAAATTGGTATTTAAGTTTAATGTCTTTCAAGGATGCGACACGAAGATTTTGAAGAAAATAGCCCCACCCTAAACTACTCTTTACATGGAAAATTTTTCGAAAATTTTGATTTTCTTGAAAATGGCTCTAACGATTTTGATTAAAATGTCATATGTTTGAGATATTTTTATGACAAATGAAATGTATATCTTGAATTTTCTGGCTATAGCCCCTGTAGTCGTATTTATTCTGGACGACTTTTGCATAACTGGTAAACCGTTAGAGATAGACCAAATCCTACTATACAAAAAATATAGATCTTGCTAAAATGCAGAATTTATGTCCCAATAAATTTTCTTGTAGGGTGAACCATTTCGGAGATATTCCTTGTGTGAGTTTCGGAAAACCAGTGAAACGGAACATTGTTGTTCATTTTTACTTTCTCTACTGGTAAGTAGGGGAAGTATTATATTCCACCCAAAAATTCGATGTCGAGATTTCACCGGAAATATATGTTTTGAGACCCCCTGAATCCAAAAAAAGCATATTTAGAAAAAGGTCAGTGTGTGTGTCTGTGTGTTGGTCTGTGTGTCAGTCTGTGTGTCAGTCTGTGGACAGCATAGCTCAAAAACGAAAAGTGGGTTAAAAACTAAAGTTGGTATATAAGTTTAATGTCTTTCAAGGATGCGACACGAAGATTTTGAAGAAAATAGCCCCACCCTGAACTACCCTTTACATAGAAAATTTTTCGAAAATTTTGTTTTTCTTGAAAATGGCTCTAACGATTTTGATTAAAATGTCATATGTTTGAGATATTTTTATGAGAAATGAAATGTATATCTTGAATTTTCTGGCTATAGCCCCTGTAGTCGTATTTACTCTGGACGACTTTTGCATAACTGGTAAACCGTTAGAGATAGACCAAATTATACTATACCAAAAATGTGGATCTTGCTAAAATACACAATTTATGTCCCAATAAATTTTCTTGTAGGGTGAACCATTTCGGAGATATTCCTTGTTATGTATGTGAGTTTCGGAAAACTTAGAACTTTCGTGAAATGGATCATCGTTGTTCATTTTTTTATATGTTAAGTGTGCAAAGACAACAGAATCTCAAAACATTTGACTATCGCACAAAGCCTACTGTATTCTAACATTCCCCTGCACCTACAAGGAAATAAGTAATAAGTTATACAAATGTTTATCTTAACTAACACGAAGAAGATATAGGAATAAGAGTTTGTATGAATGGTTAGTACAAGAGTAGAGAAAGTCATGTGAGTGCAACACATCAGATTTTTTGTATAGGTTAAGCGTGCAAAGAGAACGGAATCTCAAAGCTTTAAAAGATTTGACTATCGCTCCAAGCCTACTGTATCTTAATATTCCCTTTGCACCTACAAAGAAACAAGCAATAAGATCATCTTTACTTTAACTAACACGAAGATTATATAGGAATAAGAGTTTGTAAGAGTGGTTAGTACAAGAGTAGAGAAATTCACGTGAGTGCAACACATCAGATTTTTACTTTCTCTACTACATATAGCAAATTAGAGGAAGTGCTGTTCCTACTCCACTCAAAAATTTGGTGTCGAGATTTCACCAGAAATATATGTTTTGACGCCCCCTGAATAAAAAAAAAAAAAACATAAAAAAAAGGTCCGCGCGCGAGCGCGTGTCTGTCACTCTGTGGATAGCATGACTCAAAAACGAACGTTCAGTTAAAACCAAAGTTGGTATTTGAGTTTAATGTCTTTCACGGATGATACACGATTTTGAAGAAAATTGCTGCACCCTGAAGTATCCTCTATATGGAAAATTTATCGAAAATTGTTGTTTTCTTGAAAATGGCTCTAACAATTTTGATTAAAATGCCATATGTTTGAGACATTTTTATGACCAATGAAATGTATATCTTGAATTTTCTAGGTATAGTCCCTGTAGTCGTATTTACTCTGGATGACTTTTACCTAACTGGTAAACCGTAAGATATAGACCAAATCTTACTACACAAGAATGGTAGATCTTGCTAATATGCACAATTTATGTCTCAATATTTTTTTTTTTTTTTTTTTTTTTTTTTTTTTTTTTTTTTAGAATTAACCATTTCGGTGATATGCCCTCTTTATTTGTGTGAGTTTTGGAGATCTTATGCTTCTGTCAAATGGAACATCGTTATTCATTTTTTATATGTTAACCGTGCAAAGAGAACGGAATTTGAAAGCTTTAAAAGAATTGACTATCGCTCAAAGCCTAGTTTTTTCCCCATATTCCCCTTGCACCTACAAGGAAATAAAGAATAAGATAATTTCAACAAATGTTTATCTCAACTAACACAGAGAAGATAGGAATAACAGTTTGTAAAAATGGTTAGTCCAGAAGTAGAGAAAGTCACGTGAGTGCAAGACATCACATGTTTTTTCGTTAGTTACGTCCTTAATAGTTCCCAAATTTTCGGGGGGGGGGATACAACCACCCTTGGATCCGCCCCTGGTTTTGAGGGCTCTTGAATTCAATAAAAGCCATTTTACTTTACTACATATACTGAGTAAGAAAAATATTGTATTCCATCGAAGATTGAATACCAAGGTTTCACCGGAAATATATTATATATATAGAAAAAGCATTTTAAGAGCAAGCTCCTTGTCTGTTCGCGCGCGCGCGCGCGCGCGTGTGTGTGTGTGTGTGTGTGTGTGCGCGCGCGTGTGGGCCTGTGTGTGCGTTTGTGTGCGTGTGTGTGTGTATTTGTGTGTGTATTCTATTAACGATATAACAAAAACGAAAAGTCGGTTAAATATCAAGCTTGGTACTTAAACTCGACATCTTCCAAGAATGCGACACGAGGATTTTCAAGAATATCCCCTCACTCTAGGCTATACTTTACATGGTACAATTTAGGTATGCCTTTAACTCAGTGAATCAAGATAGAATAGAACTAATTAGGTAAGTCCAGGTGGAGTGGTTAAGGCCCTGACCCCTGGCCATCGCCTGACGTGTCCTAAGCTAGGTATCCGCAAGTGACTTCGCCACTAGCCTACTATTTGTCTTATTGGTTACCTTTATATAGTGATAACCCCGCCCCCCATCCCGGGAATCAGAAGGTCCCCGCGAGAAATTCATATCTATTTGTAAATCTATATATCATCAACATCCCCCCCCCCCCGAGGAAAATGGCTGTATTCATCACTGCCCTTATAGAGGTTCCAATAGACCACAGCTTATTGGCACTTTCCAAGAATTCAATATGGCCAACATTACATTAAACTTCAGTGGACATTACACCAAAACGCAGTTCTTCTAACCTACACAATAAAAGCATTATTTCTAACCTCACATACCACCAGGGTTAAAGTAGCATGCTTTCAAACTATAGTAATGCTTGAACATCGTTACCACACAACACGTGATGTACCTAGTCACCTTCGGAAAATCTTGTTCTGCAATTACACTTTTGGATTGAATCACTTCCGAACGCTAAATGTCGCAATATATTATTTATTTATGACAACAAACTTCCTGTTGGTGTTTTTAAACACACAAGCCGTGTGTGGTTCAAGTCCCAGTTGTGGCACTGAATTTTTAAGTTCCAGTTCTACCTCTCAATCGTAATATATATTTAATGCACTACTGTGTTGCGAACACATACATAAGTAACAAAAACAACAACAACAGTAACTATAACTTCATATGATGCTCTAAAACAATTCAAGACAGAACCACGCACACATAAGCAATACCTTGGCACAGATTAATTAATATGGCGTCTAAACAGAACCTTGTTTTGAAATCTATTGGCTTCTCTGCAACGGGTCCAAAAAACAAGGGCTTCTATGGCAACATAACTGATGCAACAACACCAACTATGGCCGTAGCTTTACCTTGGTTATATTTTAGGAACAGTTGGTGGTGCTAATGCAACCTTACAGATGGAATATCACCAAATTTAACCAGACCGCGCCATAACGGGAGAAAAATGTGACTGTTGGTTTGTGGGGTATTCCGATAAGCTGTTTTCCTCTATAACTGTCGTTAAGTACCTCTGCTTCTGAACCCCACGACTCCCTGTTAATGAAACCCTTGGTACGTTATAAAACTACTGTGTATAATGGGCTGCAGGAAGCAAAAAATTTCATATTTAAAGAGAATTATTTTTTACGCAGTAATGGCCAAAGCCATGATTTAGACTCTGGTCTAGGAAATAGGCCCATAAACTGCTTAACTTGAAATATTTAATTACTTATCAAATAATTAATTCTAAATGAATATTATATTTTGTATCATTGGTAAATCATAATCAATAGACAAGTGTTAATTACGTGAAAAGTTTAGATCTCGTTACAACACAGGCGATCTTTTTTCTTAAACTATTTCCGAGATATTCATTGCTCTTGTTTGAATTTTCCAATTCTTTATATTTTTAACTGCTAACTCAGTTTTTGACCACCTCCGTAGCACAGTGGTAGCGCGTTCGCCTCTGGCGCGGAGGACCCTGTATTTCAACAGTAGTTGAACAGCCATTACATTTCATTTCATTTTGAAATATAAAAATTGATTCTGTCAATAAATGTTTGACTTCCACTAATTAGTAATACAAGAGGAAAAACCTGTCACCAGGTGGCTGTAACGACAACAATGAAACAAACATTCAACATACTGATGATGCAAGTTATGGATTTGTGATACATGTTTAAGAGGTAACAGGAGAACAAAAAGGTTTTGAACCGGCTGTGCATTGTTTTGCCTGTCTGCATCCTCGGTGCATTGCCATCTGCCAGGTGTGGATGAAACCATACATTTTAGAAACCACTTTTGAAAGCTTTACTTATCAACTTTATGAAAGGAGATACTGAAACTGGCCACCATCATTGTCCATACATTTTTGGCACTTCTCGAGGAAACTATCCATCACTTGCCGTACTTCACGAGAAATGCAGGCAATTTCCTGGTGGATATTTGTTTTAATTCTTCCATTGTGTGTGAGTTTGTCTTGTACACTTTTAAGTAACCCCAGAGATAGAAAACCCAGGGAGTTAGGTTAGGGGACTGAGGGGAGCCACAAATCCCTACTAATAAATTCTGCCCTGAAACAAACTTTCAATTGTTCTCATCAAAAGATTGGCAGTATGAGCTGTTGCAGAGTCTTATTGGAAAAAGGCAACACTGTATTCATGTATGCACAGGTATCAACTGTTGACCCAAAAAACAACTGACTCCATAGCTCAAAACCTAATGTTGCTCATGAAGTACCCCTTCATGATGAAAAAGTTGGTGTATGGTGCACCATGAGCACAGAAAGGCTTCTCATAGCTCCCAAGAGCAACAGTGTCCAGTTTCAACATCTTTTATAAAGTTGGTAAGTAAATCCTTTAACCACTTGAGCGAAAGCCATTTAAATGCTGCACGGATGGTAATGGATACCTAATACACAATTCAAGGCATTTAAATTGTTAAATGTAGCTAAATATGCTTCGTACATAAACATTCATATCTTTAGTATTTATTAAGATATTTTAATGAAAGAAAAACTGGCTTAAAGCTCATTAAAGGCACTATACATCTATTACAGAAACAAAGAGAGACTGTATTAACAGAAATTTAAACATCACTAATTTTTTCTCTGTAGCAAAAGTCATTCTGCACATTGAAGGCACCTAATTTGTGAATCAGGCTTGTGTTATGTGCGTAAAAATGTATATACGTATAGCTAGCTAAGCACAATGTTCTCAGCTTCAAGGTTTTATCATTCTGTTTATTGCCATGATGCAATTGCGCACGCGGGTGTGCGTGTGTGTGTGTGTGTGTGTGTGTGTGTGTGTGTGTGTGTGTGTGTGTGTGTGTGTGTGTGTGTGTGTGTGTGTGAGGAACACCCAAGCTGCAAAGAAATCAAACCTCTCTGTTAGAATTTCTATTTATGCCTTAGAATAAATACACAGCAGAGATTTATGGTAGAGCCGTGTAGCTACGGGGTTCAGTTTTTGGTTTTAGCTATCAGAAAAGCACATTTGAAAATGCTATATCTCAGTTCTAACCATGGCTTTGACTAGCAATATAGCTAACAAATTAGCTCATGTAGGCAGTGTACAGACTCCAGAAATTACTTCAGATAATGTGGAGGACTTTTTTCTATATGACAGTGACTTTGATATTGACGGCGAGTTTTCAGATTTTGAGGGGGGCGTCGAGGATATAGGTAGCAGTGAGGAAGGAAGTGACTCTCTTCCTTCAGATGTTCGTGAAGAAGCAACATTGTGGGGTAGTCAAAATTACTCCAAAACAACTAGACATATCTTCACAAGCACAGCCTCTGGTGTGCAACCCCAAGCTCAGCTGACTTCTGAGTCAACCAATTGACATTTTCACAAAATTTTTTACTGCTGACTTAGTGTCTCTCAGAAACAAATGCATATGCAAGTAAGGTGAAGGAAGACCTTACTTCTGAAGACAATTTAGAGCCTAGGAGTAGAATTCAGAAGTGGACAGAAGTAACACTGAATGATATTTACAGGCTAATTAGTCTAATTACGCTCATGGGTGTTATTCGTAAACCAACTTTAGGCATGTACTGGTCTACAGATGACATGCTAGCTACTCCATTTTTTGGGAAATGCATGTCAAGTAACAGGTGTACTTCCACTTTGTAATAATGGCGTAGCATGAAATAAATAAAAAAAGGGAATGCTATAACTAGAAGCACTCTTTTTTGCATTAACAATAAAGGTGACAGACATTATATTAAAGCGATTTCCATTATCTTTCCAAATTATGTGAAGTTGATCAACAAACCAATATTATTGTTTCAGCGATCAGTGCAGATTGAAGTGAAATTGCCTTATTTAGAGAGAAGAAAAAAAAAAAAAAGAAGTGAAATTCCAGCGATTTTGAATATAAAAATTAGTTCTTACTTTCTTTTAAGTTCATTCCTATGAACTGTTAAATTACAAAAAGATGTAAAACTGCCAATTAGAAAAATAGTGAAGTAATGGCTGATGATTAAGAATGGTTAAACAGTACTTGGAAGTTGACCATTCTGTCATTAGTGAATTGGTGGTCTGGATAGTTTAGCATTCTTGGCAATTGACCCTTTTTACCTGACCACTCAGTAGAAAGGGATAGGGACTTCTTAAGAGTATTATAGTACCAATAAGAAATAAAATTAAAGTAACACTATTGCTTTGTAGTTATTGTAGTTTCCATAGTACGTTACCTCTTCCATTCTAAACTGCAACATGTTAAAATGTATATTAACTACATTTAATAAAAATATATAAAACCATCAAAAAACAAACATAGATATGCATGTGATGTAAATACCACATGTACTTTGAGTTTATGTAAACAATTTAATTCGTAAGGGAACACAATTGACAGTACCGCAACAATGCTCCAAAGTCAGAACCATCCTAGTGTAGGGCTTGAACGCTAGCGTATATAGATGGGTATCTGAGGGGTTTGCGGAGGTGAGAGGGGCAGGTAGGAGATAGGTGAGGGGTTTGCGGGGAAGCCGTCCTAGCCATATAACATGCAAGCAGTGAAACGCTAACTCATCTCAGCATATAAGGCTGTTTTAGAACGGAACGGATTGATTTGTAAAATTTGTGTTTGCTATTTTAACTTAATATAGCGGCTCAACAGTATGATCTGCAGAAAAAATCAATGCTAAATGACTATAAAATAATTGTCCTGAGTTAAAACTATTACAAAACAAAAGAAATATAAAACAATTAATCACAGAAAAATAAAGGGAACGCTTAGTGTATTAGCATCCCCCAAAGCTATGCCCCTGCTTTGCGGTTCCTTCATTTCTCCGGCACAGAAAATGTAAATGATAAACTACACAAAATTAGATCGCTTTTGGAATATATTATTTCAAAATTCAAAGAAAATTAGGTGCCTGGTTGACAAGGTCACTGTAGATGAAAGCTTGATGCTTTAAGGGTGGCTTAGGTTGGAAGCAATACATCAAAACAAAGAGGGTCAGATTTGGCATAAAGAGTTTTGATCTTTGTGAAAGTAAAACAGGATATCTTTACAATAGTTGCATTTACACTGGTCAAGTACTGATAATACTGGAGACAAAGATTTGGGGTTATCTGGCTCCATAGTAATGCACCTGATGGAACCTATACTTGACCAGGGTAGGACTGTATATTTAGATAATTGGTACACCTCCCCTAAATTATACATGGCCTTATACAAAAGGAAAACAAATGCAATTGGAACAGCAGGCGCAGCTCCTCAGGGTAGGCAGGGTAGGCATTGCCTACTCTATCGTAATACATCAACAAATAATGTTTAACTATGATTCTGCATTTTATCATTTGAACCGTCATTTTCCCCTAAATTGCAGTTCAAGAAAAGTTTTCTCGGTTATAATAAATGACCAGCGCATGGTCAAATCCTTTAATCTCAATTCCGATTCATCAAAACTGCGCTGCGCGTTTGAAACGCGCGGCAGAAATGATACGCATGGAACCTGGGTAGTGGAGAGCAGGCTAGCTTAACCTCTGCCTGCCCGGCCCCATTTCCTCAGTACGAGGCCCTTGAACAGGGATAAGGAAACATTCGGTCTGTATATGCACTCCGAGCATGCGTAGACGCGACTGCCAGCAGTCCGAACCCTTGCCTGCCCAAATCCGAATTTATGCGACATTTTCCGAACAGCCATACTCCACGAATGAAGATCTCAGAGATCTGAATCTGTCGTTATCTCTGTGTAATACCAGTATGACCGACTTAATTAGTGAACTATTACAAATTTCGCTTTCGTGGCGCACTGACAATGAAAAGAGGAGTGTTTTAGCTATTTAACACAAAGCTGCAGTCAGACAATTTTTCAATTTCTTAATCTATTTTAGTCATGGGCGTCGCGAAACGGGAGCAAGGGGGGCCACGACCGTTGGAAGTTGGACTTCGCCCCCTATATTTCGGATAAACGGGGTTTATTATTATTATTATTATTATTATTATTATTATTATTATTATTATTATTATTATTATTATTATTATTATTATTATTATTATTATTATTATTATTATTATTATTATTATTATTATTATTATTATTATTATTATTATTATTATTATTATTATTATTATTATTATTATTATTATTATTATTATTATTATTATTATTATTATTATTATTATTATTATTATTATTATTATTATTATTATTATTATGATTATTATTATTATCACCATTATTATTATTATTATTATTATTATTATTATTATTATTATTATTATTATTATTGTTGTTGTTGTTGTTACTGTTACACTTTGCCTACCCTAAAATTTTGACTGCGAGCCGCCTCTGTGGAACAGCACATTCAAATCGTATTGGTTTGCCAAAGAATGTGAATTCAAAGACTCTAAGGAGAGGAGAAATGCAGGTACATCAGCTCCCACCCTTGACCTACATTACTTGGCAAGATAGGAGGATGGTTATGGCATTGTCCAATTGCAGCCCTAAGATTTTGATGATTGACACTGCAAAAATAGATGCCCACACCAAGATGTCAATTTTCAGGCCTGATGTCATCCAGGAATACAATATGCATATGGGTGGTGTGGATCTAGTAGATCAGGTATTGCAATCATATCTTTCTTTACAAAAAACTATTACATGGTATAATAAGGTATTTTTGTACCAGTTGGATATCACCATATACCATTGTTTAGTAATTTGGAGAATTTTAAACCCACGCAAAACGATGACCTACCTGGACTTCCGCAGATCAATAGCTCGTAGCCTAATTGAGCACTATAACATTCAGAGGTCCCTTCATACAGGGGATAAGAACTCTTAAAACTATTGCACCCCTCAGACTTGAAGGAAAACATTTCCTAAAAGGATACCACCGACAGCAAAAAAGTTGTGTCCATTTCGAGTTCATAAAGAGACTAACATGATATGCTATGAATGTGGAGATGTGCCCTTATGTACCTATCCATGTTTTGAGATATACCACTCAAAAAAGAACCTTTAAAGGTAAGACTTTATTTATTATAAAATTTATTTAAATGTATTATAAACAACAGAAATTTTATTTTGGAGGGGCTGCCTGATTTATGTATAGGACACACTTTGGTTATTTTCCAGAGGTCTGGAAATGTCTGAGATTTAATAATGGTATTATGTAATAAACATAAGTATACGAGAAAAGTGTTTCCTTACCCTGTCTAGCTGTTAGCAAGTGTGGGCGTAACGTTGGTAGTGGGATAGAGATTTTTGCCACATTGAACTCTTGAGCCACTGTACGGGTTATAATCATGTGTTCCATTTTATGTGTATGCCCAATTTTACCCTGTGTTAGCGTTAAGACAAATAGGTAAATATCACGTAGCAGGAAAATCAAGAAATACCTTGTTTCAATATAACCAATTATCTAATTTCTGCTGCGAGAGGTTATTGCCACATACCCTTACTAGGATTGTATGGAAATTCATGGGAATTAACTACGCGCGTCAGAGTTTTGCGACCTTAACCCCAAAACATCAGCTTATTGCTGGTGTTTTTAAATACACAAGCCGTGTGTGGGCAATGTTTAAGAGGTTGAATCAGAAACTGAAAAATTCAATGCCATAGCCGGGTTTTGAATCACGGATCTTCCGCTTATCGAGCGACTGCTTTAACCACTAAGCTACCATGGCCAACTTGCGAGTACGACATTAAATTCTCCAGCTGATTCCTAGTAAGCTTGTTGGCATAAATAAATAATAATTACCATCTAAATAAAGGTTACTTAAACCCGGGACATAAAGTACTTACAATTGTAAATCGCCCTTGGGGTGTTTATCTATGATGTGAGATTCCCCTGTGGTTAACCGGGAAAAAGTATGAATCAGCTGGGGAATTTAATATCGTACTGGCAAGTTGGCCATGGTAGCTTAGTATTTAAAGCAGCCAATCGATAAGCGGAATATCCGTCGTTCGAATCCCGGCAATGGCATTGAATTTTTCAGTTTCTGATTCGACCTCTTAATTTATAAGAGATGTTCTGTCTTACATTTCAACTTTGATAGCATATACAGGATGTTAATGAACTACACCGAAATATTTTCAGAGCAAGTGAAGATCTCTGAAACAAGGAATTTGGGACAGGAGACTTATGGCCTGTTGGTTCAAATGTGGAAGTTACGGCTATAAGTTTCTAAAGTGCCAGTACGCCACTGCTAATGATGATATCACTTGACTGCACAACACATGAAAATGAAGAGACGGTTGGAGCACTCCCTCTGGCGCAATGGTTATGGCATTAGCTTTCAAATGAAAGGTAAACGGGTTCGCGTCTTCTTCCCTTTGTCTTTTTTTTTTTCCATTTTTTTTTAAATATTTTGTCTAGGGTTTTAATTACTGTACAATCCATTTTACAGAGTAATTTCACCTTGTGAGTGCAATTAATTACAATTCCTTCTAACAAAGGTTGAATCCTGCTTAATACTCTCACATGTTGTACGTCTAAATGGGAGGAGGTTTAAAGGATGAACGAAGTTACATAAATTGAATAGTAAATGCAACTCTTTACGTCAGGTTTAAAGTAACTGCCTATTGTAATTTATGACGAAGAAGAAGAAAAAAAAAATTAGCCACATGATAGTAATGGATCCAATGACCTCTGGAACAACAGCTTTCGGCGTTACGGGTTGGGCCACCAGAACAGTTATTCACACACTACTAGAGTAGGCTATTGATGCAACAAGGCAGTTAATCGCTGTTCAGTGTCGCACTGGCAAGTGATTAGTTCGAGATTTGAGATATCTTTGAGGCATGAAATCTTGAGAACACCAATAACGAACTATTAAGTTTCGATATTTGTATACTCGGGAAGCAGTTTTAAAGACATTCTAATCCAATAATCCCCTCCACCTTGTTTAAACACCAATTTATCAGCACCTGATGCCAATTAGGTTTAACACAATTAACTGCGTTATGTTAAGCCGCAGACCATGCATTGCCTATCTCAACTTGCGTATATTAGTCACGTCTACAATCGCTGAAATTATTTCGGTGTAGTTCATTAACATCCGGTATAGGTATAGACAGTTGCATATTCTCAGCTTATGCTACTTATGTGTATAACTAGGTGAGTAAATTTTATTTGTGTAAATATATCCGTTTTAATGAATACAAGCATAGACCAGTAAGCTTATGATGGAGAAATATTTAGAATCCTTACGAAGCGCTTTCCCTATGGAACGCCATGTTACAAGAGTTACCAATTTTTCTGTATTCACTTCATTGTCTTGTTCTGCAACTGATTTTAAATTTCCTGAGTTAGATTCTTCTGTTGGTGCTTACCATCTTGGTGACCTGCACATGGTACCTGTTACACAGACCTAATGCCTTTCTTACCACTCTGCAAATCTTCTTAGGACATTCGCTCCATCCAGTTCCTTCATCTTGGTCTCAGCGGACTTTACTCATCAGCTGTGCTTTCTCTGCAGTCGTAATCGTCGCAGCATATCAGGTGATAAATCAAGAGATAATTGCATTAACTGAGTGCAGAAAGACAAATATAATGCCTACGTACGCGTTCTTTTTGTTTCCAAATGTCATAATGCACCCATCCATAAGGTGTATTCGATCATTGTCTCATTCTTTCCCTTCGGAAATATATAGGTGTCTCAAAAACACCGACAACGCTTGGTATGTTGTATGGGATGGCACTTTGATCGGTTTTCAAGAAGGAAACTGTCCGGAAATGCACGGTTGGACGCTGGAGTGGATCGAAGTGTGAGATAGTCGTACGTTCACATTTTGTCAATAAACCCAACACCGACCTGTCTACATTACAAATAGGCTTCGAACTGTGTACCTCCTGCCTCATTACAGTGCCTACATCGGCAGTGCAGAGCCTCACGCGCAGGCCCAATATGTGCGGTTGTCTTTGAAGATTTTCATCACTTTATGGACTCGAGCCATAAGGTCCTCCGCTGACGTTACAGGAGTGCCATGCACCATATTCTTCATACAACTCTACAGAGAATGGTTGAGAGGTGTCAGATCTCGAAACCGTTCTGGTCGTGGAATTGGTCCATATCAATCCATCGATTTGGATATGCAACTTGAGGTGATTACGCACACTTACATCAAAGTGTGCTGGAGTTCCGTTGTGTTGCAGCCACATTACTTGCCAACAATTTACTGCCACTACATCGAAAAGGATAGGAAAAACATCTCTAATAAATGTGAGGTAGGTCGGTCCTGTTGGTCCAATTACTAAAGGCTTGCATACTTTCCGTATTAAGACGCAAAAACAAATCGGAACGCATTGACTTCCGCATTCTCTAGCGCCCAAACCGTGAATTTTCGGGCAGCGGTTCCTTCTTGAAAACGGATCAGTTTGCAATCCCGCCCAACATATTAAGCTTTGTCGGTGTTTTTGGGACATCTTGTATAAGCACATTCAAGTGCTGTGTATAAAAGGACACTTACTTTTAAGGTTTCATTCCGTGCACTTCGTTTAAGTGGCACAGGCATGCTCTATAAAGGCAAGGGCTTACTTGTCTGTGCACCGGCAAAAAGAAAAAGAAAAAATCTGATGTGTTGCACTCACATCACTTTCTCTACTCTTGTACTAAGCATTCTCACAAACTCTTATTCCTATATCTTCTTCGTGTTAGTTAAGGTAAACATTTGTACAAATTATCTTATTGGTTATTTCCTTGTAGGTGCAAGGAGAATGTTAGAATACAGTAGGCTTTTTGCGATAGTCAAACGTTTTAAAGCTTTGAGATTCTGTTGTCTTTGCACACTTAACATATAAAAAAATGAACAACGATGATCCATTTCACGAAAGTTCCAAGTTTTCCGAAAGTCACACACATAACAAGGAATATCTCCAAAATGGTTCACCCTACAAGAAAACTTATTCAGACATAAATTGTGTAGTTTAGCAAAGTTTTGAAAAATGTTCCATGTAAAGTGTAGTTTAGGCTGGGGCTATTTTCTTCAAAATCTTCGTGTCGCATCCTTGAATGACATTAAACTTAAATACCAACTTTGGTTTTTAACCGACTTTTCGTTTTTTGAGTTATGCTGTCCACAGACACACAGACACACACACGGACCTTTTTTGGATTCAGGGGTCCTCAAAACATATATTTCCAGTGAAATCTCGACATCGAATTTTGGGTGGAATACAATACTTCCCCTACTTACCAGTAGAGAAAGTAAAAAAGACATTCTTCATATTAAGTTAAATATGTCCACGTATTCCCATTGGGGGCATATAGCTCAGGGCTGGGGACCTGGTACTCACTGAACGCAGCCTGCTTACGGTCTTGCACTGATAATTATATTTTTAGCAGGTAAAAAAATGATGGTCGCTCAAGATAACCTAGGCCTGAAATAGCTGAGGCAGCTTTTCTGACGCGTGCTGATGGCATTTCTGTTACTTGTAGTGTGCTTGCATCCGTATTCATTTTACGGTAATGGGGAGACTAAGCCAGCGAAGCAGATCGTACAGCAGAAACTTAACTTACGTGACAGCAGAGAGAAAAAGGAAGTGTAATCGCTCAGCATTTAACACAGGGAATGCGTGCCACCATGGAAGGTGTGCAAAACTTCGGCGCGACGATCGTTTTGCTAACTTTTTTCCCTACTTATGCGCGTGTTTGCATGGAGAACGCTTTTTTGTAGCTTCGAGTGAGGTTATTTAAAGGCCAGACTAAAGTCCAATTCCACCAATGTTAAATTTTACATCCTAAATTTTCTCTGAAACGATTTAAGATATCAGTATGAAAGTTTTAATGGGTAGATGCACGCCTACTTGCTTCACTGATGCATTTTTATACAATCCTAGTTAAGTTTTATTTTTTTTTAGGAAATATAGGACGTTGTTTTAATTGTACTATATTTTGATTAGAATTTATCAGCAACTGCTGATTTTATTTAAACAGTAACCATCATATACATGCTTAGGTTTTCAAGGCCGGCGTTAATCCAAAAGAAAACGTCTCCTATCTCCAATAGGAGATGAGAGGCGGTCCCTCTCACCTATATATAAGCCGGGTGTTCCATCAATCGCCCTCTAGTTGTCAACCAGCCATGAGTCATTCTCTGAAGATGCCCAACGCTGTCTTGGGTGAAGCGCCAGAAAATTAATCGACTGGACCACGGCCTACAAGCCCGAATCTACCATCTATTGTAGTAACCATTATGTTATTGACACCAAGTTAGGATTGTAATATCATTAGGGGTTGTTTCTTAATCCGAAAACTTAATTTAGCTATCTTCACTAGTTTCTGTGACAACATGTCAAACGTTACAGAGAATGTCGTTCACAGTAAAAGTTGTTCAAATAAAAAATTGCAGAAAACAATCTCGGGTATATTTGCAAATAAGATTCTAATATGTTACACTCACATGATTTTCTCTACACCTTCAACAAAATATGTTTAAAAATACTTTCACATAAGGCAAAAAAAACATTTGGATGAATGGTTTTACCACACATTTGCTTGTAGATACAATTGGAATACGAGAATATAGAAAGCTTTAAGAGATAGTCAATTCTTTAAAGAAATGCATGGCCAGGAGAAGAAAAAATTGGGGAAATGATTGAGTCCACAAAAATATATTTGAAAAACTTTTTGTTTTAACTAGATCTGCAGTTTTTGAAAATCTAACATCTAAATATTGGGAAGCTTGAAGAATTATTTCTTCATTAACTCCAGAGCATTACACACACACACACACACACACACACACACACACACACACACACACACACACACACATACACACAAACACACACACATACACAATCCAAGTATTGAATGTTTGGATGGAATGCAATGCGTTCTGTACCTACTATGTACGTGATAGAGAAAATAGAAATTAATTGTTACGCAACCCTCAGCCGCAATTCCAAGTTCTTCTTCTTTTTCTTTTCTTCTTCTTCTTCTTCTTCTTCTTCTTCTTCTTCTTCTTTTTCTTCTTCTTCTTCTTCTTCATGCTGTACTTAGGATCAATGGAATGCCATAACACGTATTAGAGTGTGCCAGACTGATGTCTTTAGTGAAATTTAATTTATTACCTTTTACTTAATCGGAAAGTAAATCTTTTGAACTTTCGGCTCCTCTTTGAACATAAACGTAGTCAGTATGATTTTCGATAGGTGGCATTAGTAGTGTAATTAACTTCCTGTGCCATCAGCTGGAAGAATGTGTTGAAGGATGACCTTAGCAGTCTTCGTTTACCACATATTTTGTTTCTATTAATGTTGTTCACTCTGTAGGAAGAAGTATTAGTCATTGTACTGAAATATGCTACCTGGATTTGTCTAGTGGCTGAAGAAAACCATGGCAAAGTCCCGCAGACTGATAGCTACACGCAATTTGAGCTCCAGATATCCCGAGTCGGACCATAGTCGCTAGTGCTTGAGCTATACCGTAGGATTATTCTTTAAAGGCGAATATTGGTTATTGGAATGGTATATATTTCTGAAGAAATGTTACTTCGAAGGATGGTTCCAGAAGTCCAGACTGTGTTCAAATAAGAGCACAATTTGTACAAATAGGTTAGATTTGATTGAGCCAAACTATGTAACAGACCAGTCCCTGGTATCATTTAGTGAAGTGTGAAAATAGAACTCGACTCAAAATGAATAAGAGAGAAATTTGTAGAAGTTGAGCAAGGATCTGTTGAGCAGTTCCGCTTGTTCATTGGTCTGTCTGTCTGTCTGTCCGTCACGGTAGGAATTCCGGCATGTGAGCCGATGGCTTATTGTGCATCAGACCCCGGGAGGACGGATGATATGAAAGTACCTTATAGAACTACGGTGGATCCCTAACAGGTGCAGGCAAGTTCTTCAGTCCTGCGGAGTTACAGGATCACCACAGAGAGACCGCCACCACGCAGTTCCGGCCAAGTAATCAGTAACCCCCCCCCCCCCCGCTGGGATGTCGGCTGGCCGATCATAGTGCCTCCCCTCAGCCAAGCACCATATTTCCAGACTGCAAGCACCACCGCAGCACAGCTTGCCGGCGAATCCGCTGACTCTTACAACCTGGAAAGATCGGTTAGAGAGAGTGAACTGAGAGGAAGTGATTCGGGAGATGCAAGGTAAATATCCTTCCCGGCATGTGTATGTGATGGCTTTGATATTCCATTCTGTGTGGATGGCCAGGAAATAAAACAAAACAATGACTTCGTATTTGAGAAAAGTATGTAAGTATTGGAAAAATCAAACCAGTAAGGTGGAATATCTTGGAAATCACAAAGATTTTACAAATTATGTACATTAACGAAATCTACACTTTTTGTTTAGTAAGATTTTGTGTGTCGCCGCGGTTCACCGGTTATGCAAAAGTTACTCAGAATGAAGTGAACCTCAGAAGCTATTCAAAGTTAATTCAAGATATACATTACATTTGTAATGAAAATATCCTAAACATGGTATTTTGACAAAATCGTTGAGAAAATAAAAATTTTTGAGATTTTTTTTTTCATGTAAAGTATAGTTTATGGCGAGGGATTTTCCTGAAAATCTTCGTGTCGTATCGTTGGAAGAAGCTTAAGTTGAATTCCACGTTTGGTATTTAACCAACTTTTCATTTTTGAGTTATTTTGTTCACACACACACACACACACACACACACACACACACACACACACACACACACACACACACACACACACACACACACACACACACACACACGGACCTTTTTCTGAAAACGTGTATGTGTTCTTTTAGATTCAGGGGTCCTAAAAGTCGAATTTTTGAATGGTGCGGCAGGGAAAGATGCTGACCTGCATCTGTCGTCTTTTGTTGAAATCTTAAGCCCTAAGCATTCTGGCTGTTATCTCAGGATTCCTCGCAGGTGAAGGCTACTTTTGCAATGAATTACTGCCGGATAACTTGTAAAAGGCATTTAATGCTCCAAATAATTGCAACTTTTAAATGCAAACAATTTATATGAGTCGCAGCTAGCAACACATGTACCTAATTGCATTAATGTAATCTTAGCTTCTCGCCGTCTAAAATTTGTGAAGCTAGAACTTCTGAATCAAATACTTCCCGCAACCCTTCAGTTTGCTGTGTAGCGTGAAGTTGCCTCGGTAGGAAAATGTATCAAAGTGACGTGTGGGAAAATTTCCTCTATATTTATAGGTTCTGCATATTGTAACGGTATTAAGGGTAATACCGTGTTTAACATAAAATAAATTACCAAAGGCTTGGGAACGGCCAGAGGGGGTACGTTTAATCTTGGAATGGCTGACATCATAGACTCTGACGAAAGCAATAGTCGGCGGTGTAATGAGGGGATTAAGAAAGTTCGGCCTTCAGTCACAGTGAGTGCACAACATCTTCAACTACGGAGCAACGGTTAGCCAGACCTTGCTGGTCTAGAGCTACCAGTAAGGTTTTTTTTTTATACAGATACATGTATTCTGGTTAATCGGTCAAGTCATCGCATGTCGTAACTCCTTAGGCAAGGGCTTTCAGCTAGTGATGTCTACATTAGCAAGAAGAAAGAGTTAACATGATACTGAGTTGGCTAGTAATTACGCGGTGAGTCAAGGGAACCTCATCTTGCCAATTCAGCAGTTCGAAGACAACTGGTTGCATTTAATGGAGGTCAAGGAACCAGCGGCGTATTCTCCGATTGTATCGAGGAACTCTGTCAAGATAAGTACTAACGGAGAGTGTAGCAATTTGTTTACACATTAAATACTTTCGGTCAGGTGTAGGAGAATTCAGGGGCTGTAGTATGGTTGTGAAGGTTAGCAGAAGTGAAGGTCAAGTTTTAAACGTGGGATGTGAGATTTAGGTGAAGCAATCATTAACTGTAATTAATTATGAGAACCAAGAAGTCTTGGGTTGAGAGATTGTTAAGCGATGAGTTGTTCTAATGTTTGCAAATTGTGTATATTATTTCTCTGAGGTTTCAAGGACTGTTAATTTCACCAGTGTTTAATGCAATGTCTTAGGCTCACCTTAGCCTAATTATAGATTGTTTTAACCATTTAAATTATTTTAAATAAATTGTTTCTTTATGCACGCGTTGGTTTACGTGAGCTTGCTCTATCCTGGAAGATCCTGTGGGTAGGAATTAGTCGAAAGGAGCAGATATTTAGTTAGGGAATTAAAGATGTCGCAGTAAGGTGGCGCAATATGACGCAGTAGTCTCCCTGAAATCTGTAACATATATTTTGATTGTGCAAAACGTAGCGTTGGTTAAATGGCAACCTAGCCCTGTGGAACAACAGCCCAATCGGGCCAAGGTCTACCGCCCGACCGCGGCGCCCCCACCTCTGCCCACCACAGGTATCACGAGCGGGGTGCAGTACTGGAGGTGGGACGTGGTCAGCGCCCAGGTCCCTCCCGGTGGGTTATGCGGATTTTGCAACCAGTGACCGCTTCTTTTCAATCAAGTAGCTTTTCAATTGGCCCCTCAGGAACCTCACGAGACTGAGTGCACCCCGGACCAGGTCTCCTAGCGGGATAAAATCCCCACACCGGTACCGGGAATCGAACCCGGGTCTCCTTCTTGGTAAGCAGCAGCTTAGGAGACGACCGTTGGTTAAGGTTAAACGGTATGAGAAGTAAATTCGACGGGTTTAGCGTCAATGACTGGTCTGGATTTCTCATTTCGCTTCCGGTTTTCCACATATTATAGACCTATGAGTCTAACGTTTCTCACCTGGCACGGCACTTCGGATGCATATAACTTTTGAGAGAATTTTATCTATCTCTGTCTCTTTCTAATGCACCGGCTACCTCGCTCTTTGCGTTTACAGTCACTTGTTCCTCAATGGCTCCAAAGGTTGATTGTAATCCAAACAAATAATAAGGAATATCTCGGAAAAGGTTCACTCCACCAAAAAAAAAAAAAAAAAAAAAAAAAAAAAAAAAAAAAAAAAAAAAAAAAAAAACAGCATTTCTTGTGTATTAAGATTTTGTCTGTCTCTTACGGTGTACCAGTTATGAAAAAGTCATTCAGAAGAAAGACGACTTCTAGTACTATTCCCAGAAAATCTAATGTACATATCTCATTTCGTTTGAAAATATCTTCAACACGTGGAATTTTCATAAAAAACTTTGGAACAATTTTTTTCAAATTTTCATTTTTGAATTATATTGTTCACACACACACACACACACACACACACACACACACACACACACACACACACACACACACACACACATGCACGTTTTTCCAAACAGGTGTTTTTGCTCCTTTTTTAGATTCAGGGAGTGTCAAAATATATATTTCCGGTGAAATCTCGGTATCGAATTTATGGGTGGAATATAATACCTACTTTTGCTACTTACTATACGTAATACAGGAAGTAAAAAAGTCATAGTTTACATTACTTAATGAAATTAATGTAACATAATCCATTTGTTTTAATGCAATCTATCATTTGGTAACCGAGTGAGATGTCTCCACTTGTTCGGGAGCTCCTGAGTTCGATTCTCTTCGATCGCCCACTCTAAGTTTGGGGTTGTCATGTTGTTTCCTGGTCGGTAGGGGCTTTATCATTTCCCTTTCATTTCCTTTCCTTCTCATGTATCAGGATTGCTTCTATGTCTCGCGGCCTATTGCGATGCGGGACAGATGACGTGGATGCTTGCGCAAAGAAAAGAGTGCCTACCCTGGACGCTGACGGGCTTCTGGGTCGACGGATCATTCTACTAGGCAGCACCCAGCAGCATAGAGCTAGGAACATTCAAGGCCAACACAGTGACTGTCTTTCTGAAAGATCTGATCGCTTTAGCCTATTTTATCCTTGTTATACCTACCTAAAACGATACGTGTAATTAAAGTTTGTCTCAATCATCAACAAGCAGATAGAGGAATGAGCTTTGATAAGAATAGTTTGCAAAAAGGTGGTACAGCAAGTCATGTGAATGCAACACATCAGAACATCTATAGAAATGTGAGGTGCATTCTTATCCACAACTATATCTCAAATGAGTCATACTTTATTATTCACTTCGTCACAGCGTCCAAGTTTCCGTGCTACAGAACGTTACACTCCGCACATTTCTTCCTCGATTCTTTCTTCTACATCCCCTGCAGGCATTTATCTCTCTGTTTAGCCGATTCCTTTGCTATCGGTACCCCTGTTTCATGCGTGCTTCACTCCGTAGTACTTCGCGATATTAAGTCGTACATTCCAAGTATCTAAAGTTCAATTTCAGTACTAGCTTATGTGTATAGCTAGTGTATCATCTTTGGTTTTCTTCCAACAAAGTATTTTTCTATTTATTTAAATTTATGCATTTATCTATATCTCAGAAAGGTGTGCTGAAATAATAATTTTCTAACCACAATCAATTATTTCCAGGGCCAGCTAGTTACAATGCTTTCTCGAACGGATTACTTGCCTGATATAGATACCCTCTCCGAACTTGCGCATTCCGGAGTCAACATCGCTTCTGGCGCCACCACAATCCTCAATAACACCTTCACCGATGATGGACCAGAGGCGCAGCTACTTCGGGCACACTTGCGCCTCTTGGTTCGCGATGAAGGTTTGCTGGAGTATCTGGAGCACAGTGAAGAGGCGGAACATATGGCAATACTGACGCGTGAGAGCAGAGCTTTGGAGTATGTCGCTCGACCTGGCAGTCGATTGCATGTAGTGGCTGAATGCGTGCGATACTATCATCTTGCTTATCTAACGCCGCAGGGATCGCCACTACTTCGTCGGGTCGACGTCATCATCACGGGTTATTATCCTCGATCCTATGCAGATGTCCCAGCCATCTCAATCTGTTGGTCTTAACTTTAGTTACCTATATTTGGATCCTTATACAAGTTTTATAATCCGATATTATATCTGATATGTCAGAGAACCTTTTCACTTACAGGTCCATAGAAATTTCTTTGCACCTTCTTTTCAAATACATGGGATGTTACAAAAATAGTAGGAACGTTGCTGTGAAAGCGAAACAAGAGGAAATTATTTATTGTCACTTTTACCACATGTTACTCTATGTCTGACCTCCCCTCCAGCAAATGGACTCTTCTATCAGACTCACAGCGCATGCGCTGTAGAAAGAAAGAGAGGATGTTATTTCCTGTTAATTAGCGCTCTAAGCTGTTGTGTTTCACTATATTTACAATCAGGGACAGCGGTGTTGGCTGAACATTGAATGTGCTGTAGTCGTAATGTCATGACTGTGACGAGGTGGATTAGAGCTTTCAACGAGGAGCGGAACACATGGCTCGAGGGTTAGTGAAGATGACATGCAAGCTGTTTCCGCACTACTAGACACCGATCAATGACAAATGATAGGCAGTGTGTGAGTTAGCCCTAGAGATGGAGAACAACCTGAGATCAACATTGCGAAGGAAGTGCCCACATGTTTTGTAGAACCCTCCCACTAGTTTGCAGGATAATGTCCGGGGCGCACACGGCACACCCTGTAGCTTATCGGTACCGTCGCACGGGGCAGGAAGTGCTTCTCCATCCACAAGTCACCGGAATTAAACCCTTGTGATTATGATTTGACCCCAAAGATGAGGGAATCACTTCGTGACATTCGATTCCGGACAGTTCGAGATTAGGCCGGTTTATTAGGAACATCTGCACAATAGGAACTGCTACAGGATACTACGACTTCCACATCGCTACCAACGAGTTGTAGTCAATATTGATTACTACATTAAAGGACAGTAAAGATTTCACAGATGTATCACTTGTATGATAGTAATAATAAATAGTTACCACTATTAAATTTACAGCCTGAGTATAATTAATCTTTTTATATTCTCTTTACTTGGAGTTCAACTCTCTGGTGCATATGATGGGACAGATCTAACCAGTATTTAGTATAGTCTACTACGGAACTAAAGTTGTGTTTTAATTCACAGTTGCATTTATTAAACATCTTAATCCTTGAACTTATTTCTACTGCTGTGTTATTATCATTTATGATAGCTCCACTATATTAAAATTGTCACATTTTTAAATGTATAACTGTCAATTATGCATTTCCACCTTATCTGTATGCCTGCTACTTTTAGATATTTATTCTCACTTTCTTCGCTGCTTTTTCTAATTTACTAAATGCTTCTTTTGCCCCCTCTTAGATCTACATATGCCTGACTCTCTGACTACCTTGAAAGTGCTGTGTTAAAAAGTAGGCATGGTAGAGAAGCATCTTACCACTGTCTTTTGTGTGTCATAAGTTCATAATTTACTCAGATAATTGATTTAGAATCGAGCAAGATTTTAGCTTCCAGCAACCGATGCAGTCAATGCAAGCAACTGATAGTACAGAAATTAAGTATAGTGCCATCTTGGAAGTGATGCCCATCGTTGCATGCTCTACTCATTAAGATGATACATATATTAATATACTGAACAAGGAGGTAATTAAAATGTTATTTCCTAAAATCCAACATAAACGCATGTTTAAATTTATTTCAATATTATTTTTATCTCCAGCACAAAGATAGAGTTTGTGGAAGGATTAAACGCTTTTATATTTTTCAATATAAAGCTTTTACACGTTTTTGTGATTCTAAGGACAAAATTAAACCCTTTTTAATAACACAGAATCGTTTAATCCAATAAATGTGCTTATTTCTAGCAACATTTGCAACCCTTTCCATAATAGGCCTTGAGAATTTGAAGATAAATGTAAAGAAAATTAAAACGTGGCTTTTGTACTAGGCCAGGTGTAGCTACCCTTCCCCGTCCCCAACCTTTCCTTGTCTTCATTAAGTTCCACGCCTTTTGCCCCGAATTGCAACTGTAAGCAGCAGTACATTGGTCAGTAATTATGCCTCGTGCGTTGCGAGACCCAGTAACACGATAAGAAACTGAGAGGTCACATCAGTGCATATTACTAAATTCGTTGCATGTACAAGCATACTCCCCACGGAAGACAGTGGCTGCCCAAACGCCACCTGGCACCGAGAACAGCAGCTACATGGACAAGTATCCACGCCATCTGCCCGGCACCGCCAACACCACACGCCTGAAAGCACACGTGAAAGATAAGGAAATGTAAAGGAAGGAAATGATGGAAAGGAAATCATGATATGAAGTTAAGCATCCCAGCATTCACCTAAGTAACAAGGGGAAACCACGCAAAAATCTAAGTCAAGAGTGCGCGGTCGCCGGGGATCGAACCCGAGACCTCCTGAATGCGAGTTACGCACGTTGCCGCAGCGTCACCTCGCTGGATATGTATATAACGAAGATGCTTTACTTTATACGTTAGAATTTATTGGTGTTATATGTATTCGTATACCTATATACAGTAACTGCACACATTCTACAGCCTAGGTAATCTTCCAACAAGATGGAACACATTACGAATAGGGATATCTTACTTTAACAGCTGGTTGCTTGCGACGGTGAACTCCTCGTTCACCAGGCATTATTCCATCAGAATGTCCCCCCTGTGGGGCTTTGTCAATTACATTGTGCATTCCACGAAGGTGCCAGAGCCCAGCAACTTACGTGATCGCGTTGTGGAAGCAGAAGCAACTATCAGATTCGCTACAGAGATCCTGTGCGAAAACCATTCTTCATGTTACCAACGCTTCAAAATAGCAATGTATTTTACTGTTGGATTATCTATGTGGCAATTCGTAATAAAAGTGGCCAAAAATGAACCGAAGCTTACCTTTTAGGTGCGCGCAATAAAGCGGTACTCTTATTAGCGTTCACTTTTTAAGTATGCAAGAAAAAATTCATAAACCACTGCATCCATGAAGTAGACATTTTACATATAAGATTTTGAAGAAATATTGTGTAAACGATTTCAGTTTCATTGGCATATACATATATAAAACTAAGCAAAACCCTTAAAGGTTTATATTTGAGCGAAAGACCACATATTAATAAGTAACATTTTATATATCAAGATCTGAGAAATGTGGACTTCACTTGGGTGAATACAAAATTAAGGGCAATGGCAAACAAATATTTTAAAGAATTAATCTTTAGGTTCTATAAAAAACTACTTCCCTTAGTCTTCAAAATTCGATTGACATGGTGATGTGTTAAAATGCATTTTTGCTTGTTAATCATGGCTTTCAAGTATGAAAGTAGATGTCTTGTAATGTTACATTCTAATCTTTAATTTCCCACAACCCAGGGTCTTTTAGCCAATAGTAGAAGAAATGTAACACCATTTGTTTTACACATCACACATATTTCTTTGTACAAAAGTGGTACAGCGATGGCACAGAAATACGCATATTTGTTATGTAACAGGATATTCGGTATGGCAACCTGAAACGCATCTCGGCGGGGTTCTCCTTCGTCCAGAATCATGTTACTTGTTATGGGTTGTTTCTGCCATTGTGGTCACCACACTGTCACTCCGCGCTAGTACTACCTCTCGTTCGACAAGTAAGAACCTCACTGACTGTAACGTCTCCTCCCGAAGGTTCAACAGGAACTCGCCGTGGCTCAGGTGCAATATGTAGCGCACGATGCTCACCTTGGCACCGAAGAACCGATGGAGGCCCACGATAACTTGGTTGGTGATTGCGACAACGAACATCTACATTTGTAGCTTGCCAACTCCAGGCAGCCAACCTCAAGCACAGAGAGGATTTCCATCGAGAAGGTTCGCAGTCTGGTAGTCCCCACGCAACATCGGACCTGGCGATGGTCTGAGATCCCCGTGTCCACCAGTATCCTGCAGGGAGGGCCCTGAATGCATACATGCGCTACCAGACTATCCTATCCACTCCCAGCTACGGCATTTAACGTCAAGCGAGGGGATGGTGGTGACGGCCCGGACGTGCCCATCTTCATGCCGGCCGCTAGTAGTTTTGTCTTTGCCAGTCCAACTTTAGATGTTCAGGATCTCCGCAACCCCAGCATGCTGATCTCCTGCTTCCAGTTCTACGACGGCAAGGCCCGTGTAGCTGACGCTGATAATCGTCGTTCTCGGCCGTCACAACTTCTACACGGGGGTGACTCTTCCGGCCGTCATCTTGGTCGCTTCGTTGCGGAGAGCAGCTGTGAGGGCGTCGCTGACGTGATGCTCCGCCAGAGTAGTTGATGTTTCACATTCCGGTCTCTTACCCCACCGATGAATGCATGGACTGCTCCTCCGGGAATATGATCTGGTGTTGCGCCAGTCACTCTTCCGCCATGGTGAATTCTTGTAAGGTCTCGTTTGATTGTAGCCTTGCGTTTAATTGGACGTGGTAGGCGGCGACAGTGCGATGTTCTACATAGAGCCTCTCCAACATTTCAGTAAAGTTGTCGAGACTCCTGCGGGGAAGGTACGCAGTTTCCACTGCTTGTCCCTTGCAAGGACAACCAGTCTTCTCCGTCGATGCTCATCCATTGTGTATAGCAGTGGCTTCAAACTGCCGCTTAAACATCACTCACCCACGTCGAAGTGCCGTCGAATTTCGGAGGCTTCACTGTTTTTGTACTAGCCGATCTCTAATCGTGGGCGCACTACAACTTCGCTACCACTTATTGTTTCCAGGATGAAGCGCAGCCTTTTACTGCGGCGTCCATGATTTTCTTATATTCCTTCGCCTGTTGCTCTAGTCTCTTTTCTTGCTAATCTAGACGCTCTTCCGGCGCATTAATTTTCCCTTCCATGTCAGATTTAATTTAATTTTAACTCCTCAGTGAGATCATCTTTCAAGTTTCACTATGGCACTAATCTCGGGTTAGTCAGAGTCCTTTCAAAACCTATAGGATTTCAGTTTTTCTATTTAAGTCTTCATTTCCTCCTTAACACTGTTCATTTCACTTTCCAACACTTCCAGGCCAAATTCCCTTTATGTTTCCACCCTATCCATTCTGGAGTCCATTCTCCCATCCAGGTAATAATTTTTGCAGCATTTCCTACCTTGTGCCACTTGAATCTCATTCCTGGTACAAATGTGACTTCATCCAGTTTTCGAACTGTTACTTAATTCAGTTTTTATTGTCAATTATCTCGTTGAACTTTCGCCGAGAGTACGCTTAGTTCACTCTGTCACTTCAATAATGTGACTGTCTTCTGTCATTTTACTTTGTTATGTGACGTTCACTTCACTCTCTTCACGTTACAGTAGCGGCGTAACGAAGCAGCCGTCGTGGCCTCTTCTTCCGTTATTAACAGTCGAACGCAGGAGATCTCCAAACTCGTGCAATAGTTACATTCACAGCACTTCCCCACAGTCGCCACAAACTCGTTTTCATCGTACTCACTAACTCGCACTCAAATGACTCGCTTTTTCTTCTTCTTTTTTGTAAGGGGATTCTGGGTTTATTTCACCCAAGGCTGCTTCAGGGCTTATTTGGCCCTCTTCAACCAATTAGAATTATTTTTATTTTAAAGGGGGGGGGGGAAGTATTTTTTGCCATTTTTTGCTTTTACTTCTTTTCTGGTATTTGTTTTTTCTTTCACTTTTATTACTATTATTTATTTTATATATAACTAAACTATTATTTATGTTGTGTTTCTGTTTCTTTTTTATTTATAACATACATAAGTTGATAGAGGACTATTCTAACATACAAATATGTCATCAGTATTTTTAATTTGACATTCACTGGCTGATCGAGGACTGTTCCCGACATTACATGTCACATCTGAAGCTGTTGCAGATGTTCCTGGAGTGCTTGCTCTTCTACAACCTTCATAGTCCTACCTTGGCATAGTCCTTGAGCACAGAAGCTATTGGTGGGCCGGTGGGCGTGTTGGTTAGTCGCATCTGTGGTGACTTATATTCTTTGGATGTGTCTATTACTTTTTCTCTGTATGGTCGTGATTTGACATTGATGTATTTGTGCTTCAATTTTTGATGATGTCCTGTATCAGTAGTGTTTTAGAAATGTCGTAGATTTCGTCGTTTCCAGACCATGGGGGCAGTTTCATCGCTATGCGAAGTCATTTCCTTTCGAATTGGATGATGGGACTCGCTTCGCGATAGCTCTCGCTTATATAGCCGCAGGAACTTCCCAGAGTATTCGCGATTTCACCATCCAGAAGGTTCTAGCACTCTGGCCATAGTGCTTATCGTGTTTACGCTGAGCGAGCATGCGCTATATCTTGTTTACCGTTTCGACTGCCCGACGCCGACGCCTCGATAACCTTGCTCAATAGCCGCTGCGTCACAGTAGAACTATTGCCAACTTAGCATATATATCGTTTTTCGCGTGTGAGCCGGGAAAAAGAATGGCCCTACTGTAGCCTATGAATGCCATGGAAGCATATGGAAGCTGAGGGATAAAGCAGAAGAAATAGGTCTCAAAATTAATGTACAGAAAAGAAGTGCAATGATACATAGCAGGAAAGGAAACAATGAAGAATTCCTCACGGCCAATGATCACAACATAGAGGTTGTAATAAATTTCAAATATTTAGATGCCATAATTAATAATCCTGGAGATGAAACAGAAGACGCATTCTGCGACCATTGAGAAAAATAGCTTTCTTCAGCTGATAATTACAAAATATTGGTTGGCTATTTCTGTGGCTCGATGGTTTCAATCTTCTTCCTTTATATAATTACTTAACATATTCCGCTAACGATCTTGATTAAAACATACAAAGTAAATAAATAAATAAATACATAAATAAATCGTATACTTATCGTAAAGTTATAAGCTTATTCAATTTTCTTTGTTTTGCTGTGCCTGTGACCATGGCTTTGAATGAAACATCCATGACATGCCTTGTTTTGCATGTATTTCATGCATGTATTTCTACTTCATGGCATTCTCAACTGAAAATCAATGCCTTCCCCTTTCTAAATACTTTTTACTCCTCTAGCAATATTAATTTTAGTCTTCCTGTTAGTATTTTTGAATATATTTTATAAGCTGTGTTTAGCAAGTATATACCACGATAGTGCTCTCATTTTGTTCTATCGCCTTTTTTGAATATGGGTTTAATTGTTGAAATTCCCCATTCTTTTTCTTTGTATAGAGAAGTCATGTAGAAAATTGGACCGCCTGCGGTGCCGTATGTAGTAAAACCGGGCGTTAAACACTACACAAACAGATAAAAAAAATAAAATTTGGTTTATAGAAATTGGTATTCAAAGCGTCAACGGTAGGTAATATTATATTTCGTGCTACCATTTCCACCAGACAAATGTTCCACTTGAAAATTAACCCTCTGTGCACACTTATATCTGTTCTTCATTAGAAAGGCGGTTGAAGTCAGCGAAATGTTGAGATACTCCGATATTAAAATACATGTGAACTGCCCTCATGACGTAACCGTTCCTTTCAAAGGCAAACGATAGGACCGGGTGTGTTGCTATGGTAACTCCATTTGCTATTAATAGCATTCTCGTATATCAAACCACATAATCCCTCTCCCACGTACTTCAGATGGCTTGCAATGTTAAGTCTGCGGATCAAGCGGTCTGTTTTACATGTAAATAGGTTAGATACCTTCCTCCTGCGTGCAAAACATTTTCTGATACCACTGACAAAACTTGATATTGTGTTCATACCTGACGAACTAGAGCGTTTTTAGCCATCTTCTATATAGTTAGAGATGTGTTTGATTGATGACAATTTAAAAAAAAATCACGATGTACTTAACATTTTTCCTGTTTCTCCATCCACATTGACACAACCCGAGTAATTACAATTTGTGACTCGATTCAGGCTATTATTTCCAATACATATTTTCGTTCTTACTGGGAATTTTCCTTTGTGCTTCATTATTTTGTGTGTTTACTTTCTCTACTATCACACTAAGTAGGAGAAGAATTATATTTCATCCAAATTTGTGATGTCGAGCTCTCATCGGATTTATATTTGTGTTTTGATGCCCCCTGAATCCCCCCTTCCACATTCGGAAAAGCTACATGTGTGTTTGTCGTGTGTATGTGTGTGTGTGTGTGTGTGTGTCAGCAAACAGCATAACGCAAAAACGAAACATTGGTTAAAACTTAGTATTTAAGTTAAGTATCTTTCAAGGATGCGACACAAGGATTTTCAAGAAAATCCCCCCACTTCAAGACATCACCATGTTTATGTTACATTTACTTTCCTGAGCTGTTATGGTTCCATATACTTAATAAATAACTTTCAATAAAGCATATGGAATCATAGCGAGAAATCTACAAAATAAAACGAGGAAAGAAAAAAAATTGAAGTTCTACAGGACCATAGCAGTCCCTGGGTTTATGTATGGTAGCGAATCCTAGATAATAAAGAAAAGAGCAAAAGTAAAATTCAAATAACAGAAATCACAGCTTTACCGAGAACTGACGGGTGCACCAGATTGGATTTAATGCAAGTGAAACAATTAGAGAACTAAATATTAATAAATTACATGATAAAATTGAAGAAAATAAACATAATTGGAAGGACCATATCAACCGCGTGAGTGAAGAAAGAATATAATCCTTAGTTGGTAAGATCGAGCACACAGCTAAATGGGGCACTTGGAGCGAAATTGTGCAGTCTTTTAGAGCAGGCATCGCAAATTTTGGCACAGTTCAGGCACGAGACAGGAATTATACAAGATATTAGGGACTTCCTATACGAATGTAATAGTCATAATTTGATTTGCTATCTAACTATAATTGTACATACATCCAGAGTCTGATTGTTATGGCGATTTCTTTATAGAGCAGGAATGGACAAGAGTGCTACGGTACTAAAGGAAGCACACCCTAGCAAATGTGATAGACATGACGGTATACAAACTTCGACTATGATTTAAAAGCAGCTGCTTGCAAGCTGTCATATAGTTTGGAAAATTGGTAAAGCAACGAAACCTTTTACAGATATAGACTTTATAAAATCCTGTCTATGTGATGTCACTAAAGTTATATGTCCCTAACTAGCAGATTCAGGTTTTCAAAATATGTTTTTGTCTCCTAACATCGGCAAGTATAAAGTACTAAAGACTGCAGAACTATATTAAAACGATGTTCAAAACGAAGTTAGCGAGTTTATAAACAATCTCAGACACTTGATGAGACAACAGACTTAAACAAGGTTTAGTCAGTAACCTTCATTTGTGGTGTAAACGAGAATTTTCCTGTACACGAATTTCTTTTGAATCTTGTAACCCTTAAGGAGCAAACAACAGGAGAAGAACTGTTCCGAGTATTGAAAGATACATAAAGAAGGTTTGAGGTTGGAAAAGCGGCGATTGATGGTGCTCCAGCAATGATGGGTAAAAGAAGGGTCTCGTAGCGAAATGAAAGTAGTCATTTAAAATGTTACAAATGTCTGAAAAGTTACATCTTTTCTCTTGTATTATCCAGGAGGTGCTGTGTGGGAGACTTAAGAATGAAAAATAGGTATATACTAATGGATATTGCTAAGAGTATTAACAAAATTAGATCCTTCAGGCCAGATGTTTTGGGCTTGATTCCCAGCCGAGGCTTGGAGTTTTTTCTATAACCAGAAAATTCCATATCCCCCACAGAACTGGAAGTATGCATGTGGAAGTGAATGTGAGTGTGTTTAATGTTAAAAACGATAAAAATCAACGTTAATACACCCTACACTTCAGCGAGCAATAACACAATCAGCTGTTTCTCAATTCAAAGAGACATTACCAAAGAAGTTACATGCACCTGTGAATAGTTCTTTTTATTAACCGAGAACACGCTTAACTGATATGAGCCTTCATGCACAGTTAACACCTATTTATGCGCAACCCCAAATTTGAGTGTAGCCATTATACCGTAGTGAATGAAAGAAAACAGAATAAAGAAATACAGATAAAGTGTATTTGTAATGTGCTGAAAAGTTATAAATATTTTGTTTTCTGTTATTTATTTGATATAAATATTATTAAGCAGTATGTATGATGGCTGTACCGATCATAAGCTACCTCTGCCGTCTGGCTTACTGCGCTCACCCCAGTCTTCATTTTGTGTATCACGTCACAACATCTGGTCTCCCAGCATGCAGATTTAAGCATGAATATTTCTTTGAGAAAATCCCTAAAGGGCCTTAAAATGTCATAAATACCTCTAACACTGATAAAAATTCCAGTAGTGGAATTTGCAAATGCCTGAAAGAGAGGTTGTGCTGGCATCAGAAGCCCAAATACACATAAAGGAGCCCAAAAATACTCTTAAATTGTGTCTCGAAATAGCATCAAAGACCTATGAAATATAAGAGAAAGCCTTAAATGTCTGTGTTAATACAGAAAAGCACTAAAACACCCGCAACTTCATCTAAAATAATCATACAAATTCTCTAAATACCAGTGCTGATGTTCAAAAAAGCATCAATATGCCACAGAATGCCTTGAAAATATATGTAGCAAGAGTCAGAATGCAGCGCTAAGTGCTAGAAATCACTGGCAATCGTCAACTGTTCTGAAGTATTTTTATGTATTAACAGAGGCATTTAAGACGTTCTCTTATATTTCATAGGCCTTTGATGCTATTTCAAGACACAACTTAATAGTATTTTGTGCTCCTTTATGTCTATTTGGGCTACTGATGCTAGCACAACCTGCCTCGTTTAGAAGTCCACTACTGGAATTTTGTCAGTGTTAGAGGTGTTTATGAGTTTTAAGGCCTTTTAGGGATTTTGTCAAACAATTTTCTCGTTTTATAGGAATTAAGCCTCGTTTCATGTCCCTTTCTAATGTTTTCACAGGCATTACTCTTGTTTTTACTGTAGTTTCACATGTTTTAGTATATGTTATATTTCAAGTAGTTTTTGCTTCTTTTTCCAGTGATCTGTTAAGTCTTTTTCCACCCACATTAGATTCTATTAGACATTCCTGTTGCTAGCATTTAGAGTATAGATTGCACTTTTTTCATAAACATATGGAGCTAACAACACCTAATGTCAACGTTATGCTCCTTTGCAGCTGTTTGTATACTCCCTTTACGTCTAGTTTTCTCCTTTTATCTTTTCCTCCTCTGTTATATGGGTTATACTACTACTACTACCACTACCACTACCACTACCGCTACCGCTGCCGCCGCCACCGCCACCGCCGCCACCGCCGCCGCCACCACAACCACCACCACCACCACCACCTCCACCACCACTATCACCACTACCACTACCACTACCACTACTGCTATTCGTCCACGTGTGGAACGGGCAACGTCCAAACTAAGATCTTGGACGGCAAACAGGGCTCTGGCTAGGCAGGATTTATGGTGCCGACCGGCTATTAATTTGGACTATCTATTTCAAACAATATGGATTGGTTTACGAAAGGGAAAAATGTTACGGAGCAGGAGGTCGGATCTCCAGTTCCGGTCGGTGTCTTGGGTGAGCGAGTAGGCCCAGCCCGATCGTCAACAGGCGACTACTCAGCATCAGCGGTAGGGGACCACGCCGTGATGCCGGAAAATATTACTGGAACCAAACAGATAGTAAATGCTTCTGATAGCGAGAAACGAGAAAAAGAGGAGATAGAAGTCTTTAAGAAAAGACCTTTGATTACGCGTTCTCTAACTTATCCGAGACGAGGTTCAACTGGTAGTTTTAATCTAGAGAATAGTTCGGTTCTACCTAAGGAGTCAAATTTCCTCAGCAATCTGGAGCAAAATAAAGAAGAAATGATCAGGGAAATCAAAAGAAAAAGAGTTGAGACTCCTGAAAAGCGTACAGAGAGCACTCAGGAAAAAAATCGGATGATAAATAAAATGGAAATAGAACAAATTATGTTGAAAGAGCTGACCGAAAAAATAACACATGAGATAGACATATTACGTAAAACAATCCTAGAAATTCCTAACACAAAAAAGGAAATAAAGGTTGCAACTAGTAACCTCGTGGAATATGCTAAAAGACTACCAATAGCTAACACCATGTTTACAGAACTATTAGATGAATATAAAGTAGTAGCAGAGGCAGGAGAGAGACCATTGCTAGTCGACATGAAGAGTGCGAGCACACAAACAGTAAACAGTAAAGAAGCTGCAAATGAAAGAATAAGGACAAAAATAGAAGCCTTGCTGGGAGAAGAACTAGATGAGAAAGAATTTCTAGAGGTGATTGGACAAGAATGGTCAGAAGAGGTGTATAGGAATTGTAGTGTGTATAATGAAGAAGGCGCGAGTAAAGAAGATCAAATTATCATAACAAACTTAATGGATAAAAATAATAAAAATCTCGCAAAGGCTCTAACCATGAATCCGTGAAAAGGAAAATGATGGATGAAGAAACTATAGAACCAGGAAGAATGATATGTAGTATAACAAATAACAGCTATATAAGTGATGACGAGAATTTTGCGAAGGGTAGTATGGAGAGGTACACCTTTTTGATCACAACGGGAAACAATATAGAGCCCCCTGAAGAGAAGATTACATTAAAAACTAATCTGGTGAAGGCACTGGAAATAGTTAAACAAAGGAAGATAGGAAATCTACTGTGTGAAGTGACAAATCCAACAGATGAACCTGGGATTAGGAAGATACTGGAATATGTCTGCAGAAAAAATAAGATAATCATCCCTATAAGATTAAAACAAGTAGGGAGACTCAGCAGGGCAAGAAGACTAGAAGAAGATAAAATGGAGATTGTTAAGAGGGGTAGAAGAAAAAATGAAGATATTATAATTGTAGAACCAGTGGCAGGAGTATCTTATGCGGATGTCATTAAGAATATGAAGAAAGAAGTAAGCAATGAGGGAATAACAATAGAGCGTTTAAATACAACAAAAAATGGGAACATACAGTTAAAGATCAAAGGAAAAGAGGAAAATAACAGACAAGAATTCCGAGAAATGTTAAAAACAAAACTGATTAATAAGGCAAAAGTAAACTTGAATTCAGAAATACAAACAGTAATGCTTTTGGATATAGATGAAACGGTAGAAGAGGATGAGATAAGAGAAGTACTAAAAAGAGAAACTAATAGAGAGATGGACACCGTGCAAGTAAGAATGGCTAAGAAAGCAAATACAAGAGGATTCAAGTACGCATTTGTAACAGTAGACTTGGAATCTGCAAATATTTTAATGGCAAAAAAGAAAATAGGGAAAGGATGGGAAAAGTGGAGAGTAAAGGAGTTTAATAATCTACCTAGATGTTATAATTGTCATAAAATAGGTCATATAGCCAGGGAGTGTAGTGTAGAGCAAACTACTGGAATTTGTTATAACTGTGGAAAACGGGTCACCATAAAAATGAATGTACAAATGCGCAGTTCTGTTATATGTGTAAAAGGGAAGGACACAAAGCTGAGTCTATCCGATGTCCCATATATAAGGAGCTAGTCCAAGCAAAAGTGAGCAGGAGGAGGAATAGCAGTTATAATGAGGATGGTTCAAATTAACACTGATAGATGTAAACGGGCAATGGACCTCTTAAGGCATACATGTGACTCTAAAGCAGTAGATATTGCTTTGGTTGCTGAACCGAATAGAAATATGCTGAAGAATAACACTAGATGGGTAGTTGACAGAAGAGGAGACGCGGCTATCTATGTATCGAACAACGACCTTAAAATTCGGAGAAATGGAGGTGGTGATGGTTTTGTATGGATCGAAGGTGAAAATCTCATAGTATATTCCTGTTATATATCCCCAGCACGAAATCTAGAAGAGTTTCAGAAATACTTATTCTCAATGCAATATGCCATGCAGCAGCATACTGGGAAAAGAATAATGATAGGTGGCGACTTTAATGCCAAAGCGCTCTGTTGGGGGTCACCAAGGGAAGATAAAGGGGTTTCCTATCTGAATGGGTCAACGAAAATGACTTTATAACATTAAACGATGGGGAAGTGCCTACATTCGAGAGGAATGGTGGAGTATCGTACATAGATTTAACTATGTGTACACAAAGTCTTGGAAAATTAATAAAAAACTGGTATGTTAGCGACGAAGAAAATCTAAGTTACCATCAGCCTCAATATATAAACCAAACACAAATCGAAAAGGTGGTTGGATATATTCAGAAGAGATGAAAGAGGAGATAATTAAAAAGGTTGTTGAGTATACAAAAAATAATAATCACCAGAATTGTGGGGTGCAGCTATAAATATGGCATGTAGTACAACACTGAGAAGGAAGAAAAGATATAGGTATCATAGCAGCACTTACTGGTGGAACCATGAGATCGCAAAACTAAGAACAGCTTGTACTAGAGCAAAACGGATAACAACCAGGCTAAATAAAAAGAAAAATGTCACTAACGACTAAAGAGAGGAAGCAAGAAACAACTATAGAAAGTGTCGGTATGAACTGAAAAGGGAAATACAAATAGCTAAAAGCAATAAGTGGAAGCTTCTATGTGCAGAAGTAGAAAATGATATATGGGGTAAAGCCTATAAAATAGTAACTAATAAACTAGGACGGAGGTCACAAATAACTCTTGCTGATAAAGAACAAATACTCATAGCGGCTGAACTGTTCCCTAAACACGAAAGAGTAATATGGGAAAAAAGAATTATCCGGGATATGGAACATACACCAGTATGTACAAGAGATGACATCATAACTGCTGGACGTAGCATAAAAGCTAAAAAAGCAGCAGGACCCGACGGAATACCACCAGAGGTGATAAAGGCTATAGCTATGCAAAAACCGGAGATACTAGTAGATACAGTGAATAAGCTCCTTAAATCGGAGAATTCCCGAAAAACTGGAAAATATGCAAATTGGTTTTGATAGAGAAACCTAGCAAAAATGGAGGGAAAAAGGCTTATAGACCTATATGTCTATTAAATGTTATTGGAAAACTATTTGAACGAATAATAAATACGAAATATAAATAAATATCGTATAAGATTAATAGAAGAAATTGAGCAAGGAGAAGGACTATCGTCTAAACAGTATGGTTTTAGACGGGGAAGGTCTACAATAGACGCAATTCAAGCTGTGCTACGCATAGCAGAAGAGGCAACAACAAGAGCAGATAAATATGTGGTTCTAATAACATTAGACGTTAAAAATGCCTTTAATTCTGCACCATGGAAAGGGATTGTTTAAGAATTAGAGAGACGAAAGGTAACACCATATCTGATTAACTTAATCTGTACTTATCTGGATGACAGAGAAATACAGGTAGGAGAGGAGGGTAAAATGAATATCACATGTGGTGTACCACAAGGATCGGTGTTGGGGCCCACATTGTGGAACATACTACGATGGAGTGTTAAAAATGGAAATGGGGGAACAAGTAACAATAGTGGGCTATGCAGATGACCTTGCCCTAGTAATTTGTGGTGAACACAGAGACATTCTGGAAGACCGGATAGAATGGTCTATAAAGAGAATTCAGTCCTGGATGGCAGGGAAAGGGCTTAAACTGGCGCCACAAAAAACCGAGGTCGTAATTATAGTAGGCCGAAAAACCATAAGAGAGGTCACAGTTAAAATCGACGATATACGCATAAATTCAAAGAGAAATATAAGATACCTTGGTATACAGATGGGCCATAACCTAAGCATGTCGGCGCATATACAAAGTATTGTAGAGAATGCAGAAAAGATCGTGGGAGCTCTAAGCCGATTGATGCCAAATGTGGGAGGCCTAAGGCTGACAAAAGACGCATTCTGGGCAGTGTAGCGAATTCCATTATCCTATACGGAGCGGAGATCTGGGGGGATTGGATAGACAAGGTCACATATAGGAAACTTATAGAAAAGCCACATAGGAAGATTTCAATCAGAATAGCCAGTGGATACAGGACTATCTCAACCAAAGCAATACACGTCATTGCGGGAATGATCCCGATACACTTACTGGTGGAAGAAAGAAGACACATGGATGGAGCACAATGGAACAGAAATTGCAGGACAGTGAAGGAAAATATTTTAAAGAAATGGCAGTCTGAATGGAATGCAGAGGTCAAAACGGGCCAATGGACAAAAAGGCTGATATCTGACATAAAGAAATGGACAGATAGAAAACACGGGCAGACAGAATACTTTTTAACACAATTTTTATCCGGACCCGGACGTTTTAAAAGCTACCTGTACCCCTTTGGTCTGGCTTCAACCGACACATGTCTACGGTGTGGGGAATATGATACGCCAGGACACAATATATTCAGTTGTCCAAACTGGAAAGAAAAGAGAACGCGCCTTCAAGATAAAATAGGGAAAATAACAGTGGATAACATAGTTTGTCTAATGTTACATAGCAATAGCAACTGGAAGGATATTACTACATTTGTAAAAGAAGTTTTAAAGGAGAAACATAGTCACGACAGTAAAATAACGATCAACTTAAACAGAGATAATTAAAAAATTGATAAATTGAAACACGTAAAAAGGAACATCAGAGTGTCACAGTCTCCTGAAGCAATGCCACCAGCAGTTCCAGGAGACGAAGTCCTATGTGACTGGAAGTAGGGGTTTTTAGTTGGTAGAAGCCCAACTCCCACACAGAGTGGTGTCCTTTGAGGATTTTCTCCTACTATAAAAAAAACTACTAGTACTACCACTACTACTACTACTACTACTACTACTACTACTACTACTACTACTACTACTACTACTACTACTACTACTACTACTACTACTACTACTACTACTACTACTACTACTACTACTGCTACTGCTACTGCTACTGCTGCTGCTGCTGCCGCTGCCGCTGCCTCTGCCACCGCCACTGCCAGCACCACCACCACCGCCACCGCTACCGCTACCGCTACCTCTACCGCTACGGCTACCCCTACCGCTACACCTACCGCTACCCCTACCACTACCACTACCACTATCTCTACCACTACCACTACCACTACTACTACCACTAGTACTACTACTACCACTACTACCACTACTACCACTACTACCACTACTACCACTACCGCTACCACTACCGCTACCGCTACCCCTACCGCTACCACAACCGCTACCGCTACCCCTACCGCTACCGCTACCACTACCACTACCACCCCCACCCCCACTCCCACTGCCACCCTCACCACCACCACGACCACGACCACGACTACGACTTCGACTATGACTAGGACCACGACTACGACTACTACTAGTACTACTACTACCACCACCACTACAACCACCACTACCACTACCACTACCACCACGACCACCAGCACGACCACCACCACGACCACCACCACGTCCACCACCATCAGTACCACCACCATCACTACCACCACCACCACTACCACCACCCCCACTACCACTACCACTACCACCACGACAACCACCACGACCACCATCACGTCCACCACTACCACTAGCACCACTACAACCACCATCACTACCACCACCACTACCACCACCACCACTACCACCACCACTGCTACCACTACCACTACCACCACCACGACCACCACCACGACCACCACCACGTCCACCACTACCACTACCACCACTACCACCACCATCACTACCACCACCACTACCACCACCACTACCACTACCACCACCACGACCACCATACCACTACCACCACCACGACCACCATACCACAACCACCACGACCACCACCACGACTACCACTACCACTACCACCACTACCACTACCACCACGACCACCACCACGACCACCACTATCACCACTACCACTACCACCACCATCACTACCACCACCATCACTACCACCACCACGACCACCACCACTACCACCACTACCACCACTACCACCACTGCCACCTCTACCACCACCACTACCACCACCACCATCACTACCACCACCACGACCACCACCGCCACCACCACCACCACAGCCACCGCCACCGCCGCCGCCACCGCCACCGTCGCCGCCACTACTACTTCTACTACTACTACCACTACCACTACCATTTCCTCTACCACTACATCTACCACTACCACTACCACCACCGCCACCACCACCACTACTACCACCACTACCACTACCACTGCCTCCAACACTACCACCACCACCTCCCCGACCACCACCACTACCACTACCACCACCAACTCCACTACCACCACCACCATCACTACCACTACCACCACCACGACCACCACCACGGCCACCACCACGGCCACCACTACCACTACCAGCACTACCACCACCATCACTACCACCACCACTACCACTACCACCACCAACTCCACTACCACCACCACCATCACTACCACCACCGCCACCGCCACCGCCACCGCCGCCGCCACTACTACTACTACTACTACTACTACTACTACTACTACTACTACTACTACTACTAGTACTACTACTACTGCTACTACTACTACTGCTACTACTACTACTACTACTACTGCTACTACTACTACTATTCATTTTTCTCTATTGCTTAGATGTCTGCTAGTTGGACGAAGTTGATAGTTGAGTGAACTTCAATGTTTTTTCTACAGGCGAGTTCGCGGAGTTCTTGAGTTTTAAGCAGTGGTGTTCTATATATATTGTTTACAACACTGTAATGCCCAAAGGAATATGTGGATAGTCCATCATCTGCGATTACTCTCTTGTCATCGTATGGAAATATAGCTATTTTGTTCACTTCCACACACGTGACATTATGCTGATGAGACTGAATTAGGTTGATTGATATTCTTATGATTCCTTTGTTCTTAAGGCAGTCCATAAAGCTCTCAATAATGATGTACTGTTTAATAGTATTATGTGTTATGCCTTTAATATTCTTGATCACATCACCATAGATATTGAAGGCATATACCTTGGACCTGAATGCAACAAAACGATGAATGATTTCTACACTAGCTTCATCCTTAAATTTTCCCAGCACTGTTTAATTTTTCGTATAATAGTATGTGGATTTTAGCGTAATCAGAAGTATCCAGATGTTCTAGAAAACCTAGTTTATCCTGATATATATCCCATAGTTACCCGACGGATGAATGAGGTAGTATCCATGTATGTGAGGTTAAGTGAGATTCAGAATATCATAATGGTAGCGGTACGTTAAAGTCTTGGAGATATGAGCACATATATATTAGCTTGTTGAACACTATTTGTTGCAGAGCTGCATGCGCTGCAGCCGGGTTAGGTCCATATACCTATGGTTCGGTCGCTGAATGCAGGCTTAACAACCAGCTTTTGCAGGGTATTCTCATTGGTGACAAGCCATGCATCCCTATATTCTCCTTAGTTTTCCCAGACACAGTGTTGTTGCTAAAAGCTTGTGCAGGTCCTTCTCAAAGTCGCTTCTTCCTCATTGTGGTATTCTGTTATTGAATCCAATGTAAGGCTTTAACCAGCGTGGCTGATGGAATTGTAGCACACGATGGATTTTTGTTAGCTATAACGCATGTCTAAGGGTCCACTTCCATTTTTTGAGGAAATCAAACATTTCGGAAAAGTTTCCATGCAAAGGATTGTTTAGAGGGATTTTCTTTAAAATCCTCCTCTCGCATATTTGGAAGGTAGTTAAATTTAAATTTTCGAGGGGTCTCATAACTAGATCCCTTAATTTCCTCAGTTTTGCAACGGTTGCTTTCTAATTGATGACTATTACTGTCTGCTATTTTGCTCGAGGCGATATAGTTTTGCAGTCTTTCACCTGTAATGACTCATTTTCTTCTTCCAGCGAATTAAACAGGAAGTATAAGCATTGTTTCCGTCAACTACTGCGGTCAAACGCCTTGCATAGTTTTACGGTGATAAAACCTATCGTGCAGGAAGTAACGGTGACTGTCACTTGTTTCCAAGGGTATCTTCCACGTTAAGCAAACTGATTACTGAGCAATATAAATACGAAGGCTTGCAATGCCAAGGTTTACACCTGAACTTCACCTTGTCACCAAGTCATCAGGAAATATGCTTCGCGCCACAGTGAGTGCTTTTCAGATTTTGTTGATGCATATTGAAACTAGGTGTAAGAATAAACACGAATATAGGTTTGAAGTTGTATAAAATAGATTTGAGCAAACATACAGATAAAACTATAAAAATCTGATGTGCTGCAGTAGCATAACTTTTCTACTCTTGTACTAACTATTCTTACAAACTCTTATTCCCCTATCTTCTTTATGTTAGTCGAGATAAACATTTGCAGAAATCATCTTATTGCTAATTTTCTTGTAGGTGCAAGGCGAATATGGGAATACAGTAGGTTTTGAGCGATAGTGAAATCTTTTAAAACTGGTCACTATATGAAGGCTTTGAAGTTCCGTCCTCTTTACACGGCCAAGAGATAAAACAGTGAATAACGGCCTTCCCTTTGAGAAAAGTATAAGTAGGTATTGCAAAACTCGCACAAATAACAAGAAATATCTCCGAATTGGTTCACTTCACAAAAAATACATTTGGACATAAACAGTGTGTTTTAACGAGATCTACACTTTTGTACAGCAAAATTTGGTCCATCTCTTAGGGTTTACCAGCTATGCAAAGGTCATCCAGAGTGAACAGGACAACATAGGCTATAACTAGAAAATTCAAACTATACATTTCATTTGCCATAAAAGTATTTTAAACATATGACACTTTAATGAAGATCGTTAGTCATTTTTGAGAAAATCAACATTTTCGAAAAATTGTCCATGTAAAGGGTAGTTTAGGGAGGAGGAATGTTCTTCAAAATGTCCGTGTCGCATGCCAGAAAGGTATGAAACTAAAATACCAGCTTTGGTGTTTAAACGACTTTTCGTTTTGAGTTATGCTGCTCACAGATAGACAGACAGGCAGACAGACAGACAGACAGGCAGACAGGCAGACAGAGGCACACACACCTTTTTTTCTAAAAATACTTTTTCTGGATTCAGGGGGCCTCAAAACATATATTTCCGGTGAAATCTCAACGTCGAATTTTTGGCTTACGAAGCAATGTTCATGATTTTTAACCAGCCCTTATTGACCTATAAAATAGATTTTCCAACGAATACACTTTTAATATATTTCTCCTAATATAATTTTTGTTCAGTTATGAGTTTTGGCTTCTGCAAAAAATAAATACTTATCAAACTTGGATTAGTCAACATGCCTAATACATTTGTTATTAATAATGCAGAGCAAGCTTTGAGCAAACTATTACATTAAGGTAGTTATTCCCAAAGCTTCACTCTGCTAACTTAAAAACTGCATCGTAAGAAGCAGTTTAAGGGCACCATCTCATGAAAAGTTCAAATTCTTCAAACACACTCCAAACACATTGCATTTTTGTGCACATAAAAATGTGTTTCTTGTAGATTAGCACGCACAAGTTATTTTCATTTTAAAATCACTTTAAAAGCCCGTCACGTGACTATTTAAATAATTGTGCTCACGTGCTGATTGTCCTTTGAGCCATAAAAGGTCATTTTTCTCATAATGTATTTTTTTGAATGCATGCAAATGTGGAAATTCTCCTTGTGGTTCTGTTTCCTACCAATCTGTTTGATTTTTGCACATTAGAACCTTAAAAATAAACAAAAGCGTTTAGCTAAATTGTTTATGTATATATTTGAACAAATTTGTTGCAATCTCTAAAATACAACAAACATAGTGAATAGGTTATCTAAAAGTTTTTCTGCAACAATTCTGGGTTGATATGAATATCATTCATGAATTTTATAAAGTGGTATTTCTGGAATATAAAACTGAAGTTTTATTACAATATTTTGGAAATTGAGACGCAAGGCACTTTTTTAGCGCAGTCAAGTAAAAAGAATATATTTTTTCAACACTATTTCATGAATTTGTTTCAAAATTTGGGAAACAGCTATATATAATATTAGTAGTAAGTGGTAAAACAATGAAGCTTGTTGATTAAGAAACATGGGATTTAAAAATGTCGCAGGTTGGCCCCTTAAGAGCTGAAAAATATCTAAAATACCGAGAAAACCACGCTGGAAAATCTACTCGTAAAAACTGTGCTGAAGGGTTGCTTCCACAACTTTTTGTTAAATAGTATAAGATTTTACTTAAAATACAGAATTTAGAAATTGATTAACATATGTGTAGCAAAGTTGATATAAAACACTTTTAGAAAGTTTGAAACAAATGTGAAAGAGCCTCAAACACGCAGTCATGTACACCGCTTTGGTTTATTGAAATCTTCATGTAACACTAAGTTTCACTCCAATAAGACAATACTTAAAAACATTCCTAGAGAATCGAATATAACAAAAATTAATAAGCGTAAATTGTAGTTTTCTTTCATTTTGCCCTAATTTCTAACAATCGGTCCCCTTAAAAGGTAAAACATCTTGAAATATTAGGTTGGAAATGAAAATTTCTTGTTTAGACGAGGTGTTTATATTTAAAGCAAATTATAAACATTAGAGAGTCTATCGTCTGGTTTAAAGAGACGCTGGTATACCTAGTACCTCTCACCGTGTTCGTTCCAATTGCATTTCTATGTCAATCATGTAGAAAATTGTATGAATTCTTGGTAGAAGAGGTAGTAGACAAAGAAATGAAATTGTGTTTTGTAAAAGAAACGTATTATTATTATTATTATTATTATTATTATTATTATTATTATTATTATTATTATTATTATTATTATTATTATTATTATTATTATTATTATTATTATTATTATTATTATTATTATTATTATTATTATTACTATTATTATTATTATTATTATTATTATTATTAATTATTATTATTATTATTATTATTGTTGTTGTTGTTGTTGTTACGCCAAAGGGAGGAACGTATGAACATTTCTAATTTAGAGGCAGGGAGCTGCTTTTCTTTTCTGTCAGAAAAGGCAATCATGCCGTTTGCCAACCATGCGCATGTTAACTACAGTATGCAAGATTGGCTACAGGCTTATCTGAAACCTTTTTATTGGTTTTTCAGGCACTACTGTCAACTATTGTTTTATTCGGCTGCCTGAGGGTCCAGGTTCAAGGAGACGACACTGGGAAGGCAAAGCCTCATATGCTGAGTTACGCCAACTCTTATGCTGGTTCCATGGGCGGGATATATCCAGGATTCTATGGAGGAGGAAGAATGCACCCTCAGGGATTTGGCATGGGTATGCCTTTCGGTGGAGGTCTGGGATATGGCATGAATCCTTTTTTCATGTACTCCGCTGGCAAAGCTGGCAAGAAACTTCCAGTACATTAGAACATGTGCGAACCGCTCTACCATGACAATCGAAGTTGCGAAACTGAGTAGGTTAAGGCGCTTGATGGAACTGTGTGAACTAATGTAGTATTTGCTTGAGAGCAGTGTAAGTGTTGTAAGATGTAACACTAACTAGCTTATAGCAGGCAACATTCACTCAAAAGTAAGACAAGCTAGGGACTTCTCTAAATTGTCTTCGAGTCCCATCTGTCTAACCAGACCACAGGTTCCTGCCCACTTGCTGCGGAGCACAGGTATAGCAAACTAGTCGTCAAAAGATGGGGAAGAATACTTAAAATGACAAAAATAATGATCCGAAAATTTAAGAAAACAAATATTATAGTGGTATTGTGAATTGCAGAGAGGTGGCTTGCGATTTACCTCAATGAATCCCTTTGGAAGGATGGAGCGTTGAAGGCAAATTACAGCACAATGTAGCTTGCCCCAAATGATGAAAATAATTAGTATAAGGACTGTTCAGATAATGGCGGGTTGAGAGGAACTGCTGACAAATGGAAGTACCCTCTAAAGCATGCAAAAATGATTAAAACGTTTTTGTTTTTGATATATTAGAAAAGTTACAGAAAATATAGAAATATTTTGAGCCTCTATTACCTGTGCCTTAACTATGCCAGTGAGTCAAAGGTGGACTGTTGGTTAGTCCCAATATTTGTAGAAGTTTTAACGATTTCATGTGCAGCTTATATAACAGTACTGCGCTAGTTTGCCCAAGTTTAAAGGTGCAGAGGTTGACATTTTATTGACTTTGCTTTTATTTTGCTACTCCCTGGCTTATATTTCCACTAACTACTGACATTATATACAACTTTATGTGTGTGCACATTACTGATGTTTTGCTCAAAAGACAAGAGCAACTTAAAGCTGAATAATTATTATGAACGTAAGCGTTGAGACATTTTTGTAGGGTGTTAATGAACTACTCCGAAATAACTCAAGAGATTGTAGATGTGACTGATATAGGTAATTTGAGATAGGCAATGTATGTTTTAATGCAGTTATATGGTGTTAAGCATATAATATCAGATGCTGATGAGTCGGTGTTAAAGGAAAGCCTTGATGAAAAATTAGCTGGTTGGTTGGTTACTAATTTTGCTTTCCTTTTTAATTCCATATGAAGGAGAGCATTAACACGACTTCATTTCTTACTCGGCTCACACCAGAAATCTTCAATAGGGTACGACATTTGGTTCTTCGCCACTGTCAATTTTGCCATGAAAATTCAGGTCACAATTTCGAGCAGTCCCCATAAAACTGAAGCAAAGTCTTAGACGTGTCTATGCTTTTATTCTTTCTTTGGTCCTTTAGAGTATTTTCCATTCTAAAGTGCAGTGTGTGAACTTATTTAGCAGGTTTCAACTTTTTTTTAGCAAGAACTGTAATTAACTGTAGTGACATA
>CM060964.1:238276517-238309017 GCA_030765045.1 Tenodera sinensis
AGCATTGGCTGGAGTGATCTGACGCAGAGATGATATTTCACAGCTCCAGGATCCTCCTGTAGGCGGATGAAGAAACGGCGTGCTGTTTGGCGAATGAACTGCGGTATATAGAGAAGGCCTACTTCTTGATGTAGGTGTGGGTTGTACACGAACCAGGGAGCATTGGTAGCTAGCCGCATCAACTTGTTCTAAACTACTTGTGAACGATGTAGGAGGGATTTACAAGCATCACCCTAGGTAGGAGTAGCGTAGGTGAGAATAGGGCGAATAAGTGAACGGTATAGCAATATACAGGAATCAAGTCCAAGAGAGGCGTGTCTATTGGGTAGCGGATAAAGCTGAGAAAGCCGGGCTGAAGCAATATTATCAGTACGATTGATGTGTGGACGACAGGTAAGGGTAGTGTCGAATAACAACCCAAGTTACTTCACTGGAACACTAGAAGGTAACCAGGGGATACAAATGTTGTGGATATCCAAGGATGGGAGTGTACGTACCTTACGAAGAGAGAAAGCCTCTGTCTTGTGAGGGTTCAGAGAAAGGCGTCAGGTAGAGCACCAGTGAATAAGAGATTTCAAGGAATTCCGCAAGGTGGCAATAGCAGTAGGAAGATCGTGATGGGAGTAGTAAAGAATTGTGTTATCGACATATAACACCACTTCAGCATGCTCGAAGTTCGAAAGATGCGAACTGAAAACACTGAACAAGTGGCGCCAAAATGGAGCCCTGGGGAACACCAGCATGAATGACTTTCGGTAAGGAGCAGGTGCAATCTATACGGATCACCAACTGTCGACTGAGAAGATAACCAGAAACAATACCAGCAAGTATTTGGGAAGGCCTACACCAAAGGGTTTGAGTATAAGGCTATCGTGCCGCACTTTATCAAAAGCCTGGGCGATATCCAAAAACTCAGCCGGTGTATATTGTCAACTTTAAAATTGATGAACAAAAGCTTGAGTGAATCGAAGCAGTTGGTGAGTAGCAGAGTGATGTGGTCGTAAACCAAACTGAGATGGAGGGATAATATTGTTGCTAAAGATGAACTTAGACAAACGACGTTGAAGGACCTTCTCAAAAAGCATTGAAAGGGTGGGTAGGAAACTAATTGGACGGTAACTTGATGGTAAATCCTGGGGTTTATGTTTAGGAAAGACAATAATGTGAGCAAGCTGCTAAGAGGCGGGAAAATGGCCAAGGCGTAAGGCAGAGTTCATAATGGAAGAAAGGTAACCCAGGGCCTTTTTGGTGAGTTTCTTTAATGCGATGTTGGACACCAGATCGTGTGTGGGTAATTTCGTATTCGGAAGGCGGAAAATAAAATGCGATGACTACCCAAGACTGGTAAAGGATAGACGGACAGGAACAGTGGATTGAGATTGAGAGCATCAAGTTCAGTGAGAAGAGATTACGAGGTAGGAACATCGATACTAGGATGAGGAGTAAATGCTTACTCGAAATTAGAAGTCAGAATCTTACATTTATCAGCAGTAGTTACAAGTGTATTGTTGTGATGAGGACCAGGAACAACGGTGGTTTCCGAAGAATACGTCTAGTCGTGTGCCATAACATGTGACCATCTGGTGAAACATCGGCCAGATGTTATTGAAAGGTTTGGAAGCACTGTTACTAGAGCTTCAGCCTTACACGGCATATCAGCCCATTTAATCTTCGGCGCAGACAAGATCGCCGTTCCTGTTTCCAGCGACGTCGAATATGATTCTTCATTTGGATGATAGCAGAAAGAAAGGGGGGTGCGGTAAATGGGAAGCAAAAGGACGGTGAGAAGAAACCGTGGTCTGGCGAACACAGGAGCAAATGGTGTCCGTAAAATGGTGAATCGCTGCATCAAGATTTTCCCTAGTAACGATATGGTATGAAGTGGTCAGAGCCGAATCCAGCCGTTCTTGAAAAGCATTCCACTACACGTAGACATTAATAAGCCTTTGTGGCGGAGGAATGAAGTCTAGAGCAAGGGAGAAAGTAGCCAAAACTGGACAGTGGTCAGAACCTACATAGTTCGGCCAAAAAGGGCATACCAAACCCAAGTTTCTAGAAATACCAATGTCAAGAATGTCCAGATGCACTCTAGGATTGCTAGAATAATAAGTGGGGTCAGGAGGGACCAGAATACTGCATAGAGAACTACTGAGAAAGTGTTGGAGACGAGGCCATTGGGGTTATTAATTCTACAGCCCCAGGACATATGCTTGCTGTTCAGATAACCTAATAGAAGAGTGCCACCACGATTGGGGAAAGAGCAATGAAAGAAAAGTGGTGTTGAGCTGATAATTAGGAGGTTTATAAGAACTGGTGAGGACCAGATCGTTACCATCAGGAGAGTGAAGTCTGATACCAGTAACTTCTTGGGCTGGGGAATCAGGAAGAAATATAGCATTGTGTTGGAGAAACGGTGCACAGCAACGGCAACATCCCCCAAGGCAGTTAAAGATGCCCGATCTTGCCGACGAACATGATATCCAGGAAGAATGTATGTTTCACTAGGAAAAAGTTATGTATGGAAAAGGTTGAGAAGCTGTGGTAAATAGGGTAGAAAAAAGAACGGACAGCAAATGGTTGTGTGAACAGATCAGTGAATCAGGTCCAAGAAGATCAATCAAATGCACTCTCCGCAGCAGGGACGGAGGCACTAGAACGAGAAGCAGCAGATCAGAACTTCAGCAAAAGATCGGCGTGTATAACGGTGAGTTGAGGCCTGGTCGGGATGCAGTGATGGTTGTTGTTGATGTTGCGGTTGTGACGAAGAGAGCTGATTCCGTGGAGTAGACACATCTCGAGGTTGACGAAGCTCTGATGATGGCGCAAGCTGCGGCGGACATTGTGGCTGAAGAGCACCTTGAGTGGCACGTTGCTTGAGCTTCAAATACTGAGGTGATCCTGATGACAATTGACGCACTGCACTGGCGTGGTTTTAGGCTTGGGGAATTGAACACAACGGTGCCCTAACTAGCAGTAGTTTTTGGTTTGATCATAATTGTGACACCGGGTGTACTGCGGTAAGTCTGCATTGCGGCGACGAGGTTTCACGATCACTACACAGTAGAGTAAGCGGGTGAGATTCAAAATATTTCTGCCCGAATCATTGTTCAACAACTCAATGGCATAAAGGGAAACGGGTTGTTCAGCTCCATTGAGTAAAGTGTGACTTTTTGGACGTGATATTGTAAATCACTGAGTTGAGCGTGTATTTCTTGGTCAGTAAGAGAACAAGGTGTATTTCTAATGCTTATCGGCTGGATTTGTGTATGTAAAATATTGCTGATTGATGCTTGTAAAATACCTAGTGAGATTACGAAAGTCAAAAGAGGTAGAAGAATAGAATTTAACAATAGATCCATGCCACTCAGTATGAAACTTGGACGTAACATGCTGCTTGATGTCATGCAGAAGCAATTGATAGTTTTGTACATCACGTAGACAAATGGGTGGAATGCGCTCCTCAGAGGCGAAACTTGTCGGATGAGAAGTTTCCGCCTCAGCGTCATCTTACAGTGACTGAAAATGATTATGTGTAGGGATGGCATGACGTGGAATATTTGACAGTTGCGAAGGCTGACACAATGACACAAATCAGTCAGTTGAGATGTCACAAAAATTATATTGGACATATTTGTTACACTCGATCATGTAGAATCCGTGTTAACGTAAGACCGAAGCAGTACCTTCCACCCGGTATGCCTAGTCATCAGACACAGTTCCTGCTTCCAAAAGCTTTTAAGTCGACAAAAGAATTACTGATTTCAAGAGTGTGTTTTCCTTTCAGCTTTTCGAAAATATTTCGTTGACGTTCTTTTTAAATCTATTTGGTTTTTGTGATAATGCTTACTTAATTATATTCATAGCTATATTTATGTTGTTTGTAAACAGCTTCTGTATTCAGAACACTTACATTTTACAAACTTTTAGATGAGTCCTGTTTTGAATATTTTATTTCAAATATTATTATACGGACATTGTACCTGTTATCTTCTTCTACAAGTTATGAATAAAACTTATTAGCATTACGCGGTTTCAAGTCCTTTATTGTGCAGACACCGAACTTATCATCTCGTCTGAGATGAATAAAAGTTCATGGGCACAAGCACATTCACTGTTACAGTCTTGGCTTCCATAAAGAAATTAATCTTCGTTGAAACCTGTAGAGCATCTCCTATTTTGTGTGCCAGTCTCTTTTGTATTATCTTTCTTTATGTAGCATATTGATGTGTTGTCTCATAGAGCTGCTTACGTCATAACCGAGGTACATTCAAAATTCATTTGTGTTAAGCCCGTATTGTTGCTAGCACATAAATGCTTCTAAAATAGAGGCTTGATATTAATTTCCTTCTAAGTAACACGTTGTGGAAAGTTAGGATACATTTGAGTAATAGCTTTATTAAAATACTTATAGAAAAATGAAGCTGTCAACTCCTCCTGTCCATTGCGTGGACTAAAAAGGCCATCTACGGTTGAGGTGGGAGTACTTTCACTTGTATCTTTTCATACATCTTCATAAATTGCTCCTTCCCTTGTCTTCTTACAGCAATGAACAAGATCATATGTTCGTGACATGAGAGTGCAATGTCTTCAAGTTAATTATCCCTTTGAAGTAGTCGCGTTTCACAAGGTTTAAATGAGCGTTTATGTAAGACAATAGAGTCAACTTGCGATCGTCTCCGAGATTATGAACCTGGTTATTAGTTGCGTTACCTCGATTCTGTTAAAAATATAGTACCAGTTGGGGATCGATGGTATTTAAAAAACCGATATTCCAAATAATCGACTAACACTGAGAACAGTGCTAAATAAAGTCAGATTATATTTTATTTAAGTCCTCAGATGTCACCAAAACTCTTGAAAAATATACAATTCCTAGCAAATAAAATTATAAACAAACATTTAGCAGAATCTAAAGAGATATAGCATACAGGTGATTCAAAAATGCCTGTACAACCGTTGGCCATGGATTATTTACATCTAAAGAAGAAAACAAGTTCATATGCTGTGGTAATTTTTCATTTATTTTTCGTGATTTTCTCCTTCGTTTTGTTTACTTCCTTTGCTGCTATTCTGTAGTCACCTTAAGAACCGGACTAGATGTAAACATTGCACATATTTCATTCCTGTTGAGGGCACCGCTTTCGTTTGATGGCCTATAAAAGAAAATAATTCTCTAACTGGGAAGACAGAGCCTATTTAATGAAGACAACCTGTAACAAGTGGCGAAAAGCAAATTGCTCTGAGTGTTTGAAAGGTACAATCGGAACCGAAAAATTCAATGCCACAGCCGAGATTTGAACCACGGATCCTCCGCTTCACGCGCGGTTGCTCAAGCCACTGAGGTACCGTGGCAACTTGCCAGTACAGCATTAAATTCCGCAACCGATTCCTATTTTCCCGATAGACCACAAGGGAATCTCACAGTCCTAAGTACTTTATGTCCCAGGTATAAATAACCTTTAGATGGTAATTGTTAAATTTTTTATTACAACCAACTACTGCAGGTGCAGTAGGGCAGCACCTTGTAGCGGAAGGTCCGTGGTTAAAATCCCGGCTGTGGCACTGACTTTTCAGTTCCGATTCTACCTCTCGAACACTGCCCATACACGGCTTGTGTGCTTAAAACATCAGCAGTAGTTGGTTGGCATAAAAAATAATTATTCTGAATGTGTTTAAGAGGGGTTGAAATGGGATTTTCGTGATTTTTTTTTGTCCATATTCATATTTTGATTGCATATTTTTCGAATCTCCTGCTCATTTGAGTATAACTTTCATAGAGGTACGCTAATTGTAAATAGTTTAAAAATATTGTTGAAAATGGTCCATTGTAGTGACTTTTTAGAACATTTTGGCACACTCACTCGGTAAAACATAAATAACATTGTAAATATTAGTGTTAGAGAAGAGATCTTTTATTTTGATCGGAAAACTTTTAATTTAACTATTGGCATCCCGACCATGTTTCCTCCATGTGAGAGTTTCGAAGTACTGCGTAGTTGTGTTTCGAAAGTTAGGTTATATTTTTTTGTGCTACATACGCGTTTCGGTGTTTTGTTGTATGTTTTGCAAATATAACGAAACCAAACGGCGTTTCCACGAGGATAAGTTTTACAGACAACATATATACCCGTAAGTATATTAAAAATGCTATTTCAGGTGAGGTTATGTCAGCAGGTGCAGTAAGTGAAAGCATTTTGAAACCTGAACCTCACTTATCAGGTGCTTCATAGAGGAACTTATTAATAGGCGAACATGTTTGTGATACTGTAAATAATGATTCTGATCGGATAAACACAATAACACATTTAAACTTTCTTACTAAAACATTGCAAGCGTGAGTTGCAGTCTTTGTGATGGAAACATAAACATTCTAGGGTATAAAGGTAAAAGAAGTGGATTGGTGAGCTTTTTTCTTCTTTTTTTGAAACCTTATGTTTGAAATTAATTTCTGAGAAATAAAATGTTCTTTACAAATGGCCGACTATCTCAGGAACTAAGTGACAAGGTTTTTACACACATTTTAACATAAACAGGCTTTATTTTAAAGAAAAAAGTTTTATGTACATGGATTAGTTTTTTTTTTTTTTTTTTTTTAAAATTCAAAAGCCATCGTTTTTCAATAACATTTTAAGTGTTTTATTTTAAAAAAAATCATACCTTTCCTTCTAACGAACTTAAGTATTTTATTTTTCATCAATTAACTGTAAAGGTATTACTGAACATACTTTGAAAAATGTAGCTCAATATCTTAAATAGTTACTGAGATAATGGGTCAAACTTTAATACTGGCAAGACAGGGCATTTCGACTCTCCTTAATAAGCTAATGGGTGTAACGCCTCCAGTTGGGCGCCCAATTTTCTGACGGCTCACTTAGTGTTTGATGCCTTGGTAGCTCATCCGGTGCAGTAGCCGCCTCTGCGCTGTACGTCGATAAGTTGATTTTGTGTGGGGTTAGGTACTGGAATTTAGGTAGGCATGAGCCTGATACTTGAGTCTTCTCAAGCGTGAGGTTAGATGACAAAATACACTGCACTGACGTTTCCTGATTTATTTTCCATCACATAAATGCCTCGAAGAACAGACCTGGGCGAGTTTCTATTATTTACGGCATCCTAACGCTAATCTCGGTCACTTTTGACATGGCGATGTTTTTGGCGCGAAACTAGACATACGTTGATTACAGATTCACCCTTGGTAGCAAGGACATGACAGACTCCAGGTCCTATCGAATTTCCCGTATTTATACTTTTTCACCCACGCGGCTTTCTCTCGTTCCGTTATGGGGGGTGGGGGGGGGGGGTTCCCCAACTGTGTCCTTGGACTTTTAAGGCCAAGCCGTTCCTTAGCGAAAAATGACAAGAGAAGTTTGTCCTCTGTCGATATACAGCATTCAGAAATGCACCCAGGTTAACATACGTTCAAGAGGCAACTTCACTTTACAAATTTCATCGTACGAAAATTATACTTAAACCTATGTGTCTTATATTACGTTCCGGCCTCATAATTATAGTTATAGATACATAGAAGTTCCTGTCTCATGGGAACACATCCAGAAGCGTCAGTGGAAGATATAGTGCAATCATGAGCAAAATCGGCTTAAGAGGGCCACTCCACTGCAACACGTTCTTGTCTCACTCCACCGACCATCCCTCACCTTCACTGCTATTCAGCTTCCGACACGCCTCATTCAGTGGCGAGTATGGTTTCGTCGGGACGTCTGTTTCTTGAAAAGCAGCAGAGAGAAGTTTTTGTAGATTACAAAAAACAGGAAAGTTTGCTGTTTAATATGCGGATTAGAATTTTCAATTTGGCACAAATGTATCCCTTTTAGTTACTAAGAAATTTGGAGGAGAATGAACAACAACATTAAAGCTAACTTTATAGGCTTACAGTATGTAGTATGTTGTTTCATGTATAAATATGTATTTATAAGCAATTGTATTCGTGTTTCAAAGTTTGAACACAATATTGAGTTTAAAACCAAACGACTTATTATGTTGACTAACTAGTTTACGAATTTTTTATGGTTAAATAGCAGTGGAACTTTACTGCTTTATTTATTGTGAAAAGGAAATAATTTAGTATGTTAATCATAGGTCAACGTGAGAATATTACATGCATAAAATAAAGGAAGGTTATAAATTATTTGCCTAACCACAGTGGGTGGCTGTAATAATTATTGCACGCAAAATGTGTAATATAAACAAAATACCAGCCTAGCAATAATAATAATAATAATAATAATAATAATAATAATAATAATAATAATAATAATAATAATAATAATAATAATAATAATAATAATAATAATAATAATAATAATAATAATAATAATAATAATAATAATAATAATAATAATAATAATAATAATAATAATAATAATAATAATAATAATAATAATAATAATAATAATAATAATAATAATAATAATAATAATAATAATAATAATAATAATAATAATAATAATAATAATAATAATAATAATAATAATAATAATAATAATAATAATAATAATAATAATAATAATAATAATAATAATAATAATAATAATAATAATAATAATAATAATAATAATAATAATAATAATAATAATAATAATAATAATAATAATAATAATAATAATAATAATAATAATAATAATAATAATAATAATAATAATAATAATAATAATAATAATAATAATAATAATAATAATAATAATAATAATAATAATAATAATAATAATAATAATAATAATAATAATAATAATAATAATAATAATAATAATAATAATAATAATAATAATAATAATAATAATAATAATAATAATAATAATAATAATAATAATAATAATAATAATAATAATAATAATAATAATAATAATAATAATAATAATAATAATAATAATAATAATAATAATAATAATAGCGCTATTTAAAATTTAACCTTCTACTTGCCTCTTATACAGAGAAAACCAATTAGCGAGAATCACAAGAATTAGTTATTCCTTTTGCCACATTTTAAACTGACTTGTTTGATTTTTATGTTTAGTTTAGTTTTAGTTATTTATTTTAAAAGTATTGGCCTGGTGCCGGTACATTGGGCCCGGCTTACAGGCTATATTTACATTGATTTACAGTTGACTTTGTTCATATTTACAGTTTTCGCTATATACAAAAACCCATACGGTGACCATCTGTAGGTCACCGAGAATAGTTTTCTTTTGTCTTTTGTCTGTTTCGTCTTTGGGTTATATATACATATGTACATATTTACAAATTATATACAGACACATACACGCACGCATTCACCCACACACACACTCGTACACACATCTTCACTGGGCACACCAGAAATATGCGTCCCAGCGCACTACACTATTTACAGTTTTGACACTATTTACACTGTCCCGCGGTGGCAGCTCCTGAATATTTTCCGAGGCGAGGGCCTCTGCCGGAACATGTATGTGGCTTAGGGACGAGGTTGCGTGGACGCGCATTAGTCGGCGAGCCGAGCCGCTTCTAGAACATTTTTATCCTAGTATGCTTGCGGTGCTTCGGCTCGCCTTTGCCGATGTTAGCGATCACGTCATTTTCGTGGTTCCTAATGCGCGTCCATGCCGCCATTGCTCTTTTGTCTATTGCCTCCGGGATGAACGGGATATGAGTTTCGAGGTGAAGAGTTTGGGTGGTGGTGAGGAGTGGAGCAGAGAGGATTTTTCTGAGGGAGAGGTTTTGGAGGGTTTGGAGTTGTTTGAGGGCAGTTTTGGAGGCATTAGCCCAGGCCACACATGCATACAGGACCACCGAGAGAATAAATGACCTATATAGTATAAGTTTTGACTTTAGTCGCAACTGTTTACTACGGAAGATGGGGGCGCACAACTTTAGCCGCTGTCTGCCTTTATTGGCGCTATTTTTTATGTGGGTGGACCAACACATTGTGCGGTCCAAGGTGACACCTAAGTATTTAACTTGCTGACGGCAGTGCAATACTTGACCACCGACCGTTAGGTCCGTTGCCAAAGTGTGACGCCGCTTAGAAAAATGAATCAGCTGGCATTTGTCGGGATTAATTTTGATTTTCCAGTCATGTTGCCATGAGAGGAAGTTGTTCACATAACGTTGCATTTCTGCAAGGCCGAAACGTGGATTTCTATGGTGGTTGTATATTGCAGTGTCGTCAGCATACATGGCGACCTTGCATCTGGCGTCCACTGGGAAATCATTGGTGAACAATATATACAGAAAAGGGGACATTATTGCCCCTTGTGGGACGCCAGCCCGCATCACTCGCTCCCGTGAGGAGGAGCGGCCCACTTGGACGTAAAACTGCCGATTTTCTAGAAAATTGTGCAGCAAGTATAGATAATTTTGAAGAGCCGGGAAATTGTGGTGCAGTTTATAAATAAGGCCATTGTGCCAGCACCGGTCAAATGCAGCTTCTACGTCCAGAAATAGCGCCAACGTTGAAGCCCCATTGTTAAATTGCTCTGTTACGTCATCAGTTAGTCTGAGGAGCTGTAGTTCAGTGGAATGTCCTTTTCCAAAGCCAAACTGTGAATTTGAGAGTTCATGTGTTGCCGAGACTTGTTTTTGAAGCCGAGAAAGGATACATTTTTCCAGCAGTTTACCAATAGTAGACAAAAGACTAATGGGACTGTAGTTTTGCGGTTGTCTGGTGCTTTTCCCTTGCTTTGGGAGCATGATAACCTTAGCTCGTTTCCAAGTAGAGGGGAAATAGCCTTGCTGCAAACAGGCGTTAAATATCTTTGTTAGTTGCACCAGAGCTTTTCTCGGGAGATGCTTAAGTTCCTCATTAGTCACTTTGTCTGGACCGGCAGCTTTCCCATTAGGCAATTTCCTAATGAGCTTGTAAATTTCCTGCGGTGTTATGGTGGGTAGTTGTTGCTCTTGCTTCTGCGCCACCCAGGTTTGTACCCATGTCTGGACCTCCCGTTCTATTTCACAGTTGGTCACTGGGTTTTCGGTGAATCTGTCTTGGAGACAGTCAGCGAAGACCTCGGCTTTCTCCTCTGCGGAGAAGTGCAAGCCGCTTTGAGTGTGCAGCGCCTCAGTTGCGGAGTTGACGCTCGTGGAAACTTTGAAAGCCTTGAGTAATTTCCACAAAGAAGAGTCCGAATGTGTGGTACTCAGCATTTTGTTTTCCCATTGTTCAGTTTTATTGATTTTAATTTGTTGCCGAATGATGTTGCGTAGCCATTTTGCTAGCACTTTATATTCAGGCTGACGGGTGTATCGCCACAGTTTTGTCAAGCGTCGTCTCCGCGCAATGAGTTGCTCTACCTCGGGGTACGTGCAAAAACCGGGTGGTCTTGTGGTGTATGTGGTAGCATTTCTCTTGGCTGTGTGTAGCGAGGCAGTGAAGTTTTCAATGGCGACATCTATGTCTGCCTCGCTATAGTATGACAGTCTGGGTTGCGCCATCCCGTGCATTTCAATGGTGAACTTATTCCAGTCGGTCTCAGCTCTACTTTGAGGGCCAGAGGCACTGACTGAAATGCCACCCTGTATGTCGAAATGCACAGGAAGATGGTCGGAGTCCAGGCTGTGATAAACAGTAAAGTTATTTAACAGTGTCGCATTTTTTGTTAGTACAATGTCCAAAATCTCAGCGTCAAAGTGCCCTGATCGATGCCAAAAAGTGGGCTCTGGGGGAAGATGTACCTCAATGTCATCATTATCAGTTATAAATTCAACCAGGAGATTTCCCGCCGCGTTTGCCAGGCGTGAAAACCACCAGGGGTGCCGGGCATTGAAATCTCCTGCAATTATAACGTGCTCCTCTAAAGCGAGGATCTGCTCGAGGTCTTGTGTAAAGTCTGGGGAGTTAGGGGGCCGATAAAGTGCTACCAGCATAACCGTTTTACTATTTACACGTGTTTTAAGTGCTGTGCACTCTAACGCTGCCATTACAGGCAACGTAACAGAAGCATGAGCAATAGTATTTCTAAGCAAAATAGCAGTCCCTCCCCCTTGTCTGCCAATTCTGTCGTTCCGAAAGATTTGATACCCCTGGAGCTTAAAAGTGTGCTCGTGCTTTAATTTTGTTTCGCAGATGAATGCGACGTCAATTTTGTTACGCCGTAGGTAGTTTCCAAGTTCGTGTTGCTTCCTGTGGATGCCATCTGCATTCCACAGTAGTGCGCGAGTTAAAGTTGTGCCTCCCCTTACGTGGGCCATTTATTCTAAAAGGGCTGAGAGGAGACATATGATGGTCTCTATTTTCTCCCAAGTGTTGCTGCAGCTTTTGAATTTGGCCAGGAAAGGCTGCGCCTTCATCAATAGTGATGGTAAATTTAGGTCTCTGAACATGTTTAATATATCTTTTATCCCACTCAGGTCACCCGTGGGCGCCTGTTGGGGTAGTGGAGGGGGACCATTCTGTGGTGGCACTGGTGCGTTTTGCCCTCCGGTAGTTCCCGCATAGGAGATACCTGTTTGAACCAGGGCCGGGTGTATGATGGGTTTTGGCCCTGGCTGAGCACTGGGAGAGCTCCTGGCTATGGATGCCAGTTGACGGCGGTGACGTTCGTTGCGAAACGTCTCGCACCCCCTGTAGCTGGCAGGATGCGTTTCCCCACAATTAGCACAGTGGGGTACAACGCCCTGCTTGGCCTTTTTCGGGCAATCAGCCAGGCGGTGGAGGTCACCGCAAAGGACACACCGGGAGGTCATATTGCAGTTCCTAAAAGTGTGCCCCAACTGCTGGCAGTTGTAACATTGCGTTATGTTTTGGTTTGTTTTCAGGACCTCCACGGTGACCATCATATGGCACACCTCTCGTTCCTGTAGAAGTTTTTGGTTTTCGGTGGTCCTGTCAAGACTAACCTGAAAATTTGGCAGAGGCCTCCCACGTGAAATCATCTGTCGTACTTGGACGCCGGTGTAGCCCTTTAGGACCAGGTCCTCTTTCACGTAATCTTCCTCTAAGTCAGCTGGAAGACGTTTGATTACGTAGCGAAGAGGTTGGTCCCCACGTGGAGTAAAACTGTAGTTTTCTACTCCGGCGTCCTTCAGGAGCTGCATTGTCGGGTTCGCGTCCTGCTTCCGTTGGAGGAAGAGCTTAAGGCAGTCCCTCGTCGTCTGCAATTTATATGTGCCGGCAGGAAGGGAGCCACGCAGGATGCGGAGGACCTTTACCGTGTGTTGGACGTCAGGGATTATTATTCTTGGTGGTTTCTGGTTGTCTGATGCTTTTGCTGCGTTGTTGGATGTGCTTGGGGCTGGAGTGGGGGTGGGAATGGTGGGCTGGGTGGTGTGTTTCTTCTGTGTCTGTGTTTGAATGGGGGCTTTGGTGGGGGGTAGCTTGGGGAAGGGGTCTCTAGAGGTGGAGGCTATTGCGGGTTGTGGTGGTGGATCCTCTGACGTCTCGTCGTCGGATTCTGCATCAAATTGTGCCCTCAGCGGCGCGTAGGTGTTTCTCGTGGTGAGGGGATATGGCGGCGTTTTTTGTTTTGAGACGCGCTTGGGGCGCTGCTGGTCGGGACGTTCACTGTCTGAATCGCTTTCCCGGCCGCTTCTTCTATTCCTCTTATTTCTTGCAGGCACTTGTTGCCACCCCTCGCTGAGGATGACTAATCGCCGCTTCTTGAGGGCATGCTCTTTGTAGCAGAACCCGAGGTCCTGTGCGAATTTTGAAAATTGTTGGGATTCCCCATCCATATTTGCCAGCACATTCTGGTAGTAGATGATCTCTCCCTTTAGTTCATCTACTTCTTTCTGAAGTTTCTCTATTTCCATTGCCTTACGCTCTTCCTCTGTCATCTGGGTCTTCTTGGTTGGTTGGTCCGTGGTTCGTTGGCCGTTGGGAGCTGTAGTCAATGGGGCTGTAGTGGGCGGGGCGAGTGCGGTGGCAGTCACGGCTGCTGCGCTGGATGCCATCACTTCCCTGACTCCGCTCTCGGCGGCCGGCGGATCAGGGGCATTCTCCATCCCCTTCTTGTTCCCGCTCCCAGTCGCAAGTGCTTCTGGGAGCCTCCACTTAGCGTGGGTACACTATATTTCGCGCGCTTTTTATACTGTCACTTACACACTATATTTACACTATAATTATACGTAGAATTATTTACACAGGGGACGGAGTACTATTGATACTCATTCACATATTAGTTATTGCACTTCACTCAAAATATACGTCCAGGTGTACACGGACACACTAAACAAAACACTATATAACAACGCTTATATAACTACACTCTGTACTCAATATCCCTAATCAAATGTGTGTGGAGAGCGCCACAGCCACTTGATACGTCTTTCCCGCCAAAATTATGGCAGTTGACAATGATCCCGCCAAACCGTTTCACGTGACCGTTTCTCGCGCGCACTAACAAACTCCTCTTCTCACAACGGTCACAACACCTCTAAAAAGGGTATCTGGAGCACTTTACTTACGGTTACTTCTTATTTGTCCTCTGAAGCACTCTACTCACAGTCACTTATTTGAACACGCTTTTCCCGACAAAATTATGGCAGTTGTATCCTCGACAATGATCCCGCCAAACCGTTACACGTGCCTGTTTCTCGTGCGCACTAACAAAGCACTTCCTCACCCGCCGAGCTCTACCATTCAACTCGTTCCTAATATCTTTTTATGTTGTGCTATGGTGATGCAATTCCGTCCGTTGCGAATGTTTCCTCACACCGTGGGTATCGCCTGGACGTAGATTATAGTGCTGAACCGGACCTTGCTCACCATAGGTCCTCTCCTTCTAATGTATACACAGAGTGAACCAATCGCCTTCAAGAAGGCCAAGTATCATGCAATGGCGCCTGCCTGGGACTTTTTTCAGTCGACAAGAACACAGTCCTACATGTTGCTCAGTTGCTGAAAACTACGAGATATTCAGCCACACACTGCAACTGCTCACCACAGCCACGTGCAGCGAATTCCTCAGATTATGTTCAGCGAGGTATCAGGTAGCCTTCAGACGCGCTTTAAACCATAGTAATGGGCGTTTGGCATGCACTCTCCCACCTCTTGGAGCAGCCCAATAGGTGTGGCTCTGGACCCCGGGAACGCTAATTCCGTACTTACCGTAGTAGATCCCTGGCGGGTAATCAGTATGAGATATCCTGTTTACATTCTTAATGCACTTCCCACAGCTTTTTTTGATTATCTTCAACTTTATATTTAGAATCAATGATTTAGCTTTAACATTTGATTTTCAGGCTGCATTGACGTTAAAATACACACAACATTCACACATATTCATTTACTTTAATTCATAAGGAACAATGGTATCAAACTAAAATTTATCAAAATAATACACAGAAAACTTTGTGAGAATTATGGGAAAACGAATGGGTGCCTTCCGCAGCGGGAAGGTTTTCCACAATCCCTTCTTATTGTTCTTCTTCTCGTTCTTCTTCGTTTTCTTCTTCTTTCTTCTTGTTCTTCTTCTTCGTCTTCTTCTTGTACTTCTTTTTCTTGTTCTTGTTCTTTTTCTTCTTCTTGTTCTTGTTCTTCTTGTTCTTTTTCTTGTGCTTGTTCTTTTTGTACTTGTTCTTCTTGTTCGTCTTTTCTTGTCCTTCTTGTTCTTTTTGTTCATTTTGTTCTTCTTGTTCTTCTTTTTCTTGTTTTTCTCGTTCTTGTTGTTCTTTTTCTTCTTCTTGTTTTTTTCTTGTTCTTGTTGTTCCTGTTGCTCTTGTTGTTGTTCTGTTTCTTCTTGTTGTTGTTTTTCTTTTTGTTGTTCTTGTCCCTTTTCTTGTTCTTCTTCTTGTTCTTTTTGTTCTTCTTGTACTTCTTTTTCTTCCTCTTGTTCTTGTTCTTCTTGTTCTTCTTTTTCTTGTTCTTCTTGTTCTTTTTGTTCATTTTGTTCATCTTGTTCTTCTTTTTCTTGTTCTTGTTGTTCTATTTCTTCTTCTTGTTCTTTTTCTTGTTCTTCTTGTTCTTGTTGTTCTTGTTGTTCTTTTTCTTCTTGTTCTTGTTGTTTTTCTTTTTGTTGTTCTTTTTCTTTTTCTTGTTCTTCTTCTTGTTCTTTTTGTTCTTGTTCTTCTTGTTCTTCTTGTTCCTCTTCTTGTTCTTTTTCTTGTTCTTCTTGTTCTTTTTGTTCTTCTTTTTGTTCTTCTTTTTGTTCTTCTTTTTGTTCTTCTTGTTCTTTTCCTTGTTCTTGTTCTTCTTGTTGTTCTTCTTTTTCTTGTTTTTCTTCTTGCTCTTCTTGTTCTTTTTGTTCTTCTTGTTCTTGTTCTTTTTGTTCTTCTTTTTGTTCTTCTTTTTCTTGTTCTTTTTGTTCTTCCTTTTCTTGTTCTTCTTGTTCTTCATGTTCTTCTTCGTGTTCTTTTTCTTGTTCTTCTTGTTCTTTTCGTTCTTTTTCTTCTTGTTGTTCTTCTTGTTCTTTTTGTTCTTCTTGTTCTTGTTCTTCTTGTTGTTCTTCTTTTTCTTCTTCTTGTTCTTTTTCTTGTTCTTCTTGTTCTTTTTGTTCTTCTTTTTCTTGTTCTTCTTGTTCTTTTTGTTCTTCCTTTTCTTGTTCTTCTTGTTCTTTTTCTTGTTCTTTTTGTTCTTCTTGTTCTTTTTGTTCTTGTTGTTCTTCTTTTTCTTCATGTTCTTTTTCTTGTTCTTCTTGTTCTTTTTCTTATTCGTTTTGTTCTTGTTGTTCTTTTTCTTCTTCTTGTTCTTTTGGTTGTTCATGTTCTTATTGTTCTTTTTCTTCTTCTTGTTCCTGTTCTTTTTCTTCTTCTTATTGTTCTTTTTCTTGTTCTTCTTGTTCTTTTTGTTCTTGTTGTTCTTCTCTTTCTTCCTCTTCTTCTTCTTGTTCTTTTTCTTGTTCTTCTTGTTCTTTTTGTTCTTCTTGTTCTTTTTGTTCTTCTTGTTCTTGTTGTTCTTTTGGTTCTTCTTGTTCTTCTTCTTTTTGTTTTTCTTTTTTCTTTTTCTTGTTCTTATTCTTGTTCTTCTTGTTCCTGTTCTTATTCTTCTTCTCGTTCTTTTTCTTCTTTTTCTTGTTCTTCTTGTTCTTTTTGTTCTTGTTCTTCTTCTTGTTCTGGTTCTTTTTCTTGTTCTTTTTGTTCTTTTTTTTCTTGTTGTTCTTTTTCTTGTTCTTCTTGTTCATTTTCTTCTTCTTTTTGTTCTTCTTCTTGTTCTTTTCTTGTTCTTCTTGTTCTTGTTGTTCTTGTTGTTCTTTTTCTTCTTGTTCTTTTTGTTGTTGTTGTTCTTCTTTTTCTTTTTCTTCTTCTTGTTCCTCTTGTTCTTTTTCTTGTTCTTTTTGTTCTTTTTGTTCTTCTTGTTCTTTTTCTTGTTCTTCTTGTTCTTGTTGTTCTTTTTCTTCCTCTTGTTCCTGTTCTTGTTCTTTTTCTTGTCCTTCTTGTTCTTTTTGTACTTGTTCTTCTTTTTCTTCTTGTTCTTTTTCTTCTTGTTGTTGTTTTTCTTTTTGTTGTTCTTTTCCCTTTTCTTGTTCTTCTTCTTGTTCTTTTTGTTCTTCTTGTACTTCTTTTTCTTCCTCTTGTTCTTGTTCTTCTTGTTCTTCTTTTTCTTGTTCTTCTTGTTCTTTTTGTTCATTTTTATCTTCTTGTTCTTCTTTTTCTTGTTCTTGTTGTTGTTCTATTTCTTCTTCTTGTTCTTTTTCTTGTTCTTCTTGTTCTTGTTGTTCTTGTTGTTCTTTTTCTTCTTGTTCTTGTTGTTTTTCTTTTTGTTGTTCTTTTTCTTTTTCTTGTTCTTGTTCTTGTTCTTTTTGTTCTTGTTCTTCTTGTTATTCTTGTTCTTCTTCTTGTTCTTTTTCTTGTTCTTCTTGTTCTTTTTGTTCTTCTTTTTCTTCTTCTTTTTGTTCTTCTTGTTCTTTTCCTTGTTCTTGTTCTTCTTGTTGTTCTTCTTTTTCTTTTTCTTGTTCTTCTTGTTCTTTTTGTTCTTCTTGTTCTTGTTCTTTTTGTTCTTCTTTTTCTTGTTCTTCTTGTTCTTTTTGTTCTTCCTTTTCTTGTTCTTCTTGTTCTTCATGTTCTTCTTCGTGTTCTTTCTCTTCTTCTTCTTGTTCTTTTTGTTCTTTTTCTTCTTGTTGTTCTTCTTGTTCTTTTTGTTCTTCTTGTTCCTTTTCTTGTTCTTGTTCTTATTGTTGTTCTTCTTTTTCTTCTTCTTGTTCTTTTTCTTGTTCTTCTTGTTCTTTTTGTTCTTCTTTTTGTTCTTCTTTTTCTTGTTCTTCTTGTTCTTTTTGTTCTTCCTTTTCTTGTTCTTCTTGTTCTTTTTCTTGTTATTTTTCTTGTTCTTTTTGTTCTTCTTGTTCTTTTTGTTCTTCTTGTTCTTCTTTTTCTTCTTCGTGTTCTTTTTCTTGTTCTTCTTGTTCTTTTTCTTGTTCGTTTTGTTCTTGTTGTTCTTTTTCTTCTTCTTGTTCTTTTGGTTGTTCTTGTTCTTATTGTTCTTTTTCTTTTTCTTCTTCGTGTTCCTGTTCTTTTTCTTCTTCTTGTTCTTTTTCTTGTTCTTCTTGTTCTTTTTGTTCTTGTTGTTCTTCTTTTTCTTCCTCTTCTTCTTCTTGTTCTTTTTCTTGTTCTTCTTGTTCTTTTTGTTCTTCTTGTTCTTTTTGTTCTTCTTGTTCTTGTTGTTCTTTTGGTTCTTCTTGTTCTTCTTCTTTTTGTTTTTCTTTTTTTCTTCTTCTTGTTCTTCTTCTTGTTCTTCTTCTTGTTCCTCTTCTTGTTCTTGTTCTTATTCTTTTTCTTCTTCTTGTTCTTCTTGTTCTTTTTGTTCTTGTTCTTCTTCTTGTTCTGGGTCTTTTTCTTGTTCTTTTTGTTCTTTTTTTCTTGTTGTTCTTTTTCTTGTTCTTCTTGTTCATTTTCTTCTTCTTTTTGTTCTTCTTCTTGTTCTTTTTCTTGTTCTTCTTGTTCTTTTTGTATTTCTTCTTGTTCTTCTTCTTGTTCTTGTTTTTGTTCTTCTTGTTCTTGTTGTTCTTCTTTTTCTTTTTCTTCTTCTTGTTCTTTTTCTTGTTCTTCTTGTTCTTTTTCTTGTTCTTTTTGTTCTTTTTCTTCTTCTTGTTCTTTTTCTTGTTCTTCTTGTTCTTCTTGTTCTTGTTGTTTTTTTTCTTCCTCTTGTTCCTGTTCTTGTTCTTTTTCTTGTCCTTCTTGTTCTTTTTGTGCTTTTTCTTCTTGTTCTTCTTGTTCTTTTTCTTCTTCTTGTTCTTTTTGTTCTTGTTCTTTTGGTTCTTCTTGTTCTTGTTCTTTTTGTTGTTCCTGTTTTTCTTCTTGTTCTTTTTCTTGTTCTTGTTCTTTTTCTTGTTCTTGTTGTTCTTGTTGTTCTATTTCTTATTCTTGTCCCTGTGCTTGTTCTTTTTCGTCTTCTTCTTCTTGTTCTTCTTGTTCTTTCTCTTCTTGTTCTTCTTCTTGTTCTTTTTCTTGTTCTTTTTGTTCTTCTTTTTCTTTTTGTTCTTTTTCTTGTTCTTCTTGTTCTTTTTGTTCTTCTTGTTCTTTTTCTTGTTCTTCTTGTTCTTGTTGTTTTTGTTGTTCTTCTTTTTCTTTGTCTTGTTCTTCTTGTTCTTTTTGTTCTTGTTGTTCTTGTTTTTCTTCTTCTTGTTCTTTTTCATGTTCTTCTTGTTCGTTTTGTTCTTCTTGTTCGTGTCCTTTTTCTGGTTCTTGTTGTTCTTTTTCTTCTTCTTGTTCCTGTTCTTGTTCGTTTTCTTCTTGTTCTTGTTGTTCTTCTCTTTCTTCTTCTTGTTGTTCTTTTTCTTCTGCTTGTTGTTTTTCTTGTTCTTGTTTTTGATGTTCTTGTTCTTCTTGTTCTTGTTGTTCTTCTTTTTCTTCTACTTGTTCTTGTTCTTTTTCTTTTTCGTGTTCTTGTTCTTGTTCTTTTTGTTCTTCTTGTTCTTCTTGTTTTTCTTGTTGTTCCTTTTCTTCCTCTTCATGTTCTTCTTTCTCTTCTTCTTCCTGGGAAGAGGAAGACGTGCTGTTGATATCATCATGAGGACTCATAGAGGAGCCTTTCTTCTGCAGTTGTTCAGATCTGTTGGTCGCAGGTGCTGAAATATTTACAAACATTATCGTTATTGAAATTGCTTTCAACCTCCCCACCCCCAAAAAAGAAACAACTCTACCAATAATATTAACACAAAGAACATCCAGTGTGACTGTGTATTAACTGTATACTGATACTTCAATAAGTAACTTAAGACGAGGACAATAAAGCAAACTCAAATCATATGATATAGTAACACATTATTTAACAGGTATATAACAACAAAGGAATGGTTTATACTTTAGTAATTTAACAAGGTTGAAGAATACAAAGTGTGAATTCTATACCTGCACAGAGAACTTATTTACAGAGAACTGATTTATTCCTAATAAATACCCTGAAGAGGAACGAGAGGGTATTGTATGGCTAGGAACGGATGCCTGAAAATCATAAGGCTTCAGAAATGGCACCCCTTGGCACTAATGTCACTTGTGTGGCAATATGCAGGGTATTGAATATACTATATTGGAATCCAAAGGGACAGGCATATGGAGAAAAATATTTGCAACTGAAAAATGGTTTAAAGTTAGGATAAGTGGTTTGTTCAGTAAGGAGGTAAAGAAATTAAGTCAGCTTTTAGAACAAGTAAACGGAGCTGGACAGTGAAAAGAGAGGACACAAGTAGTTACTTAGTGGTGGGTAGCTGTTAATTAACAAAATGATGTGGTGCACTCACATGAATTTCTCTACTTCTGTACAAACTAATGTTACAAACGCTTATTATTCTAGGTACTTAATGTAATAGAGATAAACATTCAGAAAATATCTTATTGCTAATTGATCTGTAGCTGCAAGGGGAAAATCAGTAGGTTTTAAGCGATAGCCAAATTATTTAAGAAGCTCAGTTGGACGCTATGTCATGGATTTGAACCTTAATTCATGGTCAAGAAGTAAAATCGGATAAATATTTCACATTTGAAAAAGTAAAGTATTTGAAAATTCAGACTCATAACAAGAAATGCTTCATTCCACGTAAGAATATATTTTACGTAACTTGTATGCTTTAAGCAGATGTATATTTTATAAGAGTATGTTACAGTTTACCAGTTATACAAAAATTATCCAAAATAAATAGTACTGTTCAAGAAAATTCGAGATGTAAATGTCTCTTAGCCTGAAAATGACACAAATGTATTATATTTTCAATGGAAAACTGAAGGTGTTAACAGTGAAGCAACACAAATCTTAAATATGATGAGCATATGACGGGTACATCAAGAAATTAGTTCGCTTATATTTTCAAGAACTTGCAGCAAATACTAATATAAGGGAATCTTTTAGTGTCTAAATAATTGTTCTATTTAAGATATGACATTTTAAGAAATATACTGGTAGTTATAACAATTTTTGCGAAAGTCAGACTTTTCCAAAAATATTTTATTTAAAGTGTAGTGTGGGGTGAGATTATTTTATTGAAAATCTTTATGCCGCATTCTTGAAGGATGCTGCACCAGGGTTGCTAATGTTTAAAAGTAAAATTATCGTACCGGCCACCCGAATACATAGATTTGGATTCAAAATTATCGTACATCATAAACCAAATGCTACAACAATAATGTATCAGCATAACAATTATGAAAATGTAATAGAATTGATGTGAAGATTGAAAACCTCAATCAGTATTACAACTTTAGTACTTATGTTTGTCGTACTATTCATCTGAAGGTTCATCTTCTTCAACGGATGCAGCATTATACAAATTTGTTGTTGAGATAAACTAACATCGCATCGCACTTGCAGATTTTCGGACCCACCACATTCTTTCATAAGCTAAGACGACCAAATAAGTCCATTTACCGTATCTAGCGCCAATCTGTTTCTAGTTTTGGTTTTTAATAAACCTAGCATGGGAAAAAAACCTTTCACAAGAAGTGTTTATGTGCGGCAATGAAATCTCTGATAATACAACCTCCACCAGTTCTTTCCACCAAGGTGACGTGTTTAACGGCACTTCAGAATCTGCCAGGCTCAGGCATCTTCTTTATTTCACACGGAATATCACTTATTCCGAATTTTCTCCATTGATTATCAATTTTGTGAACAGTGCCTTCTTCATTGAGATTACCAGATCTGGGCACACTGGCAACAGAGGATAGAGCGTAGAAGGATTAGTAAGATATGAAATGTTTGCCTTAGAGGGTTGGAGACAGGCCATGAGGGCAAAAGTGGTATCACTATTTGTAACTCATTTCATTTCGCTGCTGTGACAAACCAGTGGAAATGATATTTCTCCGCTATCGAAATTATCGTATGCTCCCATAATTATCATACGGGTTGGCAAGCATGAGTACATACATTCAAATTACCTTATGCCCCCATAATTATCGTACGGGTTGGTAAGCATGGGTACATACATTCAAATTATCTTATGCCCCCATAATTATCGTACGGGTTGGCAAGCATGGGTACATACATTCAAATTACCGTATGCTCCCATAACTATCATGCGGGTTGGCAAGCATAGGTACATACATTCAAATTATCTTATGCCCCCATAATTATCGTACGGGTTGGCAAGCATGAGTACATACATACATTCAAATTATCTTATGCCCCCATAATTATCGTACGGGTTGGCAAGCATGAGTACCTACATTCAAATTATCTTATGCCCCCATAATTATCATACGGGTTGGCAAGCATGGGTACATACATTCAAATTATCGTATGCTCCCATAATTATCGTACGGGTTGGCAAGCATGGGTACATACATTCAAATTATCTTATGCCCCCATAATTATCATACGGGTTGGCAAGCATGAGTACATACATTCAAATTATCTTATGCCCCCATAGTTATCATACGGGTTGGTTATCCTGTGCTGCACTTGAGTACCGTGTTTATTGGTTTATTATTTAAGCGACTTTTCAGTTGGATGCAGGGGACCACAAAACGTGTACATCCAATGAAATCTCTGTATCGAATTTTTGGTTTGGAATGCAACACCTTCCATACCTACTACGTGCGTGGTTAAGGAAGTAAAAGTGGCTAAACCGCGGCTAATGTCTCTTTCGTTAGCCACGGCTAAACCCATGTCGTATTCGAGTGTTGTTTTCTTAGCATAAATAAATAAACAACCTTCATGAAGATGTTGGTCTAGGTTATCATAAACAAAATTGATGAGCATTTTTGTTGTGTTGATCAAGAGCAACTTCGGTGAATGAATTGTTTTGTTAACTTTTGGTATGTTTCTTAACATGTGTGAAAATTCATGCGCTAAAGGCTTATCAATGCACTATATAGTGTCCAGTTTTTAAAAACTGTGACTACCGATGCCCCCGTTGTATCTATAACGGAGCATGTAATCCAGCTATCTGTGCAAATGTATACATCCATTAAAATGAAGCAGATATAGAAATAAACTTTCGTAAACGTGGTTTGTATAACTATTCGGAAAGGAAATATGGGAAGGAAAGGTAGCAGGACAATGTTTGGGATACCTCCTTGGCATTTGCCATTATGAGGACTGAGAAACATCTAGAAGACCCAGTCCGGGAGGATGGTCCTGGCGGGATTTGAACCGTAGACCTCCTGTTCACGAATCCTAACCTACGCGATCTCGGCCATGTGAATGTAAGACACCAAATGTTTTTGCTTAGCATCTTTGCTCACTGTGAAAAGTTAATCTGGTTTGCTGATAATTATAAATCGACTTATGAGGTATTGTTATATTTAGAAATTAAACCGAAGTAAGACGTGTGCACGCAGTGAGGTTCTTGGTGTAAGTTAATATTGACCATCAAATAGTTTATTTAATTCAAAATTAAAATGAAAGTGTTAAAATTTAATGCCATTAATTTTTATGAAATTTTGTTCAATTGGATGTTTTCTGGCTGGCAAAAGTCATCCAGAGTGAATAGGGCTGCATGGGCTATAGCCAGAAAATTCAAGATGTACGTTTCATTTGTGGTACAAATATCTCAAAGATATGACATTTTAATCAAAATCATTAGAGCCATTTTTCAAGAAAATCAATAAATTTTCTAAACATTTTCCATGTGAAGAGTAGTTTAGGCTGGAGCAATTTTGTTCAAAAGCTCGTGTCGCATCCTTGAAAGATATTAACCTTAAATACCAAGTTTGGTTTTTAACCGACTTGTCGTTTTTGAGTTATGCTATCCACAGGCTCATAGACACAAAGACAGTCACACACACACACACACACACACACACACACACACACACACACACACACACACACACACACACACACACACACACACACACACACACACACACACACACGCCTTTTTCTAAAAACGTTTTTTTTTTGGAATCATGCGGACTCAAAACATACATAATTAGAATTTTTGTGTGGAATACAATAGTTCCTCTACTTCACTATACGTAGTAGAGAAAGTAAAAACCGATTGAGACGTTACTGAGGTTATAATCTCTACTAAGTACCTTATATGGATGCTATATGTACTATTCTTTTTGACAATTTTGGTATGTTTGCTTACCTTCTAGGTGCAAAATTTAGCCTATTAGCTGATACTTTTCTGCATTACACATCTTTAGACCTCTATTAGCACTGTATTTGCTCCTTAAGATGCTGTTTCTGAGCATTATGACACTTTCTAGGTTATTTCTCAAAATATTACTTTTGAAGTCTGTTAGTAATACTTGTTCTTAGATTCGTGACGTAAGTCCGGATATCTGTTAAAATTTTAACAGCGCACGGAAAGAGCGAGAGCGAGAGAGAAAGAGAGAGAGAGAGAGCGAGCGAGAGAGAGAGAGAGGAAAGTTGTTGGGTGAGAATGGGAGGGGAGAGAGAGCATGCTCTTTTGTGCCATTTATTAATACTAAGGGCATTTCTTCATTTAATTAATCTTGAATCTTAAGTGTTAAACATTCCATTAAAAGAATACCATTGAAAATTTCATTCTAACGCGAATTTTAGTAAATTCTGGAATTGCATTTTAAAAACCAGAAGTCAAAGCAAAAACACATTTCATACCAAATTTCAAAATTTTCAATAGAGCTATATGTTCCGAAGTTTTTAACTCAAGATCAAATGAGTGAAGAAAGCAGGGAAATATTTATAAAAATAGCGTTAGAACGATGAAAAGAGACGAGTAACAAATTAGAGAAAATATGGACACAGGGTAAAGAGGTTTAAAGCATATAGTGGATAAATTGTACTTTTCCACTATACAATCCAATAACAAGTTAAATATAAGGTGAAGAAACAAAAATAAGCAATTCCAAGAGTAAGTAACATACTATGTAAACTACATATAAAGCTTAAAAATAATAAATCGCTCATTCATTCATAGCACATTTTCCATAAACACTTATACTTAAAGGTAAAATGGTAACCATATCAATAGATTGTAGACTTTAATATTTTAATATTCAAGGATATGTCGCCTTCAAGCAATCCTCCCATGAAATCTGACTAAAATTGTTAAAAAGCTGAAAATTAATTATTTTGGCAAAATAAAAAAAAATCATCTTGTAAAGAAGAGGGCCGGAAATATGATACTAGTGCGAAAAGTTGCTAGAATGAAGTATATTGCTTTGGCTAGGTTTGTGGCTCAGTGAAATAACTTATTGGCGGTATAGGGACGAAATGCAACCAAATATCAACAAAGTGAACCTTTAATGTTTCTATTGATTGTCTAAGCTCATCTAACATCAGTTAAATCGCGTTTTAGGCGGCTTTAGGACAGTTTAGGCGTCTTGGAAGATCTTAGCTCATTTCTGAGCTGTTTTGTATAGTGAAAGAAGAAACAGTGGAACAATAAAGTTTTTCTTTTTTTACATGGGAGGACCAGATGCAGAATAATATCAGTAAAACAATTATCAAAAATAAATACAACGCGCTTTTATTTGTAGAAGAGGGAGTAGAGAAAGAAACGTGATTGTGTTTGCTAAAAGAAAACTGAGTAGAGAAAATCGTGTACATGTACCATAATACGTTACATTTCTATTCCAGACATATAGAAACTGTATGAACTGGTTGTAGAAGAGGGAATATAGAAATACGTTTATTGTGCTTCGTAAAAGAAAGAGAGTAGAAAAACCCACGTGAAAGTCATACGTTGCATTCATATTTCAAACGTATAGAAAAACGTATGAATAGTTTGGAGAAGAGGGTGTAGAGAAGGACATGTAAATATGTTACGTAAAACAAAAGTGAGTAGAGAAAACCATGTGAAAGCAATATACTCTGTGGTAAAATGGATTGCATAAAAACTTGCTTATAAAACACTTAGATGTGCCAATTTTCATGGCGATCGTTGAAACCGTTTTGGAGTTTATGGTTTATCAACCCCATACATACCATTGTACATCCACAGATCTATAGATTGTATGAATTGTATGTTGAAGAGCGAGCAGAGAATAACATGCGAATTGTTACGTAAAACAAAATTGAGTAGTGAAAATGTTGTGGATGTAATACGTTGCATTTCTATTTCAAACACACAGGAAATTGTATAACTCATTTGTAGAAGAGGGAATTAAAAATGTTTTTCTTTTGCATGTACGTACAACTGCGTTTTTTTTATAGGAAAGACACGTATCCAGATAAAGCTAGAAAGCAAAATCTTATCTGAATACAAAACTTCGTCAACACCATTAGAGGTGTTCCCAAGATACTCGGAACAGTATATGGATATGGACATGGATATATATAGTATTGCTATTGTATAGTATTGCAAGTATTGCTCATTTGAAGATATTAGATACAATACTAACATTTTTACAAGAGACCTGTGAAGTTCTCATTTCGAAAGAATATTGTATATAGAGTTCGTAAACCATCAGAGACAGACAGAATCTTACTGCACAAGAAATATAGTTCACGTTAAAACATGCAATTTATGCCAGGTAAAACTGTTCTGACAGGAACATATGCAACATATTGATTGCTATTGGTTTGAAGTTTCAGTATTTTGTCATGTCTTTGAAATGTAAGTCGTCATTCTTGTCTCTCGCGAGTTACCCTAATATTATGGAATTTCAAAACCAATATATAATGACGAAGTTTTCAGATGTTTCAGCATCGCTCTTCCAGTATGCTTACAACGAAATGTGTAATCAAATCTTTTCTGTAAACGTTAATCTCGATTAACATTGGTGCTGTTTTTGCAATTATTATCGTCGCTGTGTCTTTAAGCTAATGAGATCTTTTTGATCTCAGGGCTTGGTAACGGATGGAATGAACATACACTCGGGTTTAACTTTAGTCAAACATTTTATTTGCACCTTCTTGTTCACAATTTTTTAAATTGTATCACAGTAGAAAGTCTTATTTTAGCGGATCAACTTCCCTAGCATCGCCGAAATTTAATTAAAGGTCTCTAAACACTTAGTAAATTCACTTTTACTATTTCATGACGCGTACACATAAAAACGTCTTCTCACCTCGGAGATACACACGCTAGTGAACAGTATTTTGGCGTCGTTTTGACGCGTCACCGCCTTTTTCATATTCATCCGCGCTATTCATCAAATAGTTCTTTCTCGTTAGGGAAGTGATCCCAATCATCGTCCCCTACTTTTATTATGGAACACATACAATTCTAATATTTATACACATATATTAAAATCAAATATGGAAAGATTTATGACGTCTTTGTGCAAACTTAGTTGTTCGTAACAATGAACCTTATCAACATGTTTTCGTCATTTAATTATCTCATACCAACACCAAAAAACGAATTACACTTTTAACAAACATTTACATGAACGATTTTCTTTTGGGGTCTTCTAATATTCTGTCTCAACATGAAGCAGGTAGAAAAAATATGCATTGTAAGAATAGTTTGTAGCAAGATATAAAAACAACTTATAGCGCCTACAGCAAGGCATTTCAATGTAGCACATCATTTATTGCGAATTCTGTGCAATCCAAAAAGCGCTAGTTCACATTTTTCTCGTCTTCGTTTTCGCTAGTTTTCTAATGAGATTGCTTGTACTTGCTGAAAATTCAACATAGACAACCGACCCACAATTGCTTCAAGAAGTACAGGAGTTACATTTGTATAGACTCTATCTCATGGTGGCAGACCAGAAAGCGAGAGAGGATTGTCAAACAGGCTATTAATACAAGGTTAACGTTTATCAGTTTCTCTGTGATTCCACAAACCACCTCTCCAGAATGTCAGGTTTCTACCACCGTCCGCCCGCCCACCCGCCTGCCTGCGTACATGTCTGCCTGCCTACCTGACTGCCTGTCTACCTGCTTACCTACTTTCCTACATACCTACCTGCCTGCTTACTTGCCTGCCTGTCTAACTGCCTACCTTCCTACCTAACTTACTACCTACCTGCCTGCCTACCTACCTACCTACATGCCTGTTATCTGCCTGTCTTCCTACCTACCTGCCCACCTACCTGCCTACCTCCCAACTTGCCTGCTTGTCTACATACCTGCCTGCCTACCTGCCTGCCTACCTGCCTGTCTCCTTACCTACCTGTCCATCTAGCTGCCTGCCTACCCGCCTGCCAGTCTACCTCCCTACTTGCCTGCCTGCCTACATACCTGCCTGCCTACCTGCCTGTCTCCTTACCTACCTGTCCATCTAGCTGCCTCCCTACCCGCCTGCCAGTCTACCTCCCTACTTGCCTGCCTGCCTATCTACCTTCCTACCTACCTGTCTACATACCTGCCTAACTACCTGCCTTTCTTCTAACCTACCTGCCTGCCTAGCTCCCTACTTGCCTGCTGCCTACCTGCCTACATGCCTGTTATCTGCCTGTCTTCCTACCTACCTGTCCACCTACCTGCCTACCTCCCAACTTGCCTGCTTGTCTACATACCTGCCTGCTTACCTGCCTGCCTACCTGCCTGTCTCCTTACCTACCTGTCCATCTAGCTGCCTGCCTACCCGCCTGCCAGTCTACCTCCCTACTTGCCTGCCTGCCTATCTACCTCCCTACCTACCTGTCTACATACCTGCCTAACTACCTGCCTTTCTTCTAACCTACCTGCCTGCCTAGCTCCCTACTTGCCTGCTGCCTACCTGCCTTCCTACCGATCTGTCTACCTGCCTGCCTGCCCACCTGCCTACCTACCTACCTCCTACTTACCTACCTAAATGCCTGATAGACTCAAGTCAGACATCCCTACTTCGTGAGAACAGCAAGTTATTTAATAACTGTGGAATTGTCTACCGTTAAGTTATCCTGGCGTTCCGGGCATAACTCTTTTTTTGTCAGCGGCTGTACATACATACGTACCATATGTCCCTATCTACGTTCCTAAGTAATACATAAATAGCTACTTACCCACATTCCTACGTAATATGTCCTATATTACATAGATTTATGCCTTCGTACAATGGTACTTACCTACACACGTACATAACATAGACACATACATACATACATACATACATACATACATACATACATACATACATACATACATACATACATACATACATACATACATACATACATACATACATACATACATACATACATACATACATACATACATACATACATACATACATACATACATACATACATACATACATACATACATACATACATACATACATACATACATACATACATACATACATACATACATACATACATACATACATACATACATACATACATACATACATACATACATACATACATACATACATACATACATACATACATACATACATACATACATACATACATACATACATACATACATACATACATACATACATACATACATACATACATACATACATACATACATACATACATACATACATACATACATACATACATACATACATACATACATACATACATACATACATACATACATACATACATACATACATACATACATACATACATACATACATACATACATACATACATACATACATACATACATACATACATACATACATACATACATACATACATACATACATACATACATACATACATACATACATACATACATACATACATACATACATACATACATACATACATACATACATACATACATACATACATACATACATACATACATACATACATACATACATACATACATACATACATACATACATACATACATACATACATACATACATACATACATACATACATACATACATACATACATACATACATACATACATACATACATACATACATACATACATACATACATACATACATACATACATACATACATACATACATACATACATACATACATACATACATACATACATACATACATACATACATACATACATACATACATACATACATACATACATACATACATACATACATACATACATACATACATACATACATACATACATACATACATACATACATACATACATACATACATACATACATACATACATACATACATACATACATACATACATACATACATACATACATACATACATACATACATACATACATACATACATACATACATACATACATACATACATACATACATACATACATACATACATACATACATACATACATACATACATACATACATACATACATACATACATACATACATACATACATACATACATACATACATACATACATACATACATACATACATACATACATACATACATACATACATACATACATACATACATACATACATACATACATACATACATACATACATACATACATACATACATACATACATACATACATACATACATACATACATACATACATACATACATACATACATACATACATACATACATACATACATACATACATACATACATACATACATACATACATACATACATACATACATACATACATACATACATACATACATACATACATACATACATACATACATACATACATACATACATACATACATACATACATACATACATACATACATACATACATACATACATACATACATACATACATACATACATACATACATACATACATACATACATACATACATACATACATACATACATACATACATACATACATACATACATACATACATACATACATACATACATACATACATACATACATACATACATACATACATACATACATACATACATACATACATACATACATACATACATACATACATACATACATACATACATACATACATACATACATACATACATACATACATACATACATACATACATACATACATACATACATACATACATACATACATACATACATACATACATACATACATACATACATACATACATACATACATACATACATACATACATACATACATACATACATACATACATACATACATACATACATACATACATACATACATACATACATACATACATACATACATACATACATACATACATACATACATACATACATACATACATACATACATACATACATACATACATACATACATACATACATACATACATACATACATACATACATACATACATACATACATACATACATACATACATACATACATACATACATACATACATACATACATACATACATACATACATACATACATACATACATACATACATACATACATACATACATACATACATACATACATACATACATACATACATACATACATACATACATACATACATACATACATACATACATACATACATACATACATACATACATACATACATACATACATACATACATACATACATACATACATACATACATACATACATACATACATACATACATACATACATACATACATACATACATACATACATACATACATACATACATACATACATACATACATACATACATACATACATACATACATACATACATACATACATACATACATACATACATACATACATACATACATACATACATACATACATACATACATACATACATACATACATACATACATACATACATACATACATACATACATACATACATACATACATACATACATACATACATACATACATACATACATACATACATACATACATACATACATACATACATACATACATACATACATACATACATACATACATACATACATACATACATACATACATACATACATACATACATACATACATACATACATACATACATACATACATACATACATACATACATACATACATACATACATACATACATACATACATACATACATACATACATACATACATACATACATACATACATACATACATACATACATACATACATACATACATACATACATACATACATACATACATACATACATACATACATACATACATACATACATACATACATACATACATACATACATACATACATACATACATACATACATACATACATACATACATGAAAGAACTATAAGAAGTATAAGAACTATAAGTATGAAAGAACTATAAGAAAAGAGAAATTAGATTCCTGGAAAAATTATTGCAGTCTAACTCCATCTAACAATCCATGGAATGCGGTATATAGAATAGGTACTGGCAAAATAAGAAAAAATGCACCATTAACAACTCTTACGAGACAGGACGGTTCAGTCACAACA